>QRDG01000575.1:339650-691264 GCA_012064385.1 Puccinellia tenuiflora | reverse complement strand
ATCTATGCAAAGTCGCCGAAGAACGGAAGCATAAACAAGGGTTTGAGGGCAAAAAGTAGAGGTTGTATTGATTTGTCGATTGTTTGCTTAATTTCAATCGGCCGTCACCTCCTACATATATATAGTGAGGCGGCTGGACTTCCCATACAAGTTTTAGACTTCTACAAGGATTACAACTTCATGGCATAGGTCGGTTTCTGCTTCTAAATAAGGTAAGACTCCTAGCCGGACTCGTACTTTTCCTTCCGGGTTGGACCCGAACTCTTCCTGGCGCCACCGACTTCCTTTTCGGGCTGGGCAAGCATTAAATTCTCCTCGCGTCTGGCCTCTCCGATGCAGCCTTCTGGAATCTTCAAGAATTCTCAAGTCTAGCCTGCGCCGAGTCCCTTTAAACCGGGTTCTGTTACAACCGGGTTCTGGACACGCCGGGTCCCCTCTGTGATCCGGGTTGTCCTGGTACGTCGGGATGGCTCCCGCCGGGTCATCAACGAGCCGCCACTCCTCCTGAGGACTCCTGAACCTGGTACCTGCCGAAAACGAGTGCTAACAGGTTCCCAGCCCGCAAAATATAATTCAACCAATCATTAATATCTCCTTCACACAGTGCAACCTGAGAAATCAGTCAAACATTGGCTAGTGATAAACAAAGAAGAAAGAATAATGTTCTCATTCCTCTATGGGAGCCGCTCTCACAAGTCTAAAGCCTTGCTTGGTACGGGGGACTAATGGATTTCTTTGCTATAGATTCGTTGACAAAGACATGCACCTCTCAAAATCATTTTATACCTTCTCCTTCAAAAACTGAAAATGCTCTAGTGCATTGTCGTGGGGTTGTCACGGCAAGTCCTTCCTCTGGAAAGGTGAATTCTGGGGCCATTGATGAACGAAGTACGTAGGAGAGGTTAATCTCGCCTAGGGACACAGATTTACCCAGGTTCGGCCCCTCTTGATCGAGGTAAAGACCTACTTCCTGCTTCTCTTTATTGATTGGGTGGATTCTCGATTACAAGGCTCCGGCTCCTCTCTGGGGAGTCGGCGACTATGGATCTGATGTTTCTGGATTGCTTAGGACTTGATGGCCTCTTCGATCTAAGATCCAGGACCCCGCTTATAAAGGTGGCCGGGTCCCTGAACTTACAACTTGCCCCGAGTCACACTAGAATACGGAGTCCTACTCTACGTCTTGGTCTTCCAAGTTAGAGCTCCGGGTTGTACTTGGACTCCTTCCAGGCGGGTCCCTTTTCCGTCATGGGCCTTGGTCGGCTTGTCTCCAGCCCAGCCCATGCGACTTGATGCGTGACTCGGCTTTGGCCTTCTTGGTCTTGGCGGGTCTACTTTCCGGGTCCATGGGCCTACCTGTAAAGTATCCCCCCATCAGTAGCCCCCGAATTTATCTTGGGCACAGCTTTGACGACTTCCTCCAACTCCTGGGTTCGACTCCTTGGTTCGACTCCTTGGGTCTACTCCTTCCATCTGAGTCACAGGCTCAGAAGTCGCTTGCTAGCTCCAAGATGAATTCCTGCATTAAAATATAACACACACATAAAATGACCCCATCCTCGCCTTTTGTTCAAGTCCACCACTCTTGCCTTTTGCAATACTGGCCGAGTCTGTTGTGGCTCTTGTAAACTGACTCTGAGGATTTTCAACTCTTTAAGCCACAGGACTCGCCCTTCTGAGACAAGCCGGCTCTTCTTCCATTTCTGTGACTTTATTCTCTCAGGTATTTCCTGTTTTGACTTTCAAGCGCTGAATCGCTATCCACAATTTACCGTGGACCATCACTGTAACTTTCTAGGGTTTTTACCCCCTTATAAATTGCAAAGGGTAGGGACCAGAACCTCACTTGTCCCTTTCGCCCCCAAATTTCTCTTCTCCCTCGCGCTCATTTCTTTCCCGCGTGCAGCACATCCCGCACGCTCCGCCCGAACGCCATGGCCCCCAAGCGCACCAAGGCCGCTTCCAAGGCCAAGGCCTCCTCGTCCAGCAGGACCGTCGACATCGCCGCCGCGGCCGCCGCCGCCGCCAAATCCTCTACATCGAAGCGGTCGATCTCCGCCGACTGGGGCGGATCTACGATTACGGCTGAGCAACTGAAGACACACCGGATGACTGGCCTTCTTCCATCCAATGTAAAAGCTCGGGCCCCAGGGGATGAAGTGGTGCCCGCTCCCACGAAGGATGAGATTGTGATTTTCTCTGAACACCTGTTCCGCGGATTCACGCCCCCGGGTAATCTCTTCTTCCGCCAGCTCCTTGACTTCTATAAGCTGCGGATTCATGACTTGGCTCCCAATTCCATCCTTACCTTATCCAATTTCGTCACTTTGTGTGAGGACTACCTCCAAATCAAGCCAGATCTTGATCTCTGGCTTGAGCTCTTTTATTGCAACCCTCAACCTGAAACCTCTGGTGGTCCTCTTCTGCAATGCGGCGTTGTTGCTCTTCAGCGTCGCCTACATTCTGTCTTTCCCAAACCTATCTTTCCTAATCGCATCAAGGATTGGCAGAAAACCTTCTTTTACTGCAAGGATACCTCTCCTACAGATGAACCTCGACTCCCTCTATTCTCTGAGGATCGCCTAGAGGCGACTCCTCTCATGAAGGCTAGGTGCCCGGAGACCGCCCGGCCAAAAGTCGAATCTTTGATCATCCGAATTCGAGCTCTTCTATCTCGCAGTTTGGAAAACATGGATCTTGTCCGATGCTGGACCACCTGGAGGATTCAACCGCTGAGTCATAGGACTCGGCTTATTTGTACGTATACTCGCTGCGCGGGTGACGACCTCCGGGTGACGGAACAACTGTCAGATGGTCCTGAACTTGGTCGGCTCATCAAAAAGCTGACCGGGAAGCCGGTGAAGGACCAGGCGCACTTTGGGCTCCAGCCCTTCTGCTCCACCAACCCGGCTCCTAATGTAAGCTTTCTACTTTATTGCGTTTTCAACTTTTTTTACCTGTTATCACTTGCTAACTCATTTTCTCTGACTCTCTTGTAGCTCACCGACTCCTTCTGGAAGCCGGCCTCTAGAGCAGGTACTAGGAATGAAACTGAAGCTGAGGCTGAGGTTCAGGAAGAGACCCCTGTCACAGAGGAAACCACTGTGGCAGAGGATGCTGATGATGATGCAGACGAGGAGTCTTCTCAGGAGGCCCCTGCTGCAAATGATGGTGATGATGACGATGAGGATGAGGAGTCCTCTCCAGAGGCTCCTGTTGTAGAGGATATTGATGAGGGTGAGTCCTCCCCGGAGGCTCCTGTTACTGAGCAGGCTCACACGGCTTCTGGCACCGCGGCTGCTCAGCCAACCTCATCCGAGGAGTCCTCAGCTACGAAAAGTCACTCCTCTTCATCCCCAGCTTCCAATAACAATGTGTCTCGAGAGGCTGTCCCCAAGGTACCCCTTTCACGAGTCCTTGGATCAACTCGTTCGCCTGCTAAGCCTGAAGAACGTGTGCAGAGCGTTGTTGCTGCTAGGAAGAGGAAATTGCGCTCCGATGGGCCCGCAGATAGTCCTGAGCCTCTGCCAGTTTCGCACCAACGGAAGTCGGCTTCTCCTCCTAGCAAAGACGACTCCTACCACTCTGGCATGTCTATGCCCTCTTCGGACTCTCAGGCCTCCTTTGACCTGGAAACTAATGCTGGGTATGACTCCTCTGTTTACTATATTTGTATTCAAATGACTTCTGCTTTTCCTTTTCAGTAGATTTACTGCTGACTTCTGAATTTATCCACTTCAGGGCTCGGCCTTGTGTCAAGGTCACCAAGCTCCCAGGTATGACTGATGTCACATCGGCTCGTGGGCCTGTCCCTCCTTCGGCTTCTCAGACAACAAGCATGAGGACATGTCCCTCCACTCCTGCATCTGCCGGTGCAACTACAGCTCACGCTATTCCCGAGTCCCCTTCAAGGACCCGGGAAGCGACTCCACTGGTGGCCTAGCCCTCATCTGGGACTGGGACTCCTGTCACCGCACCTCAAGCTCATCCGGCTCCTCCGAAGGCGGCTCCTGTAGCTCAACCAAACGACAAGGCCAAGTCCTCAATTGACTACAGCCGACTTCGGGTGGCTGATAATATGTCTTTCTCTGAAGCTTATGCTGAAGCAGTCGACTTGAACGATCAATCCGCCAGGCTAAAGGATGATGAGCAAGCGGCTCTTAGGTCCCTTCACATGATTCATAACGTAATCTCTATGACTTTTATCCTTTACGCTTTCTGATAGCCTCCTATTGTAGTAGCCCCCAAGCACCTGTCTGTGGTGTCTTGTGACTAAGATAGGTGCTTTGCTTTGAAATTGAACTCAATTGCTGTCTAGAAAAAATTTGCCCACTGTAGCCCTCAAGCACTGAGTCCTTAGCTCTACTAGGACTCAGGGCTGCTGATTCGTTGTCTGTCGGGTCCTTGGACCAAAAAACTTTTCCACGAGTAGCCCCCAAGCGCCGAGTTGTCAGCCTGCGACGACTTGGAGCTACAAATCAGTGCAATTTACTGGTACTTAACTTGTAGAAAAAATTTCTGCTCTGCGAGTAGCCCCCAAGCGCCAAGTTGTTGACTTGTGACGACTTGGAGCTGATGACTTGTTGACTAGGACCCATGCCTGCTGGTTGTAAAAGAAAATTTTGACTCCTGAGTAGCCCCCAAGCGCCAAGTTGTTAACTTGTGACGACTTGGAGCTCATGAGTTCTCTGCGTTGACTTGTAAAGCCTGACTTATCAATTCTGACTTGTAAGCTATGACTTGTCAATTCTGACTTGTAAGCTATGACTTGTCAATTCTGACTTGTAACAATTTGACTTGTGATTGCAGAGCCTTATCTCCAAGATGAAGAGGGATATGAAGGAGCTAGAGGACCAGGCAGCTGCTAGTGCCAGGTCTGCTCAAGCTGAAAAAGAGCACTCTCTTCAATTGGAGAAGGATCTCAAAGCTTTATCTGCTCAACTGGAGCAGGTGAAGAAAGAATCTGCAGATGCTAAGAGAATTGCCCAAAAGGCACACAATGATCTGAAAGCTGTCTTTGACACCTGCCGCAAAGGCATTGGGGCCATGTGCCAACATATATTTGGTAAGTTTGTGCCTTTGCTTACTCCTTCTTTGCACTTTTCTGAACTACTTTTAGACTGATAATGACTAATTTCCTTTCTGCAGGGGCTGACTCCCCAAAACTCAAGCTGCCCACTAGCAAACAACTTCATGAGATGCTTGACCACTGTCATGGGCTGCAAGAGGGAGCCCGTGCTGTGGTGAAATATTTGAATCCTAAGGGCAAGTGCCCCAAAGAGCCTGAATGTCTGGTGGATGAGTTGTCTAGGGCACCAGGGTATATGCAGCTGTGGAAGCAATCTTCTTTGAGGAGAGCATCCATCAGAATCCTTGCCCTAGCTTATAGCTATTACCCCACTGTTTTAGAGCCAGCAATGCTTACTATGGGGAAGCCGGAACAACATGAGGATGGCAAACCCTTCACCCAAGACGACTTCAAGGCTGAGGAGAAGCTGGTGCGTCCCTATGCCTGTGAAATTGCCAACAAGATGGATCCTGAGGTATGGGTTCACCATTACGACTTGGAGAACAAAAGGGTTGCTCCAGAGACTCCTGAGATTGTAAAATTTGGACGTCCCTCACAGGACTTAGCTGGTGCCCCCTCTTCTTCTATTGCGCCGAGTTCTTCCTCCCCAGCGGCTCCTGTTACTGGTGTCGAGCCTGTGTTGAAGACTCCTGCTGCGCCCACTCCTTCAAGAGCTATCTCTGGTGACGCCCAAAAACAAGAAGAGCTGGCTAAGCACATGAAGAGTCCCAAAGGCACCGGTTTTCAAACGAAGAGAGTCGCCACCAAGCCTCCTGTGAAGCTGGCTCTTGTCTCTGCAGCTCAAACAAAGGACAAGTCTCCTGTGAAGAAGGACTCCCCAATTCCAGCTAAGAAGTCGACTCCTCTAGAGGACCATCCCTTGAATGACTTTTGAATTTTTGTAATAATGTGCTACTGGTATCTGAGCTTTGTAATGATGCACTGCTGGTGCAAAACCTTTTTAAGTCTTTTGAACTACTTGTTCTGGAATTGTGCCAATCGGCTTGTAATGACTTGCTTGTTAAACTGTGAGATTGATATGTATTATCTATGCAAGTCATTTTGTGGTTCTTATAACCCATCTAATTATCCACTGATGAATAAGTAGGCCCTGCATGACTTCTCTTACAGTTTGTGCTGACAGGCTCCTGACACCTCATGCCCCTTAGGATTCATAAGAGCCGGAGACAAGTCATGCCTGTAGATTAGTCATATTGTGCAGGATGCATCTGACTTACCAGCGAGAAAATTAGGAAAAGTTCGGCTACTGTGTCGGGTTCAAGAGTCTAAGCTTAACTTTTTTCACTGAAAAGCAAGCCCCCAAGAACCTGATGATCAAAGTTAAAAAATAAAGTGCACTCACTGGGTGACTCGACTAAAAGAACTCATATTCACAGAAGCCGGCTTTATTTCCTTTGATCGTAACAAGTTGATTACATCTAGGCATGGCTCACTGGGCTCTTTGCCTTTCAACTCATAAAAGTATTACAACTTAAGTATAATAAGGACGTAACTGAGCTATGTTCCATGGCCTTTTTGCCTCTGCATAGGGATCTAGCGTATGAGCTGTGTCAACTCCTTTACTTTCACTTCCTGGCTCTCGTACATCCATTAGATAGTACGACCCATTGTCCAAGTTCTTGCTTATGACGAACGGTCCTTCCCATGGTGGAGACAACTTGTGCATCCCTTCCTTGTTTTGGACAAGGCGAAGCACTAAGTCGCCTTCTTGGAAAGTCCGAGTCTTGATTCTGCGTGCGTGATATCGCCGCAAGTCCTGCTGATAAACTGCTGATCTCTCAAGGGCTAACTCTCTTGATTCCTCGAGTGCGTCCACCGAGTCCTGGCAAGCGAGTTCATTCTCTGTCTCGACATAATTGGCGACTCATGGCGAGTCATGCAGCAAGTCGCTAGGCAGGACGGCTTCTGCGCCATACACCATGAAGAAAGGTGTGAAGCCAGTGGATCTGTTAGGAGTCATCCTTATACTCCAAAGTACTGCTGGCAGCTCCTCAACCCAACACCCGGCGGCTCTTAGCAAGGGGACTCGGAGCCAAGGTTTAATTCCCTTCAGCAACTCCTGATTTGCCCTCTCTGCTTGTCCATTGGACTGTAGGTGTGCCACTGAGGCTAGGTCGAGTCTGATGTTGTTCTCACCGCAGAACTTGGCCATCTCTCCAACTAATAAGTTGGTACCATTGTCTGTAATGATGTTGTGAGGATATCCAAAGCGTGTTGCTATTTTCTTGAAAAATCTCACTGCTGATGCTCTGTCGACTCTGCTGACGGGTTCGACTTCCACCCACTTGGTGAACTTGTCAACTGCTACTACCAGATGGGTCTTCTGACAAGGCGACTTTGAGAAAGGACCCACCATGTCAAGCCCCCAAATTGCAAACGGCCAAGTGATAGGAATAGTCCTGAGCTCTTGGGCTGGCATGTGGTCTTGTCTTGCGTACCTTTGGCATCCATCACAGACTCGTACTATCTTTTCTGCGTCCAGATGTGCTGTTAACCAAAAGAACTCATGCCTGAAAGCTTTTGACACCAAGGATCTAGTGGATGCATGATGACCACAATCACCTGCATGAATCTCTTGCAGTATTTGCCTGCCCTCTTCTGGAGACACACACCTCTGGTAGACTCCAGTGACACTCCTTCTGTATAACTCGCCATCAATGACTGTGTAGGACTTGCATCGTCTTATGAGCTGTCTCTGTTTGACTTCATCCTGTGGGAGTTCACCCCTAAGGAGATATATGCAAGGTAGGGCTCTGTCCATGCTGGTGTTGCTCGTACTGCTGCCACCAGTGCCGACTCTGGATCTGGGGAAGCTAACTCCTCCTCTGAGGGCAACTTGACTGATGGGTGGTGAAGTTCATCCACAAATACATTTGGGGGTACTTTCTCTCGACGAGAGCCGAGTCATGATAATGCATCTGCGGCCTCGTTCTTGCGTCTGTCAATATGCTCCACTTGATAACCAGAAAAGAACCCGGCTATCTGTTCGACTGCTCTTCTATAAGCCGCCATGTTTGCATCCTTCGAGTCCCATGTTTCAGATACTTGCTGGGCTACGAGATCCAAATCCCCAAAGCACCTGATACGCTTGATGTTCATCTCCTTGGCCAGACGTAGGCCGTGTAGCAAAGCCTCATACTCTGCCATATTGTTTGTACAATCAAAATGCAGCTGAAGAACATATGCCAACTTATCTCCTTTTGGTGAAGTTAAAACCACGCCGGCTCCTGAGCCTTCTAGCTGTCTGGACCCGTCGAAGTGCATTGTCCAATATTTGGTGCAAGGTGAACTTGGTGAGGATGTGCAATCAGTCCAGTCGTTGACAAAGTCGACCAAAGCTTGAGATTTGATTGCTGTCCTAGGCTCATATGTGATATGGTAAGGACCCAACTCGATTGCCCACTTGGCGACTCGACCTGTTGCATCTCTGTTGCGTATGATGTCGGCTAGCGGTGCTGAACTCACCACTTTGATTGGATGCTCTTGAAAATAATGCTTAAGCTTCCTACTTGCAAGGAAAACTCCATAGACTAACTTCTTCCATTGAGGATACCTTTGCTTTGATTCCGGGAGGACTTCACTGATGTAATAAACAGGCCTCTGTACTGGGTACTCTTTTCCTTCCTCTGATCGTTCCACAACTACTACTGCACTGACCACCCTTTCATTTGCAGCCACATATAATAGCATGGGCTCCTTATCTATAGGAGCTGCAAGTACTGGTGCTGATGATAGGGTTTTCTTCAAGCCCTCAAAAGCATCATCGGCTTCTTTATCCCATATGAATTTGTCCAACTTCTTCAAGAGTCGATAGAGAGGACCCACCTTCTCTCCGAGTCTTGAGATGAATCTGCTGAGAGCTGCTACACAACCAGCGAGTTTCTGAACATCCTTTAGACAAGTCGGCTTCTACAGATTGTGAATAGCCTTGATTTTCTCTGGGTTTGCTTCAATGCCTCTCTCTGAAACAATGAAGCCTAGGAGTTTGCCTGCAGGGACTCCAAAAACACACTTGGTTGGGTTGAGTTTCATCTTGTACTTGCGCAGGTTATCAAAGGTTTCTGTCAGGTCTGCTATCAGGGAGTCGGCTTTCTGAGACTTGACAACTACATCATCCACATAAGCGTGAATATTCCTTCCAATCTGTTTTTTGAAACAATTCTAGATACACCTCTGATATGTAGCTCCTGCGTTCTTGAGTCCAAAGGGCATTGTTGTATAACAAAATGCTCCAAAGGGCGTAATGAAAGACGTCTTCAGCTCATCCTCTATGTTGAGTCTGATCTGATGGTACCCTGAGTAGGCATCCAGGAAACAAAGTAACTCTGACCCCGCTGTGGAGTCAATGATCTGGTCAATACGAGGCAATGCAAACGGGTCCTTAGGGCAATGCTTGTTAAGACCCGTGAAGTCGATGCACATCCGCAACTCTCCTGTTTTCTTTGGCACTAGCACTGGATTGGCTACCCACTCTGGGTGAAAGACTTCCTTGATGAACTCGGCTGCGAGGAGCCGAGCCACCTCTTCTCCGATGGCTTTCCTCCTGTCATCGTGAAACTTGCGCAAACCTTGCTTAACTGGTCTTGCATTAGGGTTAACGTGTAAGCTGTGCTCGGCGAGTTCTCTCGGGACTCCTGGCATGTCCGATGGCTTCCATGCAAAGACGTCCCGGTTCTCACGGATGAACTCGACGAGCGCGCTTTCCTATTTATCAGAGAGGTGTGCCCCAATGGTGAACTGTTTGGAAGAATCACCAGGGGTAAAGTCGACTTGCTTTGTATCCTGGTCTGACTTGAATTTCATCTTCTCCTCTGTGACCGGCTTCTTAAGGACCGATTTGTCCTCCGGGTCCACGTTTGCCTTGTAAAATTTTAGCTCCTCTTGAGCACAAGCTGTCTCGGCCATTGCTGCATCTCCTAGTTCACACTCCAATGCCATCTGTTTGCTGCCATTGACTGTAATGACTCCTGCTGGACCTAGCATCTTGAGCTTCAAGTAAACATAGCATGGTCTAGCCATAAACTTAAAGTATGCTGGTGGACCAAAGAGAGCATGGTATGGACTCTTAAGATCCACTACCTCAAAAGGCACAATCTCTGAACGGAAATTCTCCATTGTGCCAAAAGCAACCTCAAGATAAATCTTACCAATTGGCTTGGCTGACTTCCCTGGTACAATTCCATGAAAGACTGTCTCAGTGGGTATTAGCTGCCTATCTTGCAGCTGCATCCTCTTGAACGTGTCATAATATAAAATGTTGATACTACTTCCACCATCCATGAGCACTTTGTTCAATGTGTAGCCCCCAACCTGAGGTGCTACCACCAAGGCTAGCTGCCCTGGGTCGTCGACTCTTGGTGGATGATCTGCCCGACTCCATGTGATGGTTTGCTCTGACCACCTGAGCCACTGTGGGATTGCCGGCTCCACTGCATTGACAGCTCTAACCTTTAATTTCTTGGCACGCTTGGACGTGCTTGTTGTAAAGACATGGTAATTGCCACAACTCGGGTTCTGTGGCCGAGTTGTGACATAATATTTCCCATTGTCATCATGAAGCTGCTTCGGGTTCTGCTGGAACCCGCCCTGTTGATTACCTCCTCCTTGAGGTTGGTTAGGGTTATTGCCGGCTCCTCCACCGTGGTTGCCGGGTCCTCCATCACCATTGTTTCCTCTATATCCATTGTTGTTGCCTCTATTTCCTGGTCCTGGGAATCAGGCACGCTGCAAATCCACGCACTGTCCCAAGGTATGACCACACTTGCCGTTTATGGCGTGTTTAGGGCATGGACTCGCCAGAACCTCCTCTGTGGTTGGCCTGCGCCCCTGATACCCTTGAGAATTGTTATCCTTGCATCTGACCCCAGTGTTTGTGTTAGCCACTAGGTCAGAGTTGTCTCCATATGGCCGTTTGTTACTTCCCTGGTTCTGATTCTGGTTTTGATTCTGGTTCTGACCATTGCCACTGTGTCCTTTAGGCCCTTCCTCTTGATCCTTTGTATTATCTGTGGCAGCGTGCTTATTAGCACCTGCCATGATCTCGCCGATCGTAAGGGGAATACCTTGATTCAGGCTCTCCTTCATATGACCCAGCTTCCAGCTCAAGGGATTGTAGCTGCAATTTCTCTCCATTGCCATTAGCACTGAAATCGTTGGGAGTCCTTGCGATGAGTTGATGATCTCCGACACCCGCTTCATCCAATGCCTTGCAGACTCGCCCTTTCTCTGAACACACCGCTCCAAGTCCTCTATGGTACTAAGCTTTTTGCATGTTCCCTGGAAGTTCTGTACGAAAGCCGACTTCAACTTCTCCCAAGAATTGATTGATCTAGGAGGCAAGTTACGCATCCACACTTTGGCAGCTCCCTCCATCATAAGGTACATGAATTTAGCACACAGATTATCTGTGGCATTGCGGATACTCATCGCCATCTCATATGTGCCCAACCAAGAAGTCGGGTCCATGTTGGGCTCGTAATTGGAGACTTTGCGCGGCTCCTTGAAGTCGCTGGGGAAGGACTCGGACCTGATGGCATCTGACAGGCACTCTGGTCCTATTAGTGAAGGAGAGGTACCAGGAAAAGTCACCTCTGTGTGCGCCCAGGTTGGCCGAGGCCGGTTATCTGGACCAGCTAGGGCTCTATCCCTCTCAGCCTCCCGTGCCCTGGCCGCCTCCCTCTCTCGTCGCTGTCTCGCTTCATCAACCACCAGCTGAGCTCGTGAGGCAGTTGGTATGTTTGCCCTGTTCCTCTCTTGTTCATGGCGCCTTGCGCTTGTAGAGTTGGCCGGGTGAGACTCGTCATGCCGACTCCTCGTACCCGAGTTGAACGGTGTCGAGTGCAGCCTACTTGCATCTGGAAACGCTGGATAAAGAGCTTGCTGAGTCATCGCTGTCTTTAGCATCTCAATAGCACGGCGGGTCTCCTGTCCCGCTGGTCCTTCTGGTATCTCAATATTCTCTAGTCTCATAGTTGCCGCATGAACGTTGTCCATTGGGTTAGAGTAATGCCCTTTTGGCGTACGAAACCTGCCAGGTGGAGGTCCCATACCACCTGTTGATCCTCCTCCGACTCCTCCTTCAGGTGGCGGTCCGTTGGTACCGTTGCCGCCGGGTCCTTCTGGAGGTGGTGGTGGTGTTGCTCCTCCTCCTGCGCCGCCTCCTGCAGCTGATGAGCTCCCTAGCCCGGCTCCTGCGCCTGGACCATTGGGTGTGTTGAATAAAGCAGTAGGGTTGACAATGACTCCGCCACGCAGGCGACTCCTCGCTCTGCGATGCTGAATTGAGGTGAGTTCTTCTTGGCGACTCCTCACAACCTGGGCCTCCGTTTGGACCCGGGCCCGCTCTTCCGCCAATCTGCGATTTGCCTCTGTGATTTCCGCTAGCTGCCTCTCTAACGCAGCACGAGCACTGGCTAATTCAGTCGCCCGCTCTGCTGCATTGCTTGCATTGATTTCCTTTGTCAGTAAACTTAGATCAAACTGATTTCCGCCGTTTCTAGACATGTAGACTCCAACGGCGCGGGCACATACTGGCGACTCCGCGGAATCCTCCTCCTCAATTCCATACCCAAGCCGATCCTCGAACAAGGGCAAGATAGACTCTGAATCGGCGTTGTAACCTGGCTCCATACATGGCTCCGCCAGCGACTCCTCTTCATTGTTGACAGCAAGCTGTTTCTCTGGCTCGGCGATGATGACGACTTCTGATGTGCCGACCGACTCCTCGCCGTCGGACTCGACGATAGCTGTTGGCTCTGATACTGATTCTGCCGAGTTAGCGGAAAGTCCTGATGCGCAAACCATGCCGACGAACACGTTGATCCCTCCAAAGACAAGCTGATAACCCTCGTCGACTTCCTCCATCTCTGGAGTCCAGCCGGAGTCATCGATCTCAGTTTCTACATGCTCATCAGTGTAGACTCGCCCGATGGCAAGTTTCTCCATGGCCCGGCGAGCGGCTCCCACGATCTCAACTCCTCGCATCTCCTGCCCCACGGTGGGCGCCAACTGTCGTGGGGTTGTCACAGCAAGTCCTTCCTCTGGGAAGGTGAGTTCTGGGGCCATTGATGAACGAAGTACATAGGAGAGGTTAATCTCACCTAGGGACACAGATTTACCCAGGTTCGGCCCCTCTTGAACGAGGTAAAGACCTACTTCCTGCTTCTCTTTATTGATTGGGTGGATTCTCGATTACAAGGCTCCGGCTCCTCTCTGGGGAGTCGGCGACTATGGATCTGATGTTTCTGGATTGCTTAGGACTTGATGGCCTCTTCGATCTAAGATCCAGGACCCCGCTTATAAAGGTGGCCGGGTCCCTGAACTTACAACTTGCCCCGAGTCACACTAGAATACGGAGTCCTACTCTACGTCTTGGTCTTCCAAGTTAGAGCTCCGGGTTGTACTTGGACTCCTTCCAGGCGGGTCCCTTTTCCGTCATGGGCCTTGGTCGGCTTGTCTCCAGCCCAGCCCATGCGACTTGATGCGTGACTCGGCTTTGGCCTTCTTGGTCTTGGCGGGTCTACTTTCCGGGTCCATGGGCCTACCTGTAAAGTATCCCCCCATCATGCATGATAAATCCCTGCTTCCCTCTGCGAAGGGCCCTTCTTTTATTTATTGTTGAGTCAGTACACCTACTTTCTCTATCCTCCACAAGCAAACTTAAAGTGTTGACTTATGATACTATCATTTATGTTATTTGCAATATGTTTAATATGTTTCATTACAGTTACTCATTTTCTCCATTATGTCAGTTTTAATGTTTTATCATTGGACTACAGCTTTGACGATTTGCAACTCATGGAAAGATGACTTGATAGTTGAAGCATATATTGGATCCTTCTTGAAATAAGAGTTTGATAAGTCAGATTGTTCTTAACTGAAAACATCATTTGCTATTGCTAACTGAGTTTCTACTTTGTTTTACCTTAACATGTTATTATTGATTCACTTATTCTCGAGAAGTTTTATGAGATTAGGTTGCTGTTTTGAATATATTAGTGTTGAGGAAGTAAATACTGATGCTTCAATTTTCGTATTCTTTATTATCGACACTTCACTCTATAAACATGTGGTCATGTTTACCGAGCTCAGTTTTCTCTTGGGGACAAGCGGAGTCTAAGCTTGGGGGAGTTGATACGTTCATTTCGCATCACTATTTTACATCATAATTAATCTTTATTCATTAATATATTTCGTATTGTGATACATTACTTATGTTATTTTGCATGTTTTGCATTTTTGGGAGATTCATCTGCCGGAGTGTGGAATCAGCTGGAAAAGTACCTGTCAAGACACCTGACGTGCGAAGCTCAGAAAATTCCAGAAAAATTCAGGGGATATTATATTTGGAAATAAGTCACGGAGCCAAAAGGGCGCACGGAGGCGAGCCACCAGGGGCAGGGGCGACCCCTGCCCGCGGGTCCTATGCCCCCCTCCGGCTCCCCTTCGGTGTATTACTACCTTTTGAACTAAAAACATCGGGGGCATCCACGAAGAAATATTCTGCCACCTCTGCGAGGCGGAAACCAGACAGAGAGAAGAAGAGCTCCTGTAGGGAGAAATCTGCCGGGGAAATTCCCTCCCGGAGGGGGAAATCGCCGCCGTCGTCATCGCCATCACGCCGAGCATCATCGAGATCATCATCAACACCATCTCCACCATCAGCACCTTCATAACCCTCATCACTCCATCTCATCTCGATGTAGCTTTTGAAGTTGTGACTTGTTAGTTCATTGGGATCATTTCCCGAGTGTTGATTACCCCTTGTAGTCGATGCTTGTGAGTTTTATTGGTGAATTACCATTGCGATCAGATTGTTATCCATATTTATACCACTACTGATCATGATCTATTTGATGTCTCGTGAGTAGTTCTTTTGGTTCTTGAGGACATGGGGAAAGCCTAGTTGCTAGTAATTGCATAATGTTGAGTAATATTTAATTGTTTGATAATTAATGTTGTGTTGCTATTCCTCTAGTGGTATCGTGTGAACGTCGACTATATGATACTTCACCTTTTAAGGGCCTAGGGGAATGCATGGTGTATTTAGTTTGCTTATGGTAGGTATGCCGGAGTGACAGAAACCTGAACCCCAATTTGCAAGCAAGTGCACTAGGGAGTGTAGGATCTCGGAGTTTAAAGCTGTGGTTAGATTGTTATCTTAATTACTTTCTTGTAGTTGCGGATGCTTGCAAGAGGTTTAATCACAAGTATGCATTTGTCCAAGTAAGGGCGGTGCATTAGCATAGGTTCACCCACACAAGACTTATCAAAACATTGAAGATTAATCGACGGCTTGCAATGAAAGTAGCTTGGCAGAAATTCCCATGTGTCCTCAGGAACGTTTTAATCATCATAAGTAACACCACCGGCTTGTCCTTTGTGCTAAAAAGGATTGGGACACTTGTTGCAACAATAGTTGCCGCCTTTTATTTACTTGTTCTTTATTTGCTCTTTACAACAAAAACCCATAATTTTTTTTTAGTGCTTGCTATGAAATCTTGCTAAAATCCACTGGTCAACACCTTCAGCTCCTCGTTGGGTTTGACACTCTTACTTATCGAAAGGACTACGATAGATCCCCTATACTTGTGGGTCATCACCTCACCATACATTTAATATTTGTAACTAGCAGGATATGAGGCTTGATAACCTCCATGAAACATTGGGGAAAACCCATGTCTGGTTTTTGTGTGCATGTGCTGATACTTGGTTGACTCGTGTCTCCTAAAGTCCAAATGGTTCACTAAACTTTGGTTCTTAAATGGTGGTAAAGCTTGCTGGTGAACTACATCCCTTCCTCTTAGGGACCCCAACAACTTCTGCGGAAGCAAACAAGCAACAACCTTTTTCTTGCGCCGTTGCCACAGACCTATTGAAGACTCATAGAAGTTCTTTCCGTCGACACCTTTTTCTACCGTCGTTGCCTAGGACATATCATCATAAACTGAGAGCTTTATACATCATAACATTACTCTCTTATTATATACACGTATCATGCTTAGTTACATTTTTTCTATATTTTATTTTCTTGCTTAAAAACTAAAAAAAATAGCAAAAAGTTTTTTATTACAGCAACACTGCGCGTTTGAGTTATCTCATTGCTAATATTGGGACAGATAAATTAGAGTAAATGAAAGGAAAATATAACAACAACCTCTCATGATAGATAAATTATAAGAAGTCATAAATACTTTGGGAACAACATTTTCTTCTTTAAAAACTAAGGGGAAACCTTCATTAGACAAGAATCCTAAATTTATCTACCTAGGATTCACCAACCTAAAATTGTCATACCTTTCTACCAATGAAAAGGGAAATTAAAAAGGATTAATGAGTTCCCTAATGAGCTTCGTACTGTTAAGAGATTATGGCCCATTTCTTTTGGCGGCTTCTCCGAGAAACTGCCCAACCTCTAGCATACTTGAGAAGCTGCACCTAAAATTTAGGTAGGCTTCCGAAATGGTTTAGTTTAAACTAGTTAGGAAGCCTACCTAAATTTTAGGTGCTGCTTCTCCAGGAAGTTGGGGGTAGGGCAACTTTCCGGAGAAGCCGCAAAAAGAACTAGGCCTAATAGATGAGCTTCCTGTTTACAACATTAAAATGCTGAGCTTATAACAAGTCAAGTTATTGATAGAGGGTCTATGGAAAGACCTTTGAAAAAATCTAGATTTTCCCATGAATATATTGATAACGAGAAAACGTAAAAAACTGCACTTTGCCTAGCTAAATGCGTCAAAGAGAAGCGCTTATGGGAGGCAACTCACCTTAATTTATGTTTGTTGTGTTGTTGCAGTTATTTCTACTGTAGTAACCTCATTTATATTTTTGTTTCATTGTTGTGTCGAGAGTAACCTTTAGTAACTTTTAAGTTTGCAAGTTTCTAAAAATCGTATCAAATCATCAGAACATGATATTGAACCGAAACCTTCGGGGATGTAAATCTCTGCTTGTTAGCTTTCTATTTCTAAAATTTTCAGATTTCTCGAGTTATGGAAGTATTTCTTTGATTTTAATCTTTATAGACTGTCCTATTTTGGCAAATTGTTTTCTAATTATACTTGAGAATTTATAGGTTCTATTGGGAGTAGAAGTTGTGAATATGATAGTATACAATACCTAAATATTGAATTTTGATTGTGCAACTTGCTTATTGATACGTGTCAAACGTATCAACAAATTTTTATTGTTCCATACTTGTTTTATACCATTGCCACTTGTTTTATATTAATTTTATGATTTATTTAGGCTAACCTATTAATAGTTCCAAAAGTGCACAATGTTGTTGTTTTACACTTCCTGTCCTTCCTAAAGATTTTATAGAATTGTCAATTTAACCGTTGAAGACTACGTCAAATAAAAAATCACTCTTCACGAAAGTTGTGGGAAATTTCCGTAGCTTCATTTTAAGCCCAAGAACATCCCAATCCGTGGTCCGAGGCACCCGGAGCGCCAGTTTTACTAAAGCCCGAAAGTCTGATGACGGGAATTCGGTAATCTATATATAAAGAGAGGAAACCTAGGTCACAAAGTACCACTAATTTTCCTCCTCCTAGGCAGCCGCCTAGGATCAGAGGACCTCCTCCATACTAGCACCATCTCCAAGCTATAAGGGGGGCCAGGGGCCGCCGCCGCTGTCGGGTTGCCGCCGCCTCTCCGGGCTGTCGCCGCCGCCGCCTCCAAGGGTCGCCGCTGCCGGGCTTCCGCCGCCGCCTCCTCTCCGGGCTGCACCTCTCCATCAAGCTCCTACTCACCATGGCCATACGTGAGTAGTCTCTCTCGGGGCTGAGGCTTGTACGTGTAGCTATGTGGTTATCTCTCTCTCCCATGATGTGATCTTGATTGTGATTATGAGCTTTGTTAGTATAATTGAATACATGATGTTTCTCTTTTATGTAATGGATATGATGTTGTTCAAGTGGTGTCATCTAGTATCTAAGTTTCGGAGTCACCGTTGTGATCACGGTGCCATGGTGACAGTGCGGGTGTCGTGTGTGACTCTATGGATAATAGCTTAGAGGGATCTTCATCGTGAGTTTGTTCTTTATTATTGTTGGATTGAATAGATCATGAGGTTTCTTGATGCTTGTGTTTAGTATAATCTCCATGGTGCGATAGTGACAGCGCGTGTGCCGTGGATGTATTAGAAAAAGACTATTCAAGAGATAGGTTGTGGTGTTTGTTAGTACTATCTTTGGATGATGAAAGTGAGAGGGTTGCATTGTCTCTAGATATGGAATACGAACTTTAAGTTGTGCTTTTGTAGCCCTACACAATTCTCATCCTATTTTTATCCACGAAAGAATGATCTCCGAGTAACATATACCTTGCATGTGTTTCGTGGGAAATATCATGTGTTTAATTATATTAATGATGTTAAGAGTAGTCACTAGTGAAAGTATGAAGCCTATGCCTTGTTTCTAAACATTGAATCACCATTTATAGCCACTTGTTCGCTTGCTGCCATTTTTATTACGGAATTACAAAACCACCTTTTACCATCCATATTACCCATATTTTAACATCTCTTCACCGAACTAGTGCACTTATACAACTGACAATTATATTAGGTGTATTGGGGACACAAGAGACTTCTTGTATTTTATTTGTAGGATTGCTTGAGAGACGATACGTTCAACCTCTTCCTCCCGTGGATTCGATAAACCTTGGGTTACTCACTTAAGGGAAATTTGCTGTTGTTCTACAAACCTCTACGCTTGGAGGCCCAACAAAGTCTATAGGAATAGAAGCGTGTAGTAGACATCAACCTAATTTCTGGCGCCGTTGCCGGGGAGGAAAGGTAAGCGGCACTCACACTCCGGCGACGAAGCTAATTCTGGCATCGTTGTTGGGGAGGTGAGTGCTTGAAGTTATCTTCTTTATATCTTGCAATTAAATCTTTTGTTTCTTGTTTTCACTAGTTTGGCTTAATGGAAGAAAAAAACAAAAAAATGAGAGAGCTTTATAAGCTCTATCTTGAGTTAGGACATGAAGTGTTTGAAGAAAAAATTAAAAAACCTATGGAACTTTATTTGCATGATAGTAGCAATGTTGTTACTATGAATTCTTTGAACACTGTTATTTCTAATGCTATAGAAAACTGCAAGCTTGGGGATGCCGGTTTTGATGAATATGATCTTTTTAGTCCCCCAAGATTGAAGGAGGAAATTTACTTTGATGATACTATGCCTCCTATATATGATGATTATAATGATGAATGTGATACTTTCAGTCCACCTACTATTGAGGATAAAATTTCTTATGATTATGAAATGCCTCCTATTTATGATGATTACAATGATGGCTATGATAGTTTTACTCCCACTATTACTAATGAGAAGGATTTTGCTTATGTGGAGAGTAATAATACTTTTATGATGGTGGATGAAAAAAGATGCTTTATGTGATGGCTATATTATTGAATTTTCTTATGATGCTACTGAAAGTTATTACGACAGAGGGAAACATGGTTATATAAATTTTCATGTTATTAAGTTTCCTCTCTTTATGTTGAAGGTTTTAATGTTGCACTTGCTTTTGCCTTTCTATGCTAGTAACTTTATGCTTCAATGATTTATTTTCTTGCAAGGTTCCTATGCATAGGAAGTGGGTTAGACTTAAATGTGTTTGATATTTTTCTTCTTGATGCTCTCTTTTGTGTCTCAACTCTTATTCTTATTAGAGCATCATTTAAATTAATAAGCCCAGCTAAAAGGCGGTAAAGAAAATCGCTTATGGGTGGCAACCTATTTTTCTTTCAGTTTATTTACTTTCTTGAGTCATGGTTGTTGTTACCTCTGTAGCAACTCCATTTTTTTTTCTTTTGGTTTTTTGTGCCAAGAATTAGCCTCTAATGCATTGAAAGTGCGATGTGCTGATTTGCTATCCAGAAACAGATTTTGTGCGCCTGTTACAGAAAATCTAGAAACATCTCAGAACGTGATCTTTCTCTTAAATTTTTTTACAGCAAGCCTGATACTTTTATCTATCTTTAATTAGTTTTGAGTTTTCTGATTTGATTTACCTAAGTGCCTCTTAAAATTCGATGTTTACAGACTGTTCTGTTTTGACAGATTCTGCCTTTATTTGCGTTCACCTCTTTACGAGTGTTATCTGTGGTATTTCGCATCCTTCCAAGGTGGAGTGCCACAATAAGGCTTGGTAAATAGTAGCTAACGTCAAATCAAGTTTGTGCAATTTGTCTTGGTAGAGCCCAAGTGGATTTTATTTTATGTGT
Source organism: Puccinellia tenuiflora (assembly GCA_012064385.1). Classification (NCBI taxonomy): domain Eukaryota; kingdom Viridiplantae; phylum Streptophyta; class Magnoliopsida; order Poales; family Poaceae; genus Puccinellia; species Puccinellia tenuiflora. Next base: position 670,940 of record QRDG01000575.1, on the reverse strand, counting down.
ACTAACCCTCTAATCAGTTTATGAGAAGTTTTGTGTGAAGGGGTTTTTAAGTTTCACGAGAGAGGATGATGCAAGAAGATGAAGAATGGACAAAAGCTCAAGTTTGGGGATGCCCCATGGCAACCCCCTGGATATTCAAGAAGACTCAAGCGTCTAAGCTTGGGGATGCCCAAGGCATCCCCTCTTCTTCATCGTCAACCATCAGGTCGTCTCCGTTGAAACTAAGTTTTTATCACTTTACATATTATGTGCTATTGTTGGAGCGTCATTTTATTTTGCTTTCAGTTTTGTTTTTGTTTGTTTTCTGGTCATTACATTGTTATATCACATCATGCTTGTTTGGGAGAGAGTCACACTCCGCTTTTTCATTAGAATACTCTTGTGCTTCACTTATATCTTGTTGAGTATTCTTAGTTAATGTTTGTTTGCTAGTAAGCTCTCGCTTTTAGCTTTTATCTTGTTTAGATCTGCTAGTTGCTTATGTTAAACTCTCTTGTGCTTCACTTATATTTGTTTAGAAAGTTGTTTTTGGTTGCTTGGTTGATCTATTAGAACAACAAAATGTTGTGCATGTGGTAGTGGTATGATGAAAAGCCTGCATAGTCTTGTAGATCTTCATGTTTGGATAACTTGATACTTATCAATTGTTTTGAGATATTAAGTGAACTAATGTTTAAACTTGATGGTTATTTAAGTTAAAGCTCATTAGTGATTAACTACTGTTAAAGCTTGAATTTCTATAGTTTTTCATACTTGTAAGTTCAATAGTCAAGTATTTTTATCAAATGAATGTTTGGTTAACAAGGAAGATAGTATGGAGTCTTGTGCTTATGCTTAATGTATGTTCTATAGTCATTCTTGTACTGGTTACTATTACTTGCTTGCTTTGATATCCTTTTGCTAGCCCAAAAACTCTGTACTGAGCGAGAATGTTGCTCGTGCATCCAAACCCCTTGAGCCAATATCTTTCCTGCAGTGACCACCATACCTACCTATATATGGTATTTCTTGCCATTCCAAGTAAATTCGTCATGTTCTACCTTTAAACTTTTAAAATATTTATTTTTGTGCCTTAGTTTTTAGCTCATGAGGAAGTAGTAGGGAAGTTAATTTGTTATATCCTATGCCAAGCAGAGTCATTTCCCCCATTTTACCTGATGAGTATGAAATTCGTGCTCATTTAAATTTGCCGAGAGCTGGCAAGGGACTCCGCGTCTCATAAATATAATTATAACCCACTGCGTCTCCTCACACATATACCCAAGAAATTGGTAACCTATGGTTAGTGGAACCAAAGGAGCCCGGGGAGTGACATCATTCCTCTAATTACTTAGCCGCTCTCAAAAGTTTAAAGCTTTGCTTGGCATGGGGGACTAATGGATTTTTCTGCTATAGATTCGTTGACGAAAGTATGCATCTCTCAAAATTGTTTTACTTCTATTTTAAAACTTAAAAGCTGTAGCACATGATTAATTCTGGTTCCCTCTGTAAAGGGTCTTTCTTTTACTATTCATGTTGAGTCAGTTTTACTTTTATCTCTCCATCTACTCAAAGCAAACTTGTAACACTAACCCTAGGTATAGTTGATTATATTATATCTATATGCTTAATCATGATTATTTATGTTGACTTTATCAATGAGATAAGCATGTTGAAAGTTGAAGCTATGCTGAAACTTGCATCTTCCTTTGTGTTGACTTCAAATACTTTTGACAAGAAAATATTACCTTGAGAACTTACTTGTTATGTCAATCTTTATGCTTTCATGTCTCCAAAGTACTATTCATGAAAGGTTTTGCTTAGATAATGCAACTTGGTTACTCATTGTTTGCTTTATATCAACTATAGACAATTGTTTTGGATCACTTTATTAAATTATGTGTTTTACATTACTACTTGATCAAGATTATGTTGGTAGCATGTCTCATAAAAAATTACTCTTTCTTATCACTTACCTACTCGAGGACGAGTAGGAGTTAAACTTGGGGATGCTGCTACGTGTCAAACGTATTAATAAATTTTGATTGTTCCATGCTTGTTTTATACCATTGCCACTTATTTTTATATTAATTTTATGATTTATTTGGGCTAACCTATTAATAGTTGCAAAAGTGCACAATGTTCTTGTTTTACACTTTTGTGTAGGAATTACTTGGAAATTAACAAAAAACGCAAAAGGAGTCTTGTTGGAGGTGGATTACGACTTTCCTGAAATATGTCCTTTCCTAAAGATTTTAGAGATTGTTAGTTTAACCATTGAAGACCATGTCAAATAAAAAATCACTCTTCGTTAAAGTTGTTGTAAATTTCCATAGCTTAATTTTCAGCCCAAGAACAGTCTAATCTGAGGTCCGAGACGCCCCGAGCACCCATTTTACTGAAGCCCAAAAATCTGATGATGGAAATTCGGGAATCTATATAAAGAGAGGAAACCTAGGTCACAAAGTACCACGGATTTTCCTCCTCCTAGGCAGTCTCCTAGGGCCAGAGGACCTCCTCCATACCGGCACCATCTCCCAAGTTTGAAGGGGGGCCAAGGGCTGCCGCCCCCAAGGGCCGCCGCCGCTGCCTCTCCGGGCTGCCGCCGCCGCCTCCTCTATGGGCTGCACCTCTCCATCAAGCTCCTACTCACCATGGCCATACGTGAGTAGTCTCCCTCGGGGCTAAGGCTTGTACGTGTAGCTATGTGGTTCTCTCTCTCTCATGATGTGATCTTGATTGTGATCATGAGCTTTGTTAGTATAATTGAATACATGATGCTTCTCTTTATGTAATGAATATGATGTTGTTCAAGTGGTGTCATCTAGTATAAGTTCCGAAGTCACCGTTGTGATCACGGTGCCATGGTGACAGTGCGGGTGCCATGTTTGACTCTATGGATAATAGCTTAGAGGGATCTTCATCATGAGTTTGTTCTTTATTATTGTTGGATTGAATAGATCATGATGTTTCTTGATGCTTGTGTTTAGTATAATCTCCATGGTGCGATAGTGACAGCGCGCATGCCGTGGATGTATTAGAAAGAGACTATTCAATAGATAGGTTGTAGTTGTTTGTTAGTACTATCTTTGCATGATGAAAGTGAGAGGGTTGTATTGTCCCTAGATGTGGAATACGAACTTTAAGGTGTGCTTTTGTAGCCCTACGCAATTCTCATCCTATTAGATCCACGAAAGAATGATCTTCGAGTAACGTCTACCTTGCATGTGTTTTGTGGAAAATATCATGTGCTTAATTATGTTAATGATGCTGAGATTAGTCACTAGTGAAAGTATGAAGCCTAGGCCTTGTTTCCAAGTACTGAATCGCCGTTTCTAGCCACTTTTGCCACTTGTTCGCTTGCTGCCATTTTTATTATAGAATTACAAAAACACCTTTTACCATCCATATTACCCATATTTTAACATCTTTTCGCCGAACTAGTGCACCTATAATGTAGTAGACATCACTTATACAGTACATGAAGTGGTTTTATTTTGGTAAGTACTAATGTCATCTAATGAATTATGCAAAAAAAAATATGTGCGTGGAGTTTTTAGTTTGAGGTGAAACATTCATGTGAGGTGACCAATGACATGCAATGGCTCAAGGTTAGGGATTCCCAAGGCACCCCAAGGAACTATTGAAGAGGACTCGAGTATTATAACTCGGAGATGCCCAAGGCATCCACCTTCTTCATCGACAATCATCATGTTGTATCAGTTGAAACTATATTTTATTCATTCACGCATTATGTGTTATTCTTGGAGTGGATTTATTTTTTGTTTGCTTTTATTTCTGATATTTACAATCATTACATTTTGATATGCATGCTATGGGAGAGTTATATTTTATCTTATTTTTAGAACTGTTATTTTTCTTCGCTTATACTTATTAGAGCACTTAGAATATTTCTTTTCTAAAAAGGATTAAAACTCTCTTGCTTCGCTTATATATTTCCAAAGAGTTGAATAGTGATTGGTTGTTTGCTTGGGATGTTATGTTCGTTTAAGACTGATAGGTATACACTGACTGTATAAATAAAAACTTGCATGAAACTTCCAAATCATTGAACTTGATAACTTGATTCTTTGCAATTGTTTGGAGACATTGAGGATTTAATAGTTGAGCATGTTGGTAGATGGGTTCGCGTTTATTGGTGAGTATATGTTATTAAAGTGTGTGACCATATGTTTCTGCATAAAACCACTTAAGTTAAACAATATTTCTAGTATTATGATAATTTCTTGGTAGAGAACGGTTGTAAGTGACTACTCACACGAGTTGGGCCGAGGCGCCGGCAACGTGCTTGTTCCGCTAACCTCGCTCCTAGGGGTGTGATAGTTGTACCTGGAACGAAAGAATTGCTAGATGTTCGCAATAACTACTTGAGTTATTTCGGCCAATGTTGAGTTTCGATCTTTTGCACTTGCATCATCTAAATACGCTAGACTCTTGGGTACTGTGCTTTGCCAACTCTTTCCTTGAAACTTGGTGCATACTTCGCCTATACCCCCGTGGGAAAACTTCCTCTTGTTCTTCCACACATAAGCAAAATATCTAGCGGCCACCATACCTACATCATGGCATTTTCATAGCCATTCCGAGATATATTTCCATGCAACTTTTGTATTTACATTACATGACTGAATATGTCGTTTCACTTTCTGTTTGCTTGGCGTGGTCATATACAACTGCCATGATGTTTTAGGTGGCACCGCCACTCATATTATTTACCATGTTACGCTAAATCATCGCACATCCTGGTACCCTGCTATAGGCATTCTTTTATGTTGATGGCTTCAGTTGAGCTATGATTAATAAAATGTGATGTTTTCTAGAGTGTGCCCCTACCAGTGAGGAATAATAAATAAATAAATAAATAATAATAAAAGCCATGGAGGCCACAAAAAAGAGTCATGCAAGCCACGAAAAAATAAGAGATAAAATAAAAGATCCATGGAGGCCACATAATCAAAATAAAAAGAGAGGGGGCACACTACATCTTTTATACACACATGTATTTCAGATTAGCACCTTTCTTCATTTATAGAGTTTTCATGAGTTTCTTGTTCACACTATTGGGGATTTTTTATACTATAGAATTTGACGTGTATATACTACAATGACGAGCTTCCTCAAATGCTATAGGTCTTCATGAGCAAGGAAGTTGGATGAACACCTTACTAGTTCGATTGGAGAAATTTCATATATTCATAACTCTAAGTGTGTCTGTTGCATGGCAATCCCTACTCCTCTCATAATTTTTGACTATAAGATTTTCTCTTATCTAATTGTCCTTTTTTGGTATGAGCCTTTCTTCGTTTGACCTTCCAAACCTCCATTAATGTTCAATATTTTTTAGACATCACGGTGCTAAGACCGAGGCTCATGCTTATTTGTTGAGTGAATGTAGAAAAAATTGACACGATACGGTATAATTAGATCACCTGGTGTGCTCCTGATTTTGTCATGATAAATTTTTCCTGATACTAGGTAGGAGGATTAATACTATTGTATTTTTAAGCAATTTGGATGTGTTCTTCTAAACCTTATGTACGAAAAAATATCTCCAACGCATTGATGCATGAAAGGCAATGACTTATTTATTCATATTGTTCTTGTACTATTTGTTTAATATCAACTATAGACTATTGCTTTGAATCTCTTCATTCTTGAGTTCATCTGAGATTACCTTTTCTTAGATAAAGATCATGTTGAGTAACTTAAACAATCAAAGTTATAGTTTTATCATCCACCTACTCATGGCAGAGTAGAGATTAAACTTGGGATGTTGATACGTCTCAACGTACCTATAATTTTTCATTGGTCTATGTTATTGTTATACCATTCTTGTATTCTTGTAATGCCTATATGAAATCGTGCCATGAATAATCATAATTATAAAGGTAAAGTTAAGTATATTTTAATCATCGCTCAAATGTAATTTGTTTGCCCAACACAGCTATAACTGTTTGGAGAGATGCCTTTAGTGAACCTATGTTCCTCGGTTCATGTTTTAATATTATTTACACCGTTCCTCCACTTGTTTAACTATTGTTTACATACTGGTCACTTTGCTCATTCTCTCTCATTTATCAATTCCTACCACACCATATGTTTAATACTTGTAACTAGCACGACAAGAAGCTTGACAACCTTCCTAAAATGTTGGGGACATGTTATGTCTGTTATTGTGCATGTGCTATTACTTGGTTGACGTCGTGGTGTCTCTTACTAGTTTGGTAAACCTTGATTCTTAAACGAGAACGTGGCTCACCCCTTCCTCTTGGGATCCCATCATCTTCTACGGAGTCAAACAAGCAAGATACCTCTTTTAAGGGGATCTGGAAATCTTGCACCATGCCCAAGTGTAAGTTTTTATTTTGGCTTTTGCTCCAAGATAGACTTAATACCAGAAATCTTCTTACACGAAAAAAATTACATGTTGAATCAACCGGTTGCGTCCTATATGATATATGCCCCAATGGGGATTTGATGCACTTTTTTACGTGACTTGGTCAGACCTTTTGGTGGTCTCTTAATATTGAACGGAATAATGATCTTGACTTGGTTGGATTTCTCATGGATATTGGTAGAACTAGATACATATCATGTTGTTTCATAGAAAATCCTTATCGTTGGGTGCTCGAGTATATGGAATCACATGGTAATTAATTTTGAGGGTGAACATGCTTATCAGCAAGAATGGATCATAATCTTTAAAGAGAATGTTGATCTAGCTATGCATAGAGCTAAACCTAGCTTTAAGGAGGACATGTCCCAGTGGGTTGATACCTTGTAATTTTTTCCTTAACAAGACTTTTCTTTTGTATTTATTTGTTAATAAAATGAAAATGACGCAGTAGGGGCCTTCCCTACCGTCTTTTGTGTAAAAATACTAATTAAATATAAAAACTTAACTAGTGACTAAATATTACTAGTAAGATTTATTCATGCAAGAATCATGGACAAGTACTAGTATACAAGGTTATAAATACTAACTAAGCATACATATTTATACATATTAACTAAATATATGGAATATGACTAGTTATATATGCAAAAATTATGTGGTAAATAGATCTATACACAAACTAAATATACAGAATGTAAGTAGCTATCCATGCAAACTATACTGACTATCACAGTAACTAAATAAAAATATTTGTAAATACTAACTAAATATACAGAAACAACTAGTTATCCATGAAATATTATCTAGAATATAGATTTATAAATACTAACTAAACATATACAATGAAACTAGTTATCCATGCAAGAATCATCTCATATACAAATTTATCTAGTACCATTAACGAGGCGGGCTCACTTGGCGTCATTGGAGACGGGGTTATATCTAGAGAAGTAGAAGTCATAAGACCCCTCCATGATCACTGGCATCAACAACCCTTGGCCATCTCGGGGACCAAGGAGAGGGTCGTGCCCCCCCCCCCCCCCCCCCAAACATGTCATGACAAGGACCGAGAGGAGGAGTGTCATTTACACCTCCATCTCACTCCATAAATGTGCTACGTCATCTCCTTCGTCCGAGGCCACGGAGATGAGTCATTCCAATGCCATATCCGACTCACTTTGAGTATTGTATATTTTTTAATTTGCATATTCAGGATTGGATAATCACGAACATAATTATATAAATTCCACATGATATGCAACTTCTCACATTGCTCGAATTCGTAATAAATGATTTTGTTAAAACACTTGCAAGAAAGCAACTTTAATAAATAAATCTTGATGTCATGATGTAACCTACACAAGGTTGAAGACTATATATATGCATGCAGTAAATACTTGTTACCAATATAACATTGGTATGATGTAAAAAATAAAACTTCATCCTAGTTAGGCCCTAATTTCCACACAGCGTCACCACCTTCCTCTTGTATGAGCATTCAATACCCATCCAATGTACCTATTAACCATCACAGGACATTTTGGTCTCAAAACTCTTTTTGTCTGAAATAGTTTGAATAAGTACAATACATAGGGCCAACTCCTCTTAAATATGCGCATATATATTTGAAATTGAATTTCATACACATATTAGCCATTAAAGATTAAGTGGAGTCTCCCCTATCTATAGCTCTTATAAAGCAAAACCCCACTAAAATGCATTTATTATTTTCTATCTTAACATGCAAGCTATCCACCTCATCTATCCAATCAATTATCCATGTCATCTTTAGTAATATTTCTTAATAAATACATGCAAACTCCACGTCATCCATCTTTTCAATCATTTAGTTGTCCATGCTAATAATTTTTAATACACATATTTCATATCAAATAAATTTAGTATCTCGACTATGACAAATTAAATTTTGCATGTTCTTCTAGACAAGTTATTGTATCATACTTTTCATACCCTGTTATTTACGCAATATAGTTCTAAAGGGATTCCCGGTGCAACGCGCGGGGTATACTTCTAGTATATTGAGATCAAAGATAACGCAAAACCCCACTAAAATGCATTTATTATTTTCTATCTCAACATGCAAGCTATCCACCTCATCTATCCTCTTAGCCATTCATTTATCCATGTCATCTTTAGTAATATTTCTTAATAAATACATGCAAACTCCACATCATCCATCTTTTCAATCATTTAGTTGTCCATGCTAATAAATTTTAATACACATATTTCGTATCAAATAAATTTAGTATCTCGACTATGACAAATTAAATTTTGCATGTTCTTCTAGACAAGTTATTGTATCATACTTTTCATACCCTGTTATTTACGCAATATAGTTCTAAAGGGATTGGTGCAACGCGCGGGGTATACTTCTTGTATATTGAGATCAAAGATAACAAACAAGCCATAAGAACAAACATATTCTAAATATGCATACGCAAGGCTTTAAAGATTCACAAGGAGATATAGATTGTACAATTCAACAAGTAAACCAAGAAGGCCAAAAAAGTGTGACAAAATATATATGTTGTCCAAGTTATATCCAATAATCAAATCAACCAATGATTGATCACAAAGTTCACATATATGAACTAAGCAAAAACCATTGAGCATATAAACTAAAGATTTCACACAATCAAGCAAGTAATGAGAAATCAAACTTCGAAACATTATATCAACTTAAGAAGACAAATAATTTTGAAGAAAATTTCCTATTCAGGCAAATTGCAGAACACCTCGCGTGAGGGAAGGAGCGAGGTTGTCCCAATGGCATGTTGACGAGTTGTTGGAATGACGACGTGTTGGTCTGCATGGTTGATTGGATCCGGGGGGGGGGGGGGGGGATTGGCGGCAACATGGGGTGGCGTGAAGAAAGGAAAAAATTGGACACAAGATAGAAGATGGGACGAGGATGACAAATGGCCAGATCACTAACATGTGGTGCCCACCTATCTCAATCCTACATGGCATTAACACCTCCAGCCGGCCCCACCAATTGAGGTGCCGATGGAAACAATTATCTGGCGCTGAGCTCAGATGGTAAGAGCATCTCCAACACAGGCGCTAAATAAGCCGCACGCACAAAAAACCGCCAGTTTAGCGCACGCGGGCCAAAAGCAGCGCTCCAGCAGCCGCGCTATAATCCCGCGCGTGGTAAAAAGGGCCCAACGCGCTGGGAATAGATGCATCACGCGCTGTGTATTTTGCGCACTCGCTCCAGCGCGCTGGGCAGCGAAAAATTGCGCGCGAATCCCCCAACCGCCGCCCTGAATCCTCCGGCGCGCCCGTCCTTGCCCCGCCCCCGCGCCGCCACCGGCGAAATTCCAGCGATGGACGGCACCACCGACATCCCCCACCCCTTCCTACAGCCGCGACCCCTCAGCCGCCGGCGCCACCACAAACCCTAGCGCGGGGTTGACCGGTTCCGCCGCCGCCCCAACTCCGAGCACCGGTCTCGCACGCGGCCTCTTCATGGCGCCCCGGATGAACTCTGCCGTGGTGCCGCCGCCCGGCGCGAAGCCACGGATCGGCGTTTCCAAGCGGCCGGTGGTAGCGGCGACGACGATAGCCCAAAAGAAGGTGAAGGCAGACGGCATTGCTAGGCGTCCGAAGAAAAATATGGCTCCGACTGCGCCTCCGACGCCTTCGCCTCCGCCACCCGAATTTGGTGCGTGGCGGCCGGTGCGCACATGGTGTTTGAGGAAATGCTCGGAAGGTATGAAATTTTTTGTTGTTGTTGTTGTTTAGATAAATGTTTGCATATGGATAGTTTCATTTAGTTTTTTGTACACATTGTAGTTTTAATGATGACACATATTTGGCAACTATGGGTGTTGGCTCCAACAATTCCCATTGGTCGCAAACCAATGAAGTACATGAGTGCACCTCCGGTTGGCATGGGAGGGATGAGTGCACCTCCGGTTGGCATGGAAGACATGGGTGGCATTGGAGGTCTGTGAGGGATGAGAGCCTCCGATGTGCCTCCTATGCCTACCAATGGTGCCTTTGGAGATAGTGCGAACACCGTCCGAGTTTCCAATGATAATGAGGAGGCGCGTGAAGATGAAGAGGAGGAGCAAGAAGATGGTGAGGAGGAGGAAGAAGAAAATGAGACATGATTGTTGATGTTTCATTTGTTTGTATGAATTATTTGTGATGAACTTGCTTGCGGTTTGGTGATTTTGAACTATGTCATGAATTTGAACTATGCTATGTTGATGCTTTTGCATATTTTTTTATGTTTGAGATCATCTTTGTTTCATTTTATCAAATTGATATGTGTTGTTTCATATTTGGCAAGCGCCGGCTGGACGCGCGCTGCATTTTACAGCGCCTGGTGAAGTGTTATTGCGGCGCGCTAAATTATCCAGCGCCTGAAAAAGCAGTTCACCTCCCGCGCGTGATAAAACGTTATTTCGACACTCTAAACTTGTTTTAGCGCGCCGCTTGATCACGCGCCAGATCTATACCTCTTATAAAGCAAAACCCCACTAACTTCATTTATGATTTTTCTATCTCAACATGCAAGCTATCCACATCATCCATTTCATTAGCCAATCAATTGTCCATGTCATCTCCACTAATATTTATTTATCTCTACATGCAAACTCCACATCATCTTATATTTTAATCATTTATTTGTCCATGTTATTATATTTTTAATACACACGTATTTCAGGTATTCATGTCGAATAAAATTTAGTCTTGACAAATTTAATTTTTATATTACTTTAAACAATTTAATATATCATATTTGTATACCCTTTTATTTACGTGATATAGTTCTGCAGGGTCCGCTGCAACGCGCGGGGAATATTTCTAGTTTCTAAAGTATGGAGGGCGTCGGTGGAGATGCACGTACGTCTGTCCCCACTAGTCAGCCTCCGAGTAGAGCCAAAGCCGCACACCCCCGACTCCTGGCACCTCCGGTCCAATCCAATTACCAAAACCCCGCGCACCGACCGGAACCAAAACCCTCGACCCGAGTCGCATCCTCCGCCCGCACCCGCCGCCTCTCTCCTCCCTGCTCGCAACCACCGCCGCCATGAGCGCCGGCTGGAGAACTCTGCTGCTCCGCATCGGCGACAGGTGCCCCGAGTACGGGGGCTCCGCCGACCACAAGGAGCACCTCGTAAGTTCCCCCACCCCTTCGCCCCCCTCTCAGTCCCCCTCCCCCTCTCCTCCAAACCCTAGCGCCAGCGACAGTTGTATGTACGGGCCCATGAGCTCTTGCTATTGGGTCTGCTGAGTAGGACTGGCATCGTGACGGCTTTTAACTGGACAATGTGGTCGGCGCGCCAATCTGGCTGGGAGGTAGCGGGGAGAGTGGCCCTAGGAAGAACACAGAACGGAGTGGAATTACTCATGATGGGGGCGATTTGCAGTTTTTTTTTGGTTGCCGTTTGTCTAGAGTGCCTACAACTGTCTGCCAGGACTTAATGAGCCAAACTGCCTCCTTTGTTATCTATTTCTGCCAATCTACTGTCTTGGCTCTCCCGAGTTGGATTTGGTCGGTTTGATCTGCTTATATTTCTGGCATTTAGATGTGCATATATCAAAATTGGGTTGCGAGCTAGTGCGTTAAGAACTTGCTGGGTTGAACTATTGTACAGCTGTTGTCACAAGGCAATTCCACTGGAAGCACATCAATCTGTGGATGGATATGCTTGGGATTGGGGCCAAAATATGCCCTATCGATATTCTGGTCATGTCTTTTTGTTTGTTTGTTTGGAGATCACCATTCGTGGCATGCCAATGCCCCCTTTCCCTTCTCTAGTTATTTTCTCCTGCCAACGTTGGCCAATTTACGGGCTAACAAATTTTTGGCTCGCCAATTTCTTTGTTTGGCAAGCTTTGGGCTCAAACCAAACAGACCCTATATCGTCGTGTTATAATCATCTCAGGGTAGTTCCAGGATGGGTTTTATGTTAGGAGCAACTGATATAGTTTATCCTGCTTTTAGTTGAATAGGTGAAGTTGTGGCACTATTGCATGGTACTCCCTCCGTCCCACAACATAAGACGTTTTCCCGAGCTGTTTAACTTGCCAAAACGTCTTATATCGTGGGACGGACGGAGTAGTATGCAACGATGTAGATTGCTATCTCTAGTTTGAATCCTGATTTGTTTTAATAAGCAATTTTAGTCAAATGTAAAGGGTGCCAAGAGAGTTCATAGGCACATACTTCCTGTGCTGGTTTGTTACATATTTACAACATCATAGTTGTTGCATGTTGGAACTAATGGGCAATAGTCTGAATAGAATGATACATTTTTATCTGTTATGACATTTGTCTTCGACACCTGTTCTGACAAAACATTTGCTTCATAGGAAATCTGTTACAACGTGCTTTCTCGTGAATATGAACACTCCAAAGATGATATTTTTGAGGTTGGTACCAAACATTCTACTATTTGCTTGTTCAATTGTTGTACTTTCACCATCACAATCTGGCTTTCTTTGGTAATCTACATTGTTTAGTTCTATGGAGAAATATTAATGCTTAATTGGTTCGTTCCCAACTGTAGTGCACTATTCAGATTGTCAGAGGATAATACTTTTTATGCCACAGTCATTAAGGTAGCAAGGGAAAAAAATAATGTAAAGAATAGATCTTACAAGCTGCATCCTGTAGCATTTGCTTACAATTCTGTAATGCCTTCGATAAATATCTTTCTTTTGCATGAAAGTTTGAGGTTCTGACTGAAAGTACCTTTGTCCAAGCAGTTTCTCCTTCAGTGTGCAGAACAATTACCTCACAAGATTCCCTTCTTTGGAGTTTTGGTATGCGACTATTAACTATGAATTCTATGTTCTCTTCTTTTATTAATGTTACTCTTGGATCAATTTAAGTCCTTACAGAATAACAGTCCATATTTGACTTGTTCCCCATGCTTTGTATTCCCTTATTGTTCTGAAATGAAGAAGGAAGCAATATTTATACCAGCATTATAAACATAATCTAGTATGCATATTTTTCCTTTTGGTTGGATTTATGATGTCACAAAATATGCGTACAATTTGGTTATAACCCACAGTGGCACCACAACCCGGATCTAAAATCAAGGTTATAAAAAGAACGCTTAGGCGCTGAACAGAAGCAAAGCGCCTAGCGCACAATTGCGCTTAAACATGCGCTTAGCGCTTTAATCCTTCAAAAAAGAGAAAAGCGGAGGCAAAAAGCTCAATCAGTGCCTAGCGCTTAATAGAACATTGTCTAAAATGATGGTCTATATGACTGTCGGCGGAACTTTGTGAGAGTACCTCGAAGTTCACATCTGTGTTAGTGTTGGCTCATATTGTTGGCCTAGGTCTTATCATGTTTACACATGACCAGCATGATGCTGTTTCATTTATGCGCACGGTTTTCATCAGTATCTTGTAGTACTTATATTTGACTGTTCATTTATATCTTCTCTTGTACCGGAACCTTGGAATGCCAATGCTAAAAATATTACCTTTTCATTATGTCCACATGTATTGTGTCCTGTTACATGTTCATAAAAAGAGATCAACCGAGAATCTCCTGATCCCCTCAATACAGTATACTCTATGCTGGACAATGATATTCGATCGTTTAGTTAAACGACTATCCCAATTATTTTGTGATTTTAATTTCTGTTGGCATATTTGTATGTGCATATTTTCGTGAGAGGAGGTTATGTCTTTTTTTGGATCAACTGATGCAATAATGGCAATGGGACACACATTAATTTCTTGTATTTAAGCATTTATTTTCCATAAAGAACTGGTTCTTGCTGGTCTTTGAGGGTTTTAATACCTCTGTACCTAGTTTTCTAAATCTCACGTCAAATTAACCTTTTCCCTATATGTTACAAGAATAAGCTGTATGATTGCTCTTATTTAATTGAACTAATTCAGTTGTGTTGGTTCTCCTTTGCTTTTATAATGTCAGATAGGTTTGATAAACTTAGAGAATGATGATTTTGCCAAGGGTATTGTGGATAGAACACATGCCAACTTACAGGTATGTCTTTGTTTTTACATCACAAAGCATGGCAGTATCTATTAACCGCCTTTTCTCTTTGTTCCACTGGAGACATGTTCTCATGATAGTATTCCACAATATTTTATCACTGGGCTTGTTCTCAAATATGGACTATCAAATCAATCATGCTTGGAGGACCAACTTCGGTTCCTCTATTATCATGCTAGCTTTGTAATGACTGGATGTGATTTCAGGATGCCTTGCATAATGAAAACAGTGACAGAGTCAGGATATTGCTGAGATTTCTCTGTGGCCTGGTAAGTTGCAGTAGTTTTGGTTTGATTTTCTTGCTGTTATCATCCCTTGCTTGCTACTATCCTGTGTCCCAACTTGTGATTCTTGAATATTTCATATCTGACATGTTTATTGACAACATGTCCATCAATAATCGAGTCTCAGTGCTGAAGGCTTTTAGTTCTCTTCCAGTTACATTACCTTTTGTATTAAATGAATTTGCTAAAACACAGAGATAGCAGTGGAATTGCATGATATAATCTCATTTGTAATTCCAAAACAAAAAGTACAAATGGCAATCCAATAAAATCAGGAAGGATGCTGAAGAAATGCTTTTAATTTTTTTTGGGCTGGGGGTAGCTGAGAAATAATAATTGTAAGGTCTGTTTGGGCCGTGGCAATGATAATTGTAAGGTCTGTTTGGGCTGTGGTAATGAAAAACGCAAGATTTTGCCAGGAATGCAAGTGCAAAAACTGAGGCACAGTAAGCAAGAAAACTTCCTTATTGTAAGCAAATGAGTAGAAAAGAGGACGTAGTGGGTTCAAATTGTTACGGAATCTGTTAACACCATTTGTGCAATCCAAAGTGCCTCTGCCTACGAAGCACCGATACGGCAAGACGGATACGGTGATACGTGATATGGCAATTTAAGAAAACAGCAATACGGCGATACAGCAAGTATATATATAAAAATAATAAAATGCCATGTAATAAAGATGAGAATAATTTAATGCATGAGATGAGATCAAAATACTGCCCCATTTGTCTCCTTTGCAAGTTCTAAATGACATCAATTTCCACTCCAAGGATTACTTGCAAAATAGATCATATGCAAGTATTAGAATTTGAGAGAAACATAACACATAAACATTAAACATGTTGGCTTGTAGCATGCTTACCAAATGATATATATGCTTCCCAGTTCCCAGCCTCCTAACTTCCAATTCCAACTCCAAATTAAACAAAGTCTCCAATCAGCCATAGACCAGAGCTCAAATAGTGCAAAAGTTCACTAAGATTACATGATAATTAAGGACGATACAAGGCTCAGGGAGCCATAAATCATAGTCAAACAGTGCAGATGAAAAGTCGAATCTGGGCGACGGCGGCACGATTCCAGCGACGGCGGCGCGATTTCAGGCGATGGCGGCGCGTGAGATCCATAAATCATAGTCAAACAGTGCAGATGAAAAGTCGAATCTGGGCGACGGCGGCACGATTCCAGTGACGGCGGCGCGATTTCAGGCGACGGCGGCGCGTGACATCGACTCCAGGCAGCTGTGGCGGCGCTCGATCCAGTCCTGCCAAGCGAAGGAATAGACAGAGAGAGTGGACGGGGGGTGTAGGGTTAGGGTTAGTCATGGGCTTTGACCGGACGGGGCTCCTCCCGTGTCCCTGGCGTGTCGTCGCCGTTCCCGCCGCGTATCGGAGTTTTTTTCTTTTCTTTTAAATCGGGAAAAACCGGACACGTCAGCGACACGCGTATCGGCACATATCGGAGCGCGTATCTGGTATGTACCGTGCGGGGACGTGTTTGTGTTTGCCGTATCGGTGCTTAGTAGGCCTCTGCAGGAAAAAGATCCCAATTAGTCTGTGTGGTGTTGCATGCATATGAGTTACAGCTTATTTTGGGTTGATTCGTCTTCTCTAGCCCAGAAGTTCAGGCGCTGCAGCTAGGATATGGTTTTGCATGATTTATCATAATTTGTTTAGTTTGTGAATGTAAATTGTTCATTTTTTCAGCAGATTGTTTAGCACAATATCCACTTTATGCTAGGCCTTGATATCTCCTGTTGCTCGTTGAATTGAGTTTCTTACTCTATTCTAGAAAAGAGTGGATGAATTTGCCTCTTTACTTCATGGTAGAAAAGTAATCTTGTATTTTGCACCATATATATTAAGAAATTTGTAGCATTTCTGTTGTTCTTTACCTCCTCTTCTTGTAACTCTTGATTTTACATTGTGTTGTAGATGTGCAGCAAAGTTATATTGCCAAATTCCATTATTGAGACTTACGAGACACTGTTATCAGCTGCTGCAACAATATTGGATGAGGAAGCTGGAAACCCTTCTTGGCAACCACGTGCTGATTTTTATGTTTATTGTATTTTGGCTTCCCTTCCGTGGGGTGGTTCAGAATTGTTTGAGGTAACATTGTTACATTTCTGCGACTTACTGTTTAATCTTTATCACCTTTCGTGTACGATGATGGTGATTGAACAGTACATGCTTCTAGTTCTCTTCTTGTATGAACCTTCACGACATTTATTAAGCTACCATGACCTACTCCCCTTTTAGAAGTATGTATTGTGGTACAATCTGAATGCCTCTTAAGAGTTATGCTGGCACTGCTATTTTACATATGTTAGTATATTATAGTGTCTGTTCAATTTTTTAGTTCTAGATCTTTGGAAGGTTATCTTTATTTTGTAATGTCAGTCCATATCATGCTGTTGTCTATTTTATTCTATCAAGAATCAAAATAGGGACACTGCCACTCTAGTAAGTAGTAAGAGGCGTGCATGATGAATTCCCTAAATCTTAAGGGTATGGGTAATACTGACCTTGAAAGCCTATGTCAGCTTAACATGAACATCACCCATGAGCTTTTTAGCTAAATCTCAAGGGTATGGGTAATAATGACCTTGAAAGTCTGTATGTATTTCCCTAAATCTCAAGGGTATGGGTAATACTGACCTTGAAAGGCACCATAATATTGCAGCTTAACATGAACATCACCCATGATTTTTTTTAGCTAAATCTCAAGGGTATGGGTAATACTGACCTTGAAAGTCTGTATGTATTTCCCTAAATCTCAAGGTATGGGTAATACTGACCTTGAAAGGCACTATAATAAAAAGTTCTACGCTCCTATATTATAGTCCCATTCTTAAACTGTGTATTAGAAAATTCTGCAGACATGAATCGTTGTTAGAATACACTGATGAATTCTAACATGCAGCAAGTTCCGGATGAACTGGAGAGGGTTCTTGTAGGTATAGAGTCTTACATAAGCATCAGAAGGCATTTTGATGATATTGCTTTCTCAGTCTTCGAGACAGATGAAGGCAATTCTCCCAATAAAAAGGTACTGGTGATTTCTTGATTACGTGAACCTTTATCTCCTGAATTCTGATCAATTGAAACTCCTATGATATTTATATCAGGTCTTTAACTTCTATTCCCTGCAGGATTTTATGGAAGATATATGGGATCGTATGCAAGTTCTTTCTCGTAACGGATGGAAGGTTAAAAGTGGTATGTCAGTACGTGATATGAAATACACAATTTTCTTACTGAAATAATATGTTGTTGAGTTTCACGCAATATGTTAAATGACAAGACAACCTTTTCTTTGTCCAGCTCAGGACTGACAGTATACATAATCTTAAACATACTGTGGCCTAATTGTTTTGCATTCTGTTTAATTGCCCCCTCGCAGTTCCAAAACCCCACTTGTCGTTTGAAGCTCAGTTGGTAGTTGGAAAATCTCACCGTTTCCCCTCTGTTAGTTGCCCACCACCGATTGTCACGATGTCAGTTTCTGAAATATTAAAAGGGCAGGAAAAGCATGAAGCAAATCTAAAGTATCCTCAAAGGCTTCGCAGGCTTCATATATTTCCAACAAATAAAGCTGAGGTAAAATTGGTACTTCATGTTTAGTCCATTGATCACCGTCACATACTTACATTTGGTGTTTCACTTGCTGTATATTCTGCAATGTATGTAAACTGACATGAAATTAGTAGTACTTAGTTTTACGTAATGTATGTAAACTGACATGAAATTAGTAGTACTTAGTTTTACGTTACAAAGTTTGCCTGTTCATGCACTTATGTTGCCTAATCAGCTATCGTTTCCTCGCAGAATATGCAACCTGTAGACCGTTTTGTTGTTGAAGAATACATATTGGATGTGCTTCTGTTCTTCAATGGATGGTCAGTTGCAATTTTATTTTTCCAGTCTTATTTGTGTGTTTGACACTTCTAGAAAAGCTGCAATTGTTGGATATTCACACATATGTTGTTAACCTGTTCATACATGACACCGCTGACACCATCTACTCCCTGGTTTGCTCTTCAGTCCTTAGTGTGAACAGAACTTGGTGGTTCCTAACTTTCTATTGCCGAGTCTTTTGTTTTCTCCCTTTACTAACAAAACCTGGTTGTATTTGGACATGTTGCTTTTGTCTATCATCTGTTGTATGCCCTAGGGTTTTAGCATATAAAACATATTCCCAGAGTATGCAGTGGAGGGCTTCTGGTTTAACCCAGTATTTTTGTTGCTAGAACTAATGCCCTTTTGTGACAACACCTTGCAACAATTTGTTCCAACAGTGTGGCGAGCCATAATTGTTGTGGCGAGCAAATTGTTTGCCACAAGTGTGGCAACAAATAGGTGTAAGCCAGTGTATCACTCTAAAGGTTCCAGAAGGAAATAGACGCAAGCCTAACAAATTCTAAGTTGCCTGACTCAAGTGTGACAATTTAACTTTGCTGTGCTAGAATATCAATTTATAAATGCAATAATTAGGGTTGACAACATTTGCCAGGCTCACCAGGGGATTATTCATTGAGTTTTGTGTTAATATTTTCCTACTGAACCGTATTACTTCAGCTTTCTTACTAATTCTATCTTGGTTATATTTTTCTTTGAAAGACAGTCGCAAAGAATGTGCGTTTTATCTGGTCAGCCTTCCTGTGCCTTTTCGGTATGAATACCTGATGGCCGAGACCATATTTTCACAGGTATTTCTGAACCATCTTTGTTAGAAGTGTTTATCTATTACTAGTTTCGGCATGCCTGCTTTCATGTTAAATGAACTTTATTATATTTAGTTGTAGAAATGAATATTTTATTTTCTTGCATTCAATTTTCTGATATGGTGATCATTTAGGTTTAACCGCCATCAGATGGGTGGTAAACCTTTCTTTCCTGGGTGCATGGATCGACTTTCGCTCAATCATTTCCAAAGGACTTGCTGAATAAAACCTATAGTGTCTGTGTAGTGTGCACTGTTCTTGCTAATTCTGGATTAGCTTGTAGGGATATAATTATTCAAATATTGAACTCTTACGTTTTAGATGATTAATTTACAGATATGCTTAATTAATGTTTGAATTTTTTCATTTAGCTAATCAATATGTATAAGTTCACCTATGTTTACAAAAATTGTTGAAGGTATGTTTTCAAGTTTTCGACGTTTTGATATAGGTACTATAGTTAAACTCTTGAATTTTTTCGACCATTTTTTTTGTGTGAATATTTGCCAGTTTGCCATTGGTGTCTCCATATTGGTACAATATTTTGGGGGCAATTAGACACAATATTCACAGTATTTGGAAAAGGGGACATCAAGTTTTAGTACTGCAGGGTCTACTGAATTTGGTTATAATAAATCCAAATTGTAGTTTTTTCAGGCTGTTTTCCGTTCAGTAAATTCCAAGATTCCTTAGAATAGTGTCTTGATTGGTAGCATGCCATTATAGTGTGTGTACTTGTCAAATGATGATGAATCTCTTCTTATGACTTGTATGATATTTTACAGCTTCTACTGCTTCCGAATCCACCTTTCAGGCCAATGTACTATACATTGGTTATCATCGACCTTTGCAAGGTAGTTCTTCTTTATAATGCTTTAAAGACTGGTCAGGTAGTATTTTCTGTGTTACAGTTTGGAATCAGTGTAGTGCTGAGAATAGTATGTAATGTGAGATTTAAGATTTTGTCAGTGTTAATGAACAAACCAGCAGACCTAAATTTTGCCTTGTGTTTAATTGTGTCCGTGCAATTTCTTTTGGTGTGTGGCGTGACAAAATCTGTTTTACATAATGGTATGTACTTTGATGGTTACAACCCACACTCTCGTGATAGCCACTGTAGAGCCTCTCATCTGTACTTATGATTTATTCATAGCATGCTCATGACTGTTTACTATTTGCATTTGAAAGAATTCAATTATGATGCTATAGTTCTTTCTTTGTGAATGTGTGTTATGTAAAAGTGCTCTAGATCTCTGAACCATATAGTCAACAAAATAGTGGATGTGAAGTTCCATGACACCCTTAAATTGATGATGTATTTCTTTGTATGCAAGTACGCTTTCATGAGCTAAAGGTTATCACAAAGTAAACAACTTTTTGTATGGTTGCAAAGCAAATCGAGTCCTTGTAAAAATGTAAATTATGAGCCTTCTATCAGTCAGGTGCTGTTTAAACAAGTTCTGGACGTGTCATCTGTAGAATGCATGTTGCACTTTCACATCTATTGTTTTTTCTTGCATGCTACGTATTTTACTTCATGTGAAAGTACAACACCTGATTGTGAGGTTTACTAGCCTATTGGGTTGATACCTGGATCGTGAGGTCGTCCTCATAACTTGTTAGTTATCGTTCATCAAAAGATCTGAGATACCCTTTGTCATATCAGCACCATACCGTTAACAACTTTCATGGATGTATTTGTCGAACAGCTAGATAATAGACAACACATCGTTCGTGTGCAGTCCTGTAGAAACCTAATAGTGATAGATTTACTTTTTCCCCCTTCCCATAAAAGAGAATGTTTTACTTTCTTCCTTGAGGATGACCGGAATGGGTCTAACTATCTTAAAATGTCTTCAGGCGTTGCCAGCTGCATTTCCATCTGTTGTGGTAGCAGCAGTACATGCTCTTTTTGACAGAATTAGTAACATGGACACAGAGTGCCGCACCAGACTTATCCTATGGTTTTCGCACCACTTGTAAGCTCATTACCATGGCTTTTTTTCATGAGTTTTCCTGCTTAGCTTATTTATTTAGCCTAATTTAAGTTTGTTAGAACTTCTTACTGTGGCCTATTGGCTATTGCTTAATAGTCTTCCTGTTGATGTTCCATACCTAATGATGATCCACTTCTGCTGCTGCTTAATTTTTTAATGAAATGTTACATACGGTGCTATATAGTTTCTAACGTAATTGATTGCAGAACATAACTGATCTTCTAATGAGTTGGATTGCCTATAGCGCTAAAAACAATTTGTAGCCTTGTATCGCTATATTGTAACGACATATTATCTGTGTACGCAGGTCAAATTTTCAATTCATTTGGCCTTGGCAGGAGTGGGCCTCTGTAAAAGGCCTCCCAAAATGGGCTCCACAACGTGTTTTTGTCCAAGAAGTATTAGAAAGGGAAATTCGGCTATCCTATTTTGAGAAAATCAAGCAGGTTAGAGACATACTATGAGCCCTTCCTTTAATAATGAGGGATTTTACTTATTTATTACTTGTTTTTTTGTTAGAATTTCACCTTGCTATTTCGATTTGGAAAAAGTCCTTTTACTACCCCTGAAGTATTATGGTTGTTTGGATCCCCCCTTGTTTATTTTTGTTCAGCTTACTCCCCTCAAGATTCTAATACCATTTAACCCCCTACTCTGGCTTAGACTCTTGTTTTGCTGGCATGGACAATGGTGCAATGACATAATCACAATCACATAAAATCCTCCTACCACAGAAAACCTCACTGGTTTTTCTGCTTCAACCTTCATTACCCTGTCTTTGTCTCTCACCCCTTCTCCCCATAACACTCTGTTCTGTACCAAGCTCATCTCCTCCCCATAGCCAAGAGTCAAAGTACTGACGCCTGTGTCTGCAAAGTGAGCACAGCGAATCAACTAACTGTGAAAGGAGCATAAGCACACCGATTGTCTTGAACACCATGTGCCGAAGTATGGAGACAATCAGTGCCCCTTTGTTGCCCATTGTTCACCGTATTCCTGTCGCATAACCCTTCCCATCCACTAGCTGCATCACCATTTCATAAAGCTGGCAGGCGAGCACTGGTCACAATATCCGTGACTGGGAGGTGGCTGCCGGCTGAGACGGGACGATGCATTTGTCTGTGTCTGGAGTAGCTGTACACTGCTCTGCCCACCCACTAGTTGTGCTACCACCCCCTCCAGAATTGGTGTGCGCTTATTGTCGTCTTTGCTCACATTGCACCCTCAAAACCCTTCACCCTAAATGGTTTCCACAAAATTGATTTCTCCATCATATTCATTGCATCCATAAGATTTACAAAACCTGCATCCTCCTCGATTTTATCAGTACCGAACTCAGGATTTGGTCATGACGCTGGCGCTGGTTAAACCCATTGTCCACCTGCTCGCAGAAGAGCATGGCTGCGCGTGCAACCACTGCTACTAGCCCCAGGATATTTCCCTACTTCCAGTTTAACCTTTACATGCAGCATCCATGCATTCTAGCACGCTTCAGCAGAGCTCTTGTAGCAGCCATGTCGTCCTCTCCTTATCTGTTTTCTAAAACGGTGTCTCCATCCATGGTGGCATTCTTTTTAGTCCACAGTCTATGTGGCAAATGGCACTCCTTTCAGCCACATCAACAAAACCACAATATAAAACTAGCGCAGGAGGTTAAGTAAACAGTATTGAAACTTGGGGAAAAAGGACCTCCCCTTTTGATTTCCATGCTTCTACTTATTGTCTCTGTCGACTGGGAAGCGATTATTTAAATTGAATATTGTCTTTGTCTCTTTTGCAGAGTATTGAGGATGCTGCTGAGTTGGAAGGATTGTTACCCCCAAAAGCTGGGCCTAATTTCAGATATCATACCGATGAAAGCAAAGAAAGCACTGAGGGTCACAGGCTATCCAAAGAACTTGTTGGCATGGTTAGAGGAAGGAAGACTACACGTGATATTATTTTGTGGGTCGAAGAACAAATAGTTCCTGCAAATGGTGCCAAATTTGCGGTTGGTATTGTTAGCCAGACACTTCTTGACATCGGTTCAAAAAGTTTCACCCATCTTATCACCGTTTTGGAGAGGTATGGTCAAATAATTTCCAAACTATGTCCAGATGAGGAAATGCAGTTGTTGTTGATGGATGAAGTCAGTGCTTACTGGAAGAACAGTACCCAGATGACTGCTATAGCTATTGATAGAATGATGGGTTATCGCTTAGTTTCAAATCTGGCTATTGTCAAATGGGTTTTTTCTCCTGCTAATGTCGATCAATTTCATGTGTCTGATCGTCCATGGGAGGTATATTCATCTACTTTAAATTTGCATGTGTCCGAATGTGATGATAAATATCAACCAAATTTGTGTGTTATGCTCATGAAATTGACGGCACATACGAAAGATTTCTGCCTTATGCTATTAAGCTATGAAGAATTTCTTCTGCCCAATGCAGCACCCAGTATATTTGTTGTAATATTCTTGTGTTGAATCTGTCTGATTCATGTCCTCTTAACAGATTCTTAGGAATACTGTTAGTAAAACATACAATCGGATCAGTGACCTTCGGAAGGAAATCCAAACACTCAGGAAAAATATTCAAGTTGCTAAAGAGGCTAGTGCAAAAGCTACCAAAGAGTTGGAGGAGGCTAAATCAGTACTTGAGATCATAGAGGGCCAAGCTGTGCCATCTGAAAGACCGGGCAGGCTAAGACGACTTCAAGGTTTTGCTGACAAAGCAAAAGAAGAGGAAGTAACTACTGAAGAGTCATTAGAAGCAAAGGAGGCTCTCCTTGCTCGGGGGCTTGAAGAAGGCAAAGTATGCTACTCTCCTGTCTTTGTTTATCTTATTTTTGCGAGCTCTTGAATGTCTGTTGATAACATGATATGCATATTTATGATCTTTCAATTTTCGAGGGTACTTGCTTTGCTATGCAGAGTCGAGCATTGTTGACATCAACTTACCCATTATCTTGCCATGGGTTTTGCAGGAACTCCTTAGGTTACTATTCAAGAGCTTTGTTAACATGCTTACTGAGCGTCTCCCACCTGTTTCTGCTGATGGAGATGTTCCTAACTTACGTGCTGGAGATCCAAATCTAACTATTCCAGCTGTCGACCCTGAAGCGGCAACTATGGAGATAGATACAGAAAATGGAGCAGATAACAATAGGTCAGTTTTTATTTTACATTGGGTCAGTTTATTACTACCTCTGTCCCAAAAAGGATGTCATTTCTTTGTTTAAATTTGAATGTATCTAGACATGGATTTAAATTTTGGAGAACCAGCCAGTTTATTATTCAGGGCTTGTTATGAATAATTTGTGCTAACACTCAGGGAGAATTCAGTATTTGAAATAATGCAACAACTATTGGTTTGTAAATGAATTAACACCTGCTGAGCCAGGATGTTAGCAGCTGCTGTTTGCGTACAATGATAAGCCAGGAACCAATATTTTCTAGCCAGTGATGCACATGTTGGTACATGTTTCAAAGGCTCTACACTAACTTACCTTTATGTTTTGACAGTCAACTGAATGGTCAAAACACGAAAGTTGGTTACAGTATTGGAGAGCTTGAGCAGTGGTGTCTATGCACATTGGGGCATCTCAAGTCATTTTCTCGGCAATATGCAACTGAGGTAAGCATCACTGTTGCTACCATTGTCTAAATAGTTTGTTCCTTGAGCTGATAAATCCGTGAATCATTGGGAAGCTATCGTGCTTAAAATATGGATACCATGTTGAACGAATTTCTGTTTTGGACAAAATGAACTTGCCCAGTTTTGGAAATCATGCAGTAATCCGGTTTAAACTTGTAACCACCACTTCTATGTCCTGACAAGTTGCAACAGCCAGGCTAACGTGAAGTATTAGTTTTTTTTAATAAAAATTAACTTGTTGGTTGAAAAATGTCTGGTTTTTGTATTGTTTCATGGCACACACTGATTAGATACAATGATCCATGTTGCAGATTTGGTCTCACATTTCCATGTTGGATGAGGAGGTTTTTGTTGGGAGTACTCACCCTCTTATCAAGAAAGCTGCATTCTCCGGGTTGTGCAGATCAATTAGCGACGGCTCCCACCTTTGATTCATGTATCTCCAAAACTAGTGTTGTAATTCACATGCATCATACACAAAAGGACACGTTTTAACCACCCTTTGCTAGTTCTGACATGTCTAGGGCACTTCGCTAATGTATTTCCTCGCTTGGTAATCAAGTTCTTGGGTATTGTATGTCGACCTATGTATTTTTCATTGGTGATTTGGTCCTGAAATGATTTGGGCTTCCCAACCCAACTGCTCGTGACTGGAAAAAGTCATGCAATTTGGTGGGCTGATGACATTTAGAGTCACTTTCATTCTTCCTCT
This sequence comes from Puccinellia tenuiflora, assembly GCA_012064385.1. Taxonomy (NCBI): domain Eukaryota; kingdom Viridiplantae; phylum Streptophyta; class Magnoliopsida; order Poales; family Poaceae; genus Puccinellia; species Puccinellia tenuiflora. The sequence continues at coordinate 645,169 of QRDG01000575.1, read as the reverse complement.
GTTCCCCTGCGACGGTGACGCCGTGTGGAGCTGCGGCGGAGAAGGTTGGGGGTGGGTGGTGTTTGTCGGTTGTGAGATTCGGTGTGCGTGTGGGGCTTAGAGGGATGGTTGGGAGCGGTGGCGAACCGGTGGAGTGGTGATTTGAGAAGGGCGGGGCGGCGATGGAGGCGGTTTGGTTGACGGGGTGCACTTCTTCCTGATGGTTTGTTGTTTTGTTGTTGACCTTCCGCGTGAGTGTACCAGTCTTTCTCTGGCTATCAGTGCAACGACGTACCAGTCTTTCTCTGGCTATCAGTGCAACGACGTACCAGTCTTTCTCTGGCTATAGCTACATCAATCTGCTCGCCTCTCCCTCGAAGAAAAAAAACCTGCTCGCCTCTATCTAGCATATCATTCGACAACATCCACATCATCAATGGTGCTAAGTTGATAAATGTCTTACTCTAGAAGCGGTGTACATCATTCATAAAAGGTCAGCTCTCGCAACTAATTTCAGTAAAAGGTGGCGACCTAGGGTTCTACCCTAGCCGTGGCCGTAGTTTGCGGTGTTTTTGCCATCTTTGACCGTGAATCGACGGGTCCCCGCCTCCCATATCTATAGCTCCGACGGTGGGTGAGGGTGGGGATCTCGGATCTACGCTCGGTGAGGGTGGCGACGACGGATAGATGATGTCCCATTGGAATAAGATCTCCCCTACCACGTCAACATATTGGCGTCGGCGAAGGGCCAGTGAGGGTAGGTGCTGCCATATCTATTGTATTTCGTTGTATCTTGTAAGTTGGTGTGTTGTTTCAAAGGAAGTTGTTCGCTAGTCTCTGGTGCGACATATTTGATCTCTTTGTTCGGTTGGTGTGTTGTTAAAAGGAAGTTGTTCGTTGGCTCGTGGATGATTTAACTATGATTTGATATTAACTAGTACAGACACATGTCAAAACCTTCATCGGCAATGGAGATAGCTAGGCCCGTCACTCAAATCCTATCACTGATGTAGAGGGCTCACTGGCAACAGAACCGAGCCCCATTTGCATTGAGTCCCCTCAAGGCAAACGGACATGTCAAGGGACAACTGTGAAGCACCGTTTCCCTTGTAGTCACATCGATGTCATATTTATGGTTTCCACCGTCGTTTCGTGTTACATATTTCTTTCACAACACATTTACATATTTCACAACACAAACACATTCACATATTTCAAAACACAAAGACATGCACTATATCGAGAACAACAATTTCATTCAAATAGTAAATTTGCACGTGCAACGCACGACTCCTACTGTGATCGAGAATGTCTAGTTCTATGCCAGGGATATTGTCTTTAACTTCATTCATCTTCCTTACAAATTTGTATCAACATTTGCTTTACAAGTCCACTACCATTCTACATATGCGTTATACAAGATGGTCATATGTTCATGCGCAAATCATCGTAAACCAAGTAACCAGATAGAAGCATGCATATGCAATCAATCTTTGAGCTAAACTTCTAAAGGGTCCTACTCAACTGCTGGCCGTACAGGTACGTTTGCGTCTCCATCGTCCTCCACCTTCTCCGCCGTCCAATATATAGTAGTTCTTGCATTTCTGCTTCAAAAAAGCCGCAGAAAACAGAGTTTGTACTTTATGCAAGAGCAACATTTGAGAATCAAAGAGAGCCAATAAACATACCCGCATAACAGAAGAGGTGATAGTACCAAAGCTCCCCAAATAGGCTCGGAAAATGTTAACATGATGCTGAGCACACACTGATGAAACTACGCAAATAGCATGACCCAAAATATGTTAGGTAACAAGTTACCACATTACAACTTCAGATATCATATCATGCTAGAATCGTTAGTAAAACAATCTTGAATGTCAACACTAACTTTGCAGGACAATTTTACTACTGTTTCTTTCACTCACGGCATGATCGAATGACTAACCTTTACTAATTATATCCCTTTGGCCATCTTGAGAATCTTGTCAGCTTCCCTTCTTCTATTCTATGCAAAGCTACTAATTATAATACTTACTATTGGTGACGGGAATGAAAAAAATAGTACAAACAAACTGTTCATTTGCATCTAAATGCAAATTTTCTATTATCAAGGAATATTAGCAAATAGATCGTTCATATGCCTCCAGTGTAAAAAATAGATATACTTGCTCTCCAACTACGACACAGAATTCCTAATTACAATACAAATGCATTATTATATACCAGGAACAACACCAAAATAAACTTTTCAGGAAGCATCAACACAGGTCTTGTCAGGCCAGTATTTTCTTAACACCAATAAATTCCAAATAAATGAACAGAAAATAGTATTGCAACCCCAGCAAGAACAAGCTTTTTCTCTCTCCCTGTATTAAGGAGGAAGCAAACGTAGGTAGCCTGATTACAGCAGGATCATACTGAAGCACTTAAGCATCTTTATAAAAGGATCAAATTTCCGGAAAGTCCAAATGGAGGCCGAGCTCCATTGAGCTCGGTTTCCTAAAAAAATTTGAATCCGCAAATTTTTGTTTCGAAAAATTCTGAAAAAAATCAGAGTTGTAGACAATACATTGATCCACCATTGTGAAAAATTTTAAGACCAAATTCGTATTATTACGAGTTACACAAAAAAGATAAATCTGGCAAAATTTCAAAATTTTAAGACTGTTCACCGATTCAGATCTGCCGATTTGTCTTTTTTCCCCAGATCAGAATACAACGTTTTTGGTCATGAAAATTTTCACAATTGTAGATCAATGTATTATCTACAACTATGATTTTTTTCAGAATTTTTAGAAACAAAAATTTGCGGATTCAATTTTTTTTAGGAAACCGAGCTCCATGGAGCTCGGCCTCCATATCGCCGCGCTCTCAAATTTCTTCATAAACAAAGGGATGAGCGACAAAGGCGAGCATAACCGCTAAAGCATCAGATACAACAACATTGCTAGAACCATTCTTGCATGATGAGTTGACAGAAAAATTCAAGTGACATCTGAACATCGGAAACATGTAGTCAACAAATTGAGGACCATATTATCTGGCATCTAGTAGTCAACAAAAAACACGGCATTACACATGAAATAACGATTGAATCAAACAATGTATAGGAAGTACAATGGAGAAGAAAATATGTGAATTCATAGAAAAATTTAGGTGCAGCCTATGTGCCTGAATGAAAAGGTGTGCAATGCAAAGCATGTACGTAAATCGATGTGCCCTGCCTAACGATATCCACTTGAATTTCTGAATTCTATCTTATGCTCCACAATCTTATGTTCTTGTGTGTACCTGGTACCTGAGCATCTTTTGCCACTGTGCCGAGAAGACCTGCTTGAATCCCTCCACCGACAATCACAAGACCAAGTGAGGTTTAATGCAGTAATTACAAATACATGGATCAAACAGGGTGGGGACCATAGACTGATTCAACAGAAGACCAAAAACATCCAGAATAAGTTTGTGACTGAAGTGAATAGGTAGAACTAATCAACCAGAAAAAAATAGCTAACAGAGAACACTTACAACATGCAATCGGTACAGGGATAAAAAATATATTATTTGTTTGTTTTCCAATGGCCGATAATAAAGCATGAGTGACATGCCTGCTATTTTTCTACATAGCCAATTTGATAAGGTCTGAGTAACAAAGGATCAAACAAACCAGGGATTAATTTATGCAATGGAAGGGATATAACAGCTAGGATAGATGAGGATCTGCAACAAAAAAAAATGAATAATTTCTGGACAAAGACAATAAAATAATTAACCATCAAAATGAAATGAATAGGAAGAAGTGAGACTGAGGAGGTAACCTCCTTGAATAGCATGTCATCCAGGTGCAGGTCCCGGCAGAATAACATTAACATGTCCTACACCACGTTGCATCATATTCTCACTGTACAACGCCACCATCTGCTCGTTTCCAGATCCAGAACGTATCAATATGGCTACAAGGCAAAATATATCTGATCCAACGTACAAGCAACCAGTTTCTACCTTCATGCAGACAAGGCGATCCTGATGTACCTAGTACGACCGTGGCTACATGGGGTGAAGGTAGGAGTGCTTCGCCGACACACCCTCCAATCGAGTTACACCAACATACAATCCCCAAAGAATAAGATGCAGATCTAATTGACAGTAAGAGAGAGGGGCGAAATTGGTAGAAAAAGAAGAATTGGAGTCGTCTATTAGCAAAAAATTGTTGTCGTTCACCTTGAATACGTTGCCACTCGCGTGGGGGCCTCAATGGTGCCCAGCGGTATGCAAAAGGAGCACGGCGAGGCTAGCTCGCGTCAGACGGTGGAGTCCTCTCGAGGGATGGGCGACAGCGGGGGCTCCGTCTAGGTCAGCGCAGAGGTGTGGACACGTGGAGACTGACGTGTATTCGTCACAGGGGACGTTGGTGGCGGAGAATCGGAGATGTAGTCTGCGGCGTCCAGGTGCTCAAAGCAGTGTTCTGGACACGGTGGATGGATGCCAGCCTGCCGCCTCGTTGAACAATAAGGGAGGCGGCGTTGGAGGGACTTGGACTCCGCCATGGACGATGCTGGCGGGGAAGCGCGTGGGCGAGCGATTCTAAGGCTGGTCAGAAGGCGAGGCTACGCGGAGATGGAAGGAGAGACGGAAAGCAGGTCGCGGCGATAGGATTCGCAGATCGTCATGTCATTGCCCGGGGACGTGTGGTGTGGAAGGAGCTCGTGATGATGATGGCGGCGGGGCAGCTGTGAGGGAGGAGGACCGAATTTTAGGAATACGTTTTTCGGAACACGTATTGGCGGACGAAATTTTTGACAGAGTGCGGTGCGGCAGGCATTCCCTATTGCTAAATGCACTTTCTAAGTGCGGCAGGTTATTCGGGACAGTTAGATCTTTCTAACGTGAATAATCTAGCGTTCCTAACTGCTCTGTGTACACTTTTCGGGATGGTTGTAGAAAAAATCAAGTTTGCTTGTTTAATAATAGTAGAGATAGAGAATATACAATATTGTCCGACTGAGTCAACCGACACAGTCACCCCACAATCAGTCGGGCAGCTGTATCATTTTGGCTTATCTTTTCTAGGATGTGCGCTTGGGAGAGTCCCACTTTCGAGAGGACAAAGGCCCACGTCATCCCAAGCCTGGGACAATGGCTGGAGTCAGCCCAATTGTGGCTTGCCTACGCTCGGACAGGTAACCAGGCTTCAAGTTTGAAAGTAAGCCCTCAATGTTCAGCCGCACTTCTTGGAGCTCCTCAAAAGGATAACCTTCCCCTTCCCAGTTCACAGAAGACACATCAACACATTTCTTCTTCAAGTTTGTTGATGCTTACTCCAAGTCCTTGATTCTCTTACCCTCTAAAAACACGTCCTTGATTCTCTTGTTTGGAGGGAATCTCACTAAGTACGTCCTAGGTGCAATCTGCCTGATATGTGCGAACCAATTGATTTTTCCCATTCTAGTAAAGTTTTGTTCGAGCTCTTTCTCGGTGACCTCACCCTCGTTAACAATGACTATGCTAAGTCAAGATTTGGCCATTTGATAGCCTCCTGATTTTTTTCAAGAAAACACGAAAGTCTTTTGCGTTTCATTTCATTGAAAAGGTAGAATTCAGTTTACACTCCTAGGAGGCAGATTACAGGCATAGGAATCCTAGTGCACGTCCCAGGTTGACGGCAAGACAACTCTAAGCCCTAATGCTCCAGCCGTAACCCATGTGGCTACTCCTTCCTTGATCTTGAGGACAAGGTCGCCAACGGAGGGGCACCTGTTCTTGAAGATGTTCCTGTGCTTCCATATCATCCACAGGGTGAGCAGGGTGATGGAGGCCAGACCCTTGTGGAGAGGCTTTGGGGTGTTCTGCCGTGAGCCATGCCACCAGTCGAAGAGCTATGCCTTGTTGGATGGCGGTCTGCAGGTCATGCGCAGCCAAGAGAGCACTCCATGCCAAATTTGCCGACAGAAGGGGTACTCCAAGATGAGGTGGCTCATTGTCTCTGGCTCCTTGATCACAGAGTGGGCACCTGGGATGATGTTTAAGCCCTCGGCGCGCGACCATGTCAGCGGTCTAGGTAAGCCAACCAGTGAAATAATTTGACACAATGGGGCACCCAGCTCTTCCAAATGAGCTTCCAGGCTGGCAGTTTGTCGAGCCATGGAATGACGCGACATAGGCTGACCCTGATGTGTAATCACCACTCGCGTTCCACTTCCAAATCAGCCGACCAGGCTCCTCCGTGAGCGTTGTGTGCTCGATGAGCTGCCAGACTCGGAGATATTGCCCAATCTCTGGTCCAGTTGTGCGCGAGTAGTATGTTGGCAACCGTTCTCTGCTTGCAGCGGCGCTTGGGGATGCAATCGTAGAGGAGGGGTGCGATCTCAATGATCGAGCACCCATGGATCCATCTATCTTCCCAGAATTTTGCCGTCCTCCCGTTCCCCACCATCATGGATGTGGAGGCGAAAAATAGGGCTCGCTCCTCTGATGTGAACTAGAGATTGAGGCCACTCCATGCGCGGTTTTCATCGGTGCGGCTGAGCCATAGCCTCCTGATTTTCCACCTCCGTATGGAAAACCCAAACGAGTGTTAACAACGCCCCAATATTGAGCCATGAACATTGGTTTACACCACTCAGGGCAAGCATCCATATGATGACCAGGTGATCATTAAATAAACACCAGCGACTCGAGGATTTGGGCCCACACGACTCGTTTACCAGGAGGTATTTGAAATTGTGTTGTACGGAACACCCGGTTACAAGCCAAACACAAGAGAGTCACATAAGAATGTGCTGAAATCAACAGCTGGCCCTATTTTTACTCGACTGAACCGAACTTACAAACCCATTTAGTGTATCCTTTAACTATGTGACTTGTCAAACATTTTATCATCCTACATTTCACATATCATGAAATTCATACGAAGCATGGCGACAATTTTTTAGGTTTCATGTGTCTGTACCATGTGCAGGTGATGGTTATCTGGTTCTGTAAACAACAAACGAGTTAATCAACTATACACAATATCTCTGCAGGGTTCGTAGAAGGTCATGGTCCGCAGTTCCACACCATTCCATCTCTGAAACCTGAATGAAAAAATGAATCAGAATCAGCAGAGCTTCTAGTGAAAGCACAGAAATACTATTTTAATGTGTTTAACTAGCGCCACATCAGTGCGACTTCAAGACTGTTAGCACCATAAATAAATCCAGTGTGGGACTTTTGTTCCAACAATGATGGTGGCGACAGTCCTAGTTAGATCACAACTTCCGTAAAGTGAAACTTGTTGGTAAATGATTAGTGATCACATCACTGTTCTACAGAAATCAGTTAACGATTTGACGCTCATGGATTCCAGCAAAGATAGTTCAGTTTAAACTTACAAAATGTTCAAGCAGGCGTGCATATTACTTAGGATGAGTTGAAATGAAGTGCATGCATTTCGTAAAGAACGAGTCATATAATGATGGTGTAAGTACTAGAAAAAATACCTGCTTGAAACTGATCTTGGTTAGCACAGCTAATTGTAGCACTCTCTTCTCACCTATTCGAGATCAATCAAAACATTCAGGGGAAGAGGAAGAAGAAAAGAAAGAACTGATTAGTCTTCAGTCTTCACAGCTTGAGAACTCAAGTGAAATTACCTATTTCAATATCGTGCTGAAGGGGGGTGGATTCACTCAGACCTCACACTACCTCAAGAGGCAGTAGGCAGTAGAATACTGCTTCCAAGTTGGCGAAAGTAAGCCTTGGTCAAAGATTCACATATTTTACAGAAATCCAGGAATGTGAAAGCTTGATCTGTTCTCAGCAGCATTACACCTTTGTCTACAAGTGCAACCTACAGCAGAATGATCAGACCCTCGCTGTAGCGCATGCAACACCTCAGTTTACCACATCTGCCTTCCGTTAGGGCACTAGCTGAGTATCAACAAGCCAACGAGCACTGAATGCCTCCAAATAGTGCAAACTCTCGCAAGCAAATATCTACAAAGCTCACTGTCTCGAGTAAATCCACCCGTGTGCACAAATCCATCCTGAGGAGCAGAAACTACAACATGCACAACATGCATCCAACAGTAGCTCACGGAGTGTCATTTCGTGCAATACTAAACAGATCAGCTGCTGATTAATTCCATAGAAAGCCGAACAAGTCTTAGTAGTTCATTGACATTGTTAAAGTTCAAGTCCAAGACTGTTCTTACTGAACCAAGACCATCATCCACACCTTTCCCACCTTCCTGATTGCCAGCAGAAGAAGCAATGGCAATCTGTGATTTCCGAGTTGCATCGAATGCACAATTGACATCATTTGTCTAAGAAGCATACCACCAAACAAACGTTAGATTCCATGTATTATTACTGAGTGGGAATGCACTGAATTGGTATGCTAACTTTGGTTTTTACCATATACAATTAACCTTTCAAGCATATATCTAGTTGCTGAGAAGATATACAAACTGGAAGCATATTCGATTAGCAAATTTTGGACTCTAAATGAGCAAACAGCAAACACAAATTAGCCAGTTACTGCCAGTATTTGGAAAAACAGATAGAAAACCAGAGTCTGTCATGGAGGGTTTTCCTAGCATTCGAAACGGTTGTGCAGCCCCTGCTAGCAACGTCATCATAGTTCCTAACTTTGTGCGATTTTAAAAAAACTCAGAATATACATCAATTTAGTAAACTGTACGTCCTCCATAGAATTGGTGACAACTGTGGTAATTTCCTAGTAACTTAATAGGTAATCTCGGTGACGATGGTGAGAGTGAACAGACGGCCACCAACTCAGATCTTTGCAAGAGTAAAGATATTTTTAATTTATGTATCTCTTGACCAAATTCCCCATTCGAAAATTATCATTGCTATGCTACTATGGGCGCTTGGTAAGCATAAGGAACTTAAACGAGGGCCTGGGATTATAGAGAACAAACCAACCGAACCTCATGCAGACAACTTACCATATCACAACTAGCATAATGTTAAATGCTAGAGCCTTGATTTCCTAATCCATTTGCATCTGACGAGTATAGGTGATAATATACGATATACAAACCCCAAAGAAAATTGTAGTGTTATAAAGCAAAAGGGATTCTAACAATGGGGTAGCCACAAATTGGGTCTAAGAAGCTAATAAGCCGCCATATTATACACCGAACACCGTATACGCTCATCATGGAGAACATCATGAACTGAAACCTATTTATACTCGAAAACTATAAGAAGATAAAATTGCAATAGCTTATTGCAGTGACGATCCAATGGGACATACAGACAAGAAGCAAGGTACTTACATAGGCAAGTATCCTCAACAAGTGTGCTTGATTACGGACAGCTAGCGGCAAAAGATTGCCAGCGACCTGAGGTGAATTTCCGCCCTTGGTTGAACGGGCCTTTGACACTCCATGGCTATTTAGGTTATCAATATCTGAGGCAGATGATGATGGTGATTCACCTATATAGCGCTCATAATTAAGAGCTAATATATACATAAGGTTCCATTGACTGCTACAAAATAATTACGACAACCAATTGTCCCATAGAAATATACCATAAAATGCAAGACAAAAGATCAAGAATGCAACCGAACAACACAAGATGAGTGCTTCCACTATGTGCCAACAGTGCAAAAAAAGAATGAAAAACGAACGCAGATTATAGAGTAAACAACACTGTGTCATTGTGTTTCTTTAGTTTCCACAGTATCAGATTGAACGCGTTCGGCATAACTTTGATACAGTGACTAAAGAACCATATCATATTTTTTGCTCAAAATAAATGAATGTTGAAAATTATCAAATTAGCAAAAATAATAAAATAATTTCAAATCCAATATAATCCATATGTCAAGATCTAGCATTCTCCTGGCCAATAAATCTACTACTGGGATATGCTATCACAGATGCACAGTTGCACTCCTATGCAATTTGACTACGTTTACCACATGTATAGCCACAATAAGCAATTTTTACCAAACCTCCAAAATAATTCTACGCATGGTTAGCAGACTTAAAGATGAATTGGCAAAATTCCAAATTTCATTGATGCAGCAGAATGCTGCACAAAGGACAATAGATCCAAGCCTTCCAGAAAATGCAGTAGGTTCCCATAAGATTTAACAATTTCAAAATGTAGTTTTACAAGCTAGCCAGACAATTATTCTAAGATTAATTTCTGTAGTTCGGAATACAATTACCTGGGGCTATCTGTACAACTGCCTGCAATTCCTGTCGATCCTTACTTGCACTTGGGTGTTTGTAATATGCCGCCTTTAGATAAGCCACTTCTACACATTTATATGCTAAAGCAGCAGCAGCCATTTGCTTGCACCGTTCATATGCATGAGCACAAAAGCTGGTAAGTCAAATAAACAAAATTCCATTAGTATAATACACTTTGTAATGGTGACCGTGACAAAGTAGATGAAGTTGTAAAAGACACAACATATGGGATGGGGGTGGAGATGGACATGGAGATGCAGGACTGAAAGAAAATGGGCTGAAGGGCTGTGCAGTGGTCTCTATAGAGAATATAAACATACGCAGGATGTTGATATTAGTCATAATGCAGTCCGGAACCGCATGGGTATTCCGCTCAACACACAAGTTTGTAAAATAGAACGACTTTTGATTTATGCCACATACCCACATTATGTTTCTTTTTAGTTCTGTAGTACGCAGGAGAACTCTCCAATCTGTAAAGTGATTAGAAGGTTCTAAATTTTTTAAGTGACTACATTGGTTTACAATAAGTCAACAAGTAAATCAGTGCAATCGTTCCCATAATTTTTTAGGTGGCTACTTTGCACATGCACAGTTACTAGTTTTAGCAAATAATAAACTTGAGCACTATTACTACTCACTATGCTTAGTAACAACTTACACATGCTTTCTCTGATTTTTAAACCTCAATCACTGATTATTTATGAAAATCTTTAAATTAGGATAAACTGCATCACTGGCCAATGGCTTCTCCACAGGACCAGCAGGTACCTCAGCAGTCCACTACTACTGACTTAGAAGGTGAGGGCAATTATAAAATGACTTTGCTCAAAATCGTGACATAATTTGTTTGCCTAGTGCAGTGCGAGGAAGTGGCACAACTGAAAAAAATATCACAAATTTTTGACACAAATAAACTCTCACATGGGTCAAATTTAAAGCAAAGCAAAATTCTCAGTATGCTCGGCTCAAGCACACTTTTTCTTTTAATCCCAAAAGAGTTGCACTCTTTTGTGCTTGATCTCGCAACCACAATACACCCATTAAACCACTTGGTGAAAGAAGCCATACATATAAAGTACACAAGTGTACGGGCTTACTCGCAAAGTTTTGCAGTTTCCGAGTACATCTTCATTGACTGAGCCGCATCAGCTTGTCTCGAACTGTCTAAACTAGGAGTTTCCAAAAGAGACGCAACATGCAGAAATTTCAAAGCTGCCTCAAAGTATAGGCCTGTACTTTCAAGTACTTGTCCCTTATTCTGCAGGTGGATCATGGTCAGAACATATAAAAAAGTTGATATCGTGAGCAAATCATGCTGATATAACATTTGAAACGAAATGGACACCAATAACCTTCAGATGATTAGCCATATGCTTTAAGTCTCGAGCTTCCTTAAGAGCAAATGCAACCATATTATTATCCTTCCTAGCTGGACTAGCGGTGTCCGAACTATTGGACATTGCTTGCTTTGTAGTGCCATGTTGATAGCTAATTTCAACATTGGATCTCCTCAATTGTGCTTTCAGTTTTGAAGCATCAGATTTTACTGGAGTGGAGTGGACCTCTGATTTGCCTTCTTTCAGATGTGAATGGGCAACTTGAGCAACAATGTGTTTCCGCATCTCCTTATTATTATCAATACTAGTTTGAGATTTCTCTTTTCTGAGTGACACCTTTGGCTGCTTATTTCCACAACGTAAACTGATTTGACCTGCAGCCTGACTCCCACCAAAATTCCTAGCATGCTTACCATCATATAACTCACCCACTTTGATGCCTGAGTTATGCACTATACTTGAATCAGCATTCAGTGATCTATCTTCTCCAGTGATTCTACTACGAGAAAGCTTTTCGATATTAAAATTTCTCAATGGTGATGAAGACACCGATTCAACTGGAGAGCCCTTTGCTTCTCGAGAGTTTCTGTTTCTTCGAGAGCTCGAGATCTTTGAAGAGCTTGAAGTAGCAGCTGTAGATGTCTGGAGATTGGTAGCATCAGGTCTTCTATTGTGTTCAGACAATTCCAAAGCCTGCCTGGGAGGTAAATTTTCCCATAGTTCTGATGGAACTTCTTTCCCAGTAACATATTTGTTGTCGGCAACTAGCTCATTGTTTAGACACCCCTCAGCAGAAGACAACACTGTATCTGCACTCCGCACTTTTACAGATCTAGTATCCACCTTGGATGCAAGTTCGTTGGACGTCATTATCTTTGGCTTCCTCACCTTCAACTTCTCGTTCTTGTCTTCTTTGCTTCCGTGTTCTGCTGAATATTGCTGAATCTTCTCAGATTCTTTCACTATCGTCTTCTTGCTAGACAGAAGCAATCTTTCCAGATCTTCATGATGTTCTTTCTTCTCCTCGCCAAAGGCTGCATCCTCATCATCAGTCTTCTTGGTTTTTTCCAATATATCGTACCTTGAAGAAACTTTTTGCTTGTGGAAAGAAATGTCACCTTGTTCATGCGAACTCTTTATGGTTTTTTCCTTTGCAGGGAAAGTCTTGGTTTCATCAGGAACGTTACCACCATTTAAATCACATTCATGATTTGAATCTCTGTCAAAATTATGCTGATCTACTTTTTTAGTCTTCTTAGATGTGTTCTGTTCATCTTGATCAATCCCTCTTTTGCTTTGAAATTTTGCATGCTTCTTGGACTTTTCCATAACATCTCCTGTATATTGGAAGTAATATGTCAGCAAGAAACGTAAATAACTAAAGACAGCATATGATGAAAATGCATAAGTAACAAATATGCAAGAGAACAGAACCTTCATCTGAGTAGCTATTGCGGCTCTTGTGCTTAAGCTTCTGATTTTCCGCAACATAGTCAGCTGATGTGCTCACTGGCCCTAGTTCATGTTTGGTCCCATAATCTCCCCCGAAAGGATAATGCTCGCTATCAACAGTTCTTTTATTTTTGGTAGGGGCTTGGTGGTTGCTCATTAGAGGAATTGATGATGGTATGGGGTAAGAACTTTCAACTGGACCATTTCCATCTTTCAGAGTAATTTTCCTTTTTCTACTCTGCTCAAGCTGTCCACTTATGTTGTAGCTGTTGGACGCTGTTGTAGCTGCAGCTACAGTGTGAGGACCACAAGAAGAACCGCCAGTGGCAGGGACTTGAGCGACATACAGTGCGTTCAGAGCATTTGTGGTTTCCTCCTCACCAATGTCGCATCTATTCATCCCAGGTCTGCAAACAATTTGAATTATAATTTAAGTAAGGGAAACACTCAGAACTATTCACAATAAGTTATTGCATAACCTAATTTTTAATACTAAGGTAATTATAATTTAGTTGTTTCATTGGAAAAGGCGTTAATGTGGATAGAGAAAATATTCATGTTAGATCCAACTGGAAAAATTGATCGAGTTGAGTATGCAGACCAAGACAACTCATCACAAGATGCTAATTATTATGCATAGATACTGATGCACATGCATAGAGGATAGCAGTATTGACAAATAACAGGCATAAAGAAGCATGCAAGCATTTCTTGGGCTTATACACGAATTCAAACTTACAGCCAGTTAAGCATGCTGCATTTCCACTTCTTTGGGAGCATAGAAGGGTTCATCCCATATGGTAGGAGACGCCATTTCTGGCACATGTCACAGCACACCCAATTTTCCTCTATCACAACAGGTGCAGGAACAGGAACGGTATTTGTAGCTGTTATGGAGCCGGTTGAAGGCACATGCAACTCTTGTTCTTCCGAAGCTAGAAATTTTCCATTTATACTAACTGGGATCTCTTCCTTTGCTGCCTCAGACAAATCAAATTCCTTCTCATTACTTTCATCCATATTCTCTTTTCGCCGCAACCCGCACTGGGCACTTATGTTCTCCAACATATCCCCTTCCTTGTCTACTTGAGATCTAATAGGTAGGTTTTCATTAAAATCTTTATGAGATTTTGCTTTCATTTTCTTTTCAAAATGATTAGATTTTAATTGAGAGTCACTTTTCCTATCTTTAACTGCTGCAGATGAATGAGTACAATTTTTATCCTCCAAGAACTCGGATGATGCTGCAGCATTGATCTTGTATTCGTTCTGCATTCTCTTGATCTCAGTTTGGTAATTTTCTCCCCCAAGTCTGTCACTGGAAAATATTCTTTTACCAGGGGCCTTCTTCAAATCATCACATGGCACCTCCCAATCCTTCATGTCCTCATTACCTTCAGAATTAACTATGGCTGCCTCAAATTTTCTGTCAGGTTTTACTTTCCCCTTCACTTGATAGCCATTTCCTGATTTGTCAAAACTACCATTCTCTGTATGCTTTGCTGCCTCTTCTTTCATTGCTTCAGCTTTATCTGTTGCCAGCTCATCGCCACCTATTTTTTCTTTTAATTGAACATCTTTATTTCGTTCATAAGACCTGGATATGCATGCATTTCTTGTTGATTCTTCTGCAAATTGCCTCACTCTTTTTAAATCTGTAGCCGAGGCACCAGAAAAACTAGGTATACCAGGCGTGTCCGGTATAATCTCTTGACAGGCAGCCGTTTCTATTTTAACTTCCTTGCTCATGATTGTGCTAGTATCATCTATATCATTTCTATTATTTGTATTCATAGACTTCCTTTTCTTACTTTCTGACTTCTTTTTCTTAGATATCTGGCCTCTGAAACGTCCACCATGAAGAGGAGGCTCTGAATGTCCTACAAATGCATTGGGTACATTTTCTACATCCAAATGTTGTCCCCATTTCTTTAATAATGGAGCAACCTTGTTTGCTAACTGCAGAACGTTGCCATGCAGAGGTGACAGCAAGAACCCTCCCGGAACTGAAAAGCACGTCATGATCTGATTGATCATGCAAAGACAAAAAGTAAGCAGTTACTTGCTTTGTTATGCTTATCAGTTTAATAAGCGCCAATTCAATGATTATACAGTAGTTTACCTGGAGAATGGTACGAGGAGATTCATATGGCATATTGCACAACTCAGGGGATAGCCCCTCAAGACCGTCAGGACTTCCCTCCATGGATGATGATGACGAAATATCAAGGCCCAGACCACTGTATATAGATGCCTTTTTTTCCACCAAAGCATTACTGGAACCAACTCTGATCTGAACTTTCAGTGCCTTCTGATCACTATCATTAAATGAGTTATCCAAGGAATTGGACGGCGCAACTGAGTCTTTCTCACCATTTGCGCTTGAACATATTTTCTTTTTACATAAATCACCAGATGAAGGTGCAGTGATACCATTATTTCGGGAAATGGATTCAACAGTTGAAGGGTTTTGATCCAGGATCTGCATTAGTAAATAATCACACTATAAATACCGCATAAATCTATTTCACCGGAGCATATACTGGTCAACAGCACGACGGAAAGGAATAAGCACCTCAGCAGGCTGTTGGTAAGGTGATCTTGGGGTACCGATTTTTGTGACCATAGGTGAGCCTTTTCTGCTTTGAGGCAAAGGGGTAGGAGAACGCTGGTATGTGGGCAAAAATGAACCATATCCACCAAATTTCGGCCCTGCCACAGATTGTGCTCTGCTCAATATCTCCCTGAATACATCGAAAGAAAGCAATCTGCACCAACTACCCAGCTATTTACCTAGTTTCTCTGCAGAAACTCCTCCTTCAAAGTCTTTCTGAAAATGTCCCAGAACATGTTGAAGCTTTTCATCCTGAAACCGGAGACAAGCATGTAAAGAAAATAATTAGATCTCAAAAGCCAAAATACCTGTGTCATAGTTATCGACATGTAGACTATATACTCTCACAAGTAAAGTGTGTTTGGGTGTCCTTCAAATACATAATTGATTGGCAAAGTTCATAATTGTAGTAATTGCCTGAAAAGTCTAATCCTAAACTAACTCCAGAAAGCATATCTTGTGTGCATGTCACTGCATTTCAACATGAAAAAGGCTGCACAATCCGTGCTTTGCTTTGCTCCTTTCACATCCTTTGAACTAGATAGTGAAGATCTTAATTATGTATACGCTTGTGTCAACAAGCCAGAACAATGACGCCCTTATAATTTACAGGACATCAAAAGAGTGTTATAAAAAAACACTGTTTTTTCTCTTTTTTTGCGGGAAATCAAAAGAGCATTGTTGATTTCTCTAAGAGGACTGTTTGGACCTGGGCTGGGACCATGAATACGAGTCGACACTCAAGTAAACAAACCTACATCGACCAATCAAGAACAAATAAATGTGCAAAACATGCCTCATATAGCGCAGGATCTTCTAGCCTTTCTCAAAGTTGACGGTCATTTAAATAGCATGTCGGTGCTTCCCCTGATCAGTAGGCCATTTATAAACCAAAACAGGAGCAACTCACACAGTAAAGACGAGGCAGAGCCACACCAGAGTGCTCGACCAAATTGGAGTCGAATCACCTAAAATAAGCAAGTTTCCAACCAACGGGCAAATGCACTCACTCAACTCACTACTCCTACTTGGAATTGCTGGCGGTGCTAAACCAACCGCCGCCAAATCAAAATCAAGACGAGTCCGGGCAAGCAGAGCCCGCCATTTCAGCGAGCCCGGGAGAGAGAGGATGTGAGGAGATGAGGACGGTGGTCGGAGAGGGTACTAACGATGTAGGATAGCGCGACGTCGGGGTCGACGAAGCCGAGGCCGCCGCCGTCGTCGTCGTCGGAGCAGGCCTCTCCCTCCTCCAGTTCGACGTCGTCCGCCATGCCTCTGAACCCGGCGCCTCCCTCCTCCTGCCGCCTCCGCAGCGACAGCATCAACGTATCACCCGGCGGCGGGATCTCTCTCCGGCCGGCGACGAAGGAGCAGAACAGCCCGAGGAGGCTCCCTGTGTGTGTGGCTCTGTCTGTCTGTCTGTCACGGAGCTTGCTTTGCGTGGCGGGGAGGGATGCTCCGTTCCTCACTTTCTGCTCGGCTCCTTCTCTCCTGACCCGCCGTCGACTTCTCGGAGGTTTCCTCCCCTGCCCGGCCCGGCCGCGGTATAATTTTGCCCCTATTTTTTTCACCACGGCTCTTCTCGCCTTTCGTTGCGGGTTGATTGGTGCTGCCTGTACTGTCACCTGTGCTGCTGCTGCTGTCGCTTTTGCGAATTGGGTGCGGTTGGTGATTGTGATTGGGGAAGAAATGGTGGCGGCGTGTTGGGGTCACGCCAATCAGGTACCTCGTCCTTTTGGGCCGACGAAATTCCCGAACAACAGTTGAGAGAGAGCCCAAATAAATACAAGAATTGATTTAACATAGCAAAGTAATTCCAAATGAAATGACATTCCAATTCCATGATATCCAAACATATTGAGCATGGAATCTGAAAATGAATTCCATACAAATGATGAGATCCAAACGACCCCTTAGAGAATTTTTAGCAGAAACAATGACCCAATCAGATCTCTCAAACTGGACCGATCCCGACGTAAACCTAAAAACGAACCTCCAATACCTTATATGCCCAATATTGGGGGCAAACTTTTCAGTTTATCATATCCCACAAGATTGTCGGTGAGAGGGAAGTTTCAGCTCCAACTGCTACCGGAGTAGTCTCGATTATGGTCAAATTTCCTTGAAATTGTGTGATTTCGTTCGATTTCGGCGAGTAAGGTCCATGTGCCTTCCCCTTCGCCCCGCTGCCATGCATGTGGCCCAGGTTGCAAAGTCAGAGCACGAGTGCTTGACATTGTAGCGGCCCCCTCTCCTGGCACGAGGGTAGCTGGGTTTTGGCGGCGAGGCTACTTGGCAGCCAAGGCGGCACGGGAGGCAGTTCAATTGGAGGTGCCATCTCGCCGACGGGGCTGACCGAGAGGGCTAACGACGCACGAAAGCGGATGTCTTCTCTTCTCCCGCTGCGGCCTTCTAGCCAAGGACGTGGTGACATTGGAAACCGCAACAGCACCTGTGGCACAAGAGCCCACAATGGTGAACAATGGCATTGTCGACGGCAGAATGGAGTGGCGTAGGGAGGTGGCGGAGGGGATTGAGGGGTCGACGACATTGATGCAAGGAGCTGTTCTCGGCGGCGAGGAGCGCTTTGCGGGAGGGGTGATAAACGGTTGCAGGATGGAGTATAAGGCCGACCATCGGCGGGATTTGGGCGACAAGGACTCGAGGGATCATGATCAGATTGGTTCGTAGCACTACTAGGGAAACCCTTACCGCCGGCGGCCAAAATTAGGTTATCCCCGGCGGTTTGCAAACCGCCGGCGACCACCTCGCCGGTGGTAATACCTTACCGCCGGCAGTTTGCAAACCGCCAGGGGTAAGCCTGGTTAGCGCCGGCTGTTTATGACAACCGCCGGGGATACTCTTTACCGCCGGCGGTTTTAAAACCGCCAGGGATAAGCGATGATAGCACCGGCTGTTTGCTCTGCCGCCAGGGGTAAATGTTTTATCACTGGCTGTTTATCACTAACTGCCGGCGGTAACAATTACAGGGAATTTTTTTTACAGCAATATACACGGCAATATATATATAATAGATGACAATATATATAACAGATAGCAATATATATAACAGATACAGATACAGGAAAGTAGCCAAAGTGTTCATCAATAACAAAGTCGACCATATTGTTCAAACTTCGACTCCCAAGTACGGATTACACAAATAGAGAGTCCAAGTACTAGCAAACACTACAAGTAGTTCTCGATCCGGAGTTGCATGACCTAGCTAAACAACAATGAGATAGAAGACTAGGGAGGCGGTGGCGGCAAGCATCATCACGACGAAGGGGGTCCTCCAAGTCTCCCTCCTCTGTCGCGCTCGTAAGTTGGCATACTGAGCTTCAGCCTCCTCCAAAGTGGCGTACCCCTTGTAGTTGTTGCCGCTGAAACGGTGGACCTGCCTCCAGCAACTCTCCCAGTCGTGGTAGACTCCGGGAACCCTGCCGTGGAACACTACATACGCCATCTGCACTCACAAACAAGAAAGAAATGTAAGTTGTTAGCACATTCATAGATAGAAAACATATAGTTATGCAAACAATTAAAAAGCATCAAATGGCTATACTTAAGTAATTTTATGACTAACATTTGCAGGAGACAAGTTTTTGACTCAAGTTTCCCTCGGCGGGAAGGGAGGGACGCCGTCCAGCGTGTTGAATGTCCTCTCGTCACAGCTCACATGTAAGCGGTTTTCAATCTCTATTTTACTTGGTATGACTTTGTGGTGGAACAAGCCACCACTCTTGAGGGCATCCCTAAAGATTATTGTGCTAATCAACCGCTGGATGGCACGGAACTCGGCTCTCACTTCTGCATCGGTGGTGTCCCTAAGATTGTTGACCTTATTCTGAAGACTGGATGGCAACAAGAGATCTTGCTGATCCTTTACAACTGCCCTCATCTGTAGGATGGCAAACCAGGCTTCCATCCCATTGTCAGATGACGATTGCTTGAGGCAGGGGAAATTGGTCACGTGGTTGGACACATAGAAGCCTTTAACTTTCTTCTCTTGCCTGAGTTTGCTGCTGCCAACCTCGGCTACGAAGCCGCTGAGGGCTTTATCAAGAGTAGACTTGACCTCGGTGTAGTCTTTCCGCTCGTCACGCCCGGAGTCGAGATAGATGGCATTGGAATGATACGGGTGAAAGATGATGAGGGTGCAGTACATGAGTCTGCGCAAAAGAGTTGGAAATAAACCATCATCCTCAGCTATTAAGGAAATTCACGAAAGAATGTAATAACGGGTACTTTAGCAACCGAATACCTACTCGGGGAAGTATGGTATGACAAAGCATTGCTTATCCTTATTTGCCACCAAGAAATCCTTGACATACGTCGCGAGAAACGCCTGTTCGTTCGCGGTGGTACCTGGAGTCATGTAGAAGGGGTCCATGATAGCGACGCCCGGGGTTTTCTCCACGATGAGATCGTGCACCATGCTGGGCGTTACCAGGCGGACCAAGTTCCGGTCAAGCCGTTGCATGTGAAAGAGCCGAAAGATGTCTTCATACCGAATGAATATCAAGTCCGCGGGGTATGTGGTGACAAAGCCAAAGTTAGTGGGCACCCTGACCATGATCACCGGGTACGACGGATTTGTTTCTCCAAGAAGACGCAGCTCCTGGATTAGAACTGCATCATGCAGGCTCCTCATATCCGGCGGCAGCTGACTGACATTGTTTGCCGGCAGCATTGGCTGGCCTAGGTGATGCAACTTCCTCCACGGGGTCGACACCTTGTCAAGAACCACTTTCTTGTTTGCGGCGGCATCATTCACTGACTTCTTGCGCTTCCTGTTCTTCTTCTTACAGCACGCGGGAGTGCCGGCTTGTTTCGATGCCTCCACGGTCACACAAAGGAGTGTCCTCGGGGTAAGCCCAACTTGCGGCGGAGCTGTGAAGGCGGTAGTGTCCTCCTGCTCGGGAGTTTCTTGAGAGGGGAACAGCTTCTTCTTGAGGGTATCATGGGCGGGTGCCGTGGAGGGACCAAAGTCGCCCGCCAATTCATCGATGAACGTATCGATGGGAGCCCGATCGATGTCCAACGCCTTGTCGTTCTGCTGTGTCTCGGGCTCGAGAGGATCATCTGCAGGTGGAGTGACTATGGCTTGGCTAGACGGCCCCGACGCAGCCTCAGGATTGACGCTCCCATGGCTTGCCTCTGACCTTGAGACGGCGTTGTTCAACCGAATTAAGGCTTTTGGCCATAGAAGCATCTTGTTCTTGAGTTGCCCGACCTTCAGCATTTCAACTTGTTCCGGGGGTTGAGTAAGAGGATGCATGTCTTCGCATCCCGGTAATGCCCGATCCACGCGAACCCGGAGCATGTTCTCGTCCATTGGCACAGTGTGGAAAGTCTTGGTTTGTGGGAAGATGATGGCTCCCTTCGCAACATCCTTCAACTGGTTGTCCACGTTCAGGAGCAGCAAGGTGCAAGGATTCTCGGGTTCCTATTAAAACATGTGTAGGTAAGAGAGGAGCGACGACGAGGAGTAATTAACTTGCAAAGGCTTTGAGAGGCTCAATTAACTACCTTGAGGTTGTCGAGCACGGATCATGCCGTCGGACCGAGGCAGGGCGTGCAAGTGACTGAGGGGCTGCTGGTGGCCCCCATGGCCGGCGAATGCTCTCTAGCACCTGCATTGCCGGTGGGTGGAGTCACCAATATGGGTGCGCCTTGAGCCCGTGTAGTAGGAGGCTTGTTGTTCGAGTTGCTGCCGCCCAGGCTGATCACCGGGATCGGTCCCTCTTGGTTGTTTCGGAAAAATCTTGTAGCGACGACACCACAGTAGGAAATAATTCATTGAACCTGTTGGTCAATGCGTCATCAACCCTGCTCTGTACCTTGTTTTCCACCTCGGCGTCGAGCTTGCTTGCCACCGCGGATGCCACGCGTTGGTCCATGCTTGCTTCCAAGTCGGCCAACCTTTTCCGAAGAGCCTCATTCTCCTGGTCTAGATGCGCCTGCCGCGACGCCTTAGTTCTGGGCATGTCCAAGCCATGGTCGACAAGCGAGTGAGCTCCTCCGGCACCGGGGACACGTTTCGGCTTCTCCAACAGCGGCCTCTCCTTCACGGTGTTCAGGCCCCTGATAAAAGGCGTATCCCATGGGACTTTGCTCGTCGACGTCTGGGACGAGGAGCCAGATTCGACTGCTTCTTCGGTGAGCTGCCAGAATTAACATGAACAATTTTAGAATGTAATGGACTTGGTGAGCAGTAGCAAATTGATTAGCTGGTAAATTGCTTACCACTGCCTTCTCAAGAGCCTTCACTTTGTTGTCGGTGACCAAGTCAACTCCCACCACCAGTTGAGGTTTCGTGACACGTTTGCCACCCATTTCTTTACGGTACCGGGACCGTACAAATTGTCTGAACAACTTGTTTTTGTACTTGTCGTAAGCACTACTAGGAAACTAGCTATAGGTGGAAGGTGTTTTTGTGGCGCATCTAGTATGCCGTGCGCCACTGATAATATTCTGTGGCGCATGTCTGACGATGCGCCACAGAAAGTTTAGGGTTTTTGTGGCGCACTAGTTCCCCGTGCGCCACTAAATTAGAACTTTCTGTGGCGCACTAGATCCCATGCGCCACAGAAAAGATGTGGGCCCCACCACCAACGGCTGGATGGCATCCTACCACACCTTTTCTGTGGCGCATGAAGTTTGATGCGCCACAAAAAGTAGAATTTTAGTGGCGCATCTGGACGTATGCGCCACAGAATATAGCGTGGGCCCGGCACCAATGATTGGGGGGAGGTGTTTCTGTGGCGCATGAAATCACATGCGCCACAAAATGCCTTTCCAGAATTACAAAAAGGGCAGCCCCTACTCACCACCCCCATTGTCTTCTTCTTCCCCTCTCCTTCCACCTTGAGCAGCTCGTGTTCCTCCTCCCTCCCACCCCATTTTGCTCATACTTTTCTCCATTCTTTGTAGTTAAACCTAATTTATTTGATAGGTAATTGGTGAGGGGGCCGGGGGTGGCTCGATCCATATATACTCCTTTCCCAAATACATCTCTTTTTCTCTCCAACACCGCACACTCTCTCTCATCGATCGTGGTCACATCTCGGTGACAAATCTACTAGGTGAGTATAGTTGGATGGACATGCATATGCATGTTTTGTGTGGCCGGCACAAAACATGCATATGAAGGGGCGGTTTGGACGATGGCGAGACGTTTGTTAGTTGTGCTCCGACCATCGTGTCGTGGAGATGTGGATATTTTTGTGAAATGCTTGCAGGTACCCCGAGAGGCTCTTGAGATTGCCGGAACGTCGATTAACTTCCGTTCCGGCGAATTCGGGTACTCCATATGTCCCTTTTTTAGCAAAGGTCATGCCGAAATTTTAAAAAATTTCGGCACGACCTTTGCTAAAAAAGGGACATATGTGTGTGTGTGCGCGTGTGCGTGTGTGTGTGCGCGTGTGCATGTTGCGGTTTTACTTAACATACTCTCGTTTCTTATTTCTGCTTTATCTATATATAGCAACCATGGTCATCAAGATGAGCTCCAGTCAAATCGGTAGATACAAGGAAGAAGCAAAGGTGGACATGATTCGGTGCAACAGGCACCAGATAAGATGTCCGTGTCGAACATGCAAACTCGTGAGCTGGATCGACCCTGATTCCGGACAATTGGAGGAACACCTGCTCAGGCGCGGTTTCTGGATAGGCTTCAACAAGGCGCCGACAGCAAATGGTGCGCATGAAAACGAGGGCGGGCGAGAAGACGAAGAGTCTCCCGGACATGGTTATCATGACGAAGGAGATGCCGGCGGACAAGATCATCATGACGAAGGAGATGCCAGCGGACATGGTCATGATGAAGGAGTAGATGGTGGTGTAGAAGACGTGGATACGCAGACCTCGCTAACTTCGGCCTTGCAGGACACTCATCTTCAAGAACTCCTACTCAAGGAGACAAGCGACGCCAGAGGTGCAGCCAGAGAGAAAGCCAAGCTGGAGCAAATGAAGAAAGACGTGATGACTCCGTTGTATCGTGATTGCCGGCCCCAGCATACGCGCTTGCATGTAATGCTTGATGCTCTACAGATGAAGGAGGAAAACAGATGGACCGACGTCAGCTTCAGTAAGCACCTGAAATTCTGGCACGATCATCTTCCCGAGGGGAACACATTGCCAAGCAGTATCGAGGAGGCCAAGAAAGTCGTGTGCCCTCTTGACCTACCGTACGAGAGATACCATGCCTGCATCAATGATTGCGCAATTTATCGGGGCGTGTACAAGGACAGAACAACATGTCCGGTGTGCGGCCAGGGACGGTACAAGAGTGGGAAGAATGTTCCTCGAAAAGTGGTCTGGTACTTTCCTCTCATTCCCCGTCTGCAGTGGTATTTCGTGGACCCTAAGGAAGCAAAGCTCATGCAATGGCACGCGAAAAGGGAGAAGCCCGAAGAAGATCCAGAGAAGGGCGTGATCCTGACACACCCTTCAGACGCTTGCCAGTGGGAAGCATTGGACATGGCCTTCGAACATTTCGGGCGCGACACAAGGAACGTCAGGCTGGGTATGAGCACCGATGGACTCAATCCGTTTGGCAACCAGAGTAGCACGCATAGCACCTGGCCCGTGTTTGTATGGCCTTACAACCTTCCCCCGTGGCTATGCACGAAGCAAAAATACATACACATGAGTATTCTCATTCAGGGGCCGAAACAACCTGGTACCGACATACATCTATATCTCGCGCTATTGAAAGAGGAGTTAGCCAGGTTGTGGGAGACGCCAGTCCGTACGTGGGACGCCTACACTGGAGATTATTTCGATATGAGAGCCGCATTGCTCACGACGGTGCAGGACTATCCTGGTTGCTCATATGTATCAGCACAGGTAGGCCATGGATTCTGCGCATGTGTCAGGTGCATGGATAAGACCCCGCATCTCCAGCTACCAAGGGATCCCGGGTCTTCGAAAACCGTGTTCCCAGGGGCTCGAAGGTGGCTTCGCATGGATCACCCATGGAGGAAACGCGGTGATTTGTTCAATGGTAAAGAAGAGCTCGAAAGAGCCCCGTGCCCGAGGAGCGGTGAAGAAATCGACGAGCTTTTGAAAAATTGGGAGGAGTGCCCTGCGCCGGGAAAGAAGCGACCGAGGGTAGACCCCCTGCTTGGTGTATGGAAAGCGAGGTCTGTTTTCCACGACTTGGAGTACTGTAAGGTACTCCACACGCCCCATAGCCTCGATGTAATGCACATTACCAAGAACGTTACCGAGAGTCTGCTTGGCACTCTTTGCAACATGTCCAATAGGACCAAGGATGGGACGAAAGCAAGATACGATCTGAAATGGCTTGGCATAAAGAAAGATCTTCAGGCACCCGATAGTGATGACGACGATGATGATGATGATGATCAGACGGAAGGGACTCAAGGTCGCTGCAAAAGGGTAAAGAAGAACGTGGTGGTGCTTCCCGCTGCCTGCTTCACTATGAGTCCGGAGGAGCTCGAGAAGTTTTTTAGGTGCCTCCTAGGAGTCAAATTTCCTCACGGTTACGCGGGGAAGATAAGCAGATATCTGGACGCAACGAAGAAGAGGTTCAGCGGGATGAAGTCTCACGACTGTCACGTGCTGATGACGCAGATACTCCCCGTTGTGATCCGAGGGCTAATGGACGAGCATGTCCGTGATACGCTGCTTGGCCTTTGCAACTTTATCGACGTCATCAACAGGAAGTCGATTGGCGTGAGGCAACTCCACAGGCTACAGGAAGAAATTGTGGTGATATTATGCGAGCTCGAGATTTACTTCCCGCCCGCATTCTTTGATATCTGCGTGCATCTCCTTCTCCATGTCGTTGATGACATCAGGCAGCTCGGGCCGACGTTCCTGCACTACATGATGCCGTTCGAAAGGCAGAACGGTGTCACGAAACGATACGTCCGCAACAGGTCCCGTCCAGACACAAGCATAGCCAAGGGCTTCCTGACCTACGAGTGCATCTCCTTCTGCCAGAATTATCTGAGCACCGAGAACCAGGATGTTGGTTTGCCAATCAGGACGCACCTCGGCAGGCTCGAGGGATTTGGTCACCGCGAGGGCTACCTCTCACTCCATGTCGACATTCATGGTCGACAAGACGACTTCAACAGGGCTCACCAGGTCACGCTACAACACTTACAATTGATCGAACCTTGGGTGGAAGAGCACAAAAGCTTAATCGAGCAGAATTACATCGACCTGGGCCGACCGAGGAAGAAGGGAGACGTAACCAGAGAGCACAACTCCAGCTTCACGCGTTGGTTCAAGAAAAGGCAACTGGTTCAAGCAAAGAGCATACCGCCAGCTACGGAAGATGAAAAACTCATATTCTTCTTATCACAGGGCCTCGGGCACAACGTAAAGACCTATCAGACGTACGACATCAGCGGTTATAGATTCTGCACCGAGGAAAAGGACAGGAATAGTGAATATCAAAACTCAGGAGTAACTATGCTATCCCACGGCGATGACGAGGCTACTGTGAAGGAAAGATTCTTCGGAAGGATCGAGGAGATATGGGAGCTCAACTACTGTGGACAGTTGGTGCCAATGTTCCGTGTGAGATGGGCCAAGGACGTCGTCAAAGAAGACCGGTATTTCACCACCATGGTAATACCCGATGCCAAATCGAAGAACGCCTCCACGAAAAATGAGCCATGGGTACTCGCTAGCCAAGTCGAGCAATGCTTCTTCATTACCGACCCGTCAAAGCCTAGCCGTGTTGTCGTGAGGAGGGGCAAGAGGAGCATCATCGGAATGGAAGGAGACGCCAACGAGGAAGACTTGGACAAGAACGGCGATCCGAAGATCGAGGAGGAATTCGACAAGTACTTCGACATGCCTACTACTAGCAAAGAAAGACGGAAGACCTCCCTACCTACTAAAGGTTGTCCGTTCACGCGAAGAAATCTCAAGGTGCCCGGCCTGAAGTATTCAACCGCGAAGAAGGGAAAGAAGAGAAGCTAGCTCGGAACCGAGACGAAGAAGACTTTTTTGGTGTATTTAATTTGTGTGTGTGTGTGAGACAATGCAAGCATATTTATGTATTCAATGAATATGTATGAGAGACATTGTGTGTGAGACAATGCAAGAGCATATATATGTATTAAATGAATTGAATATGTATGACACATTGTGTGTATTTTGTAACCAAATTTAACCAAAAATAATTTAAAGAAAAAAAATTAAAGAAATAAAAAGTGTGAGGCGACCCCCACGCTGCCCTTTAATTCTTCCCCAAAATTTTCCTACAACTAAAGATTAAAAAAACACAAGCATATTTATTCTTTCAATAAAATTTAACCAAAAAAATTAAGAAACAAAAAATTCTGTGGCGCATCCCTCTGCAGATGCGCCACAGAATGTCGATAATTCTGTGGTGCATCACTCCGGAGGTGCGCCACAGAATTATCGCGCCTCCACTTACATGTGGGGCCTCCCCCGCGCTGCCGCCTCTCTAATTCCTTCCAAATTTCGATATTCGCGCCTCCCCGTCGCCCTCGACGCCGCCGCAACTCCCCGTCGCCGGCGACCTCGATCCCCTGCGCCCCGGCCGCCCCCGCCCGAGCCGCGCCACCGCCGTCACCTCCCCTCCCCTCGCCGTCGAGCCACGCCCCCGCCCGAGCCGCGCCGCCGCCCACCACGCGGCCGTGCTCGACCGCGCCGCCGCCCGAGCCGCGCCCCGGCCAGCCCCTCTCTCCCTCCCCTTCCCTCCCCTCCGCGCTGCCGTCACCTCCCCTCCCCTCGCCGTCGAGCCGCGCCCCCGCCCGAGCCGCGCCGCCGCCCACCACGCGGCCGTGCTCGACCGCGCCGCCGCCCGAGCCGTGCCCCGGCCAGCCCCTCTCTCCCTCCCCTTCCCTCCCCTCCGCGCCGCCGTCACCTCCCCTCCCCTCGCCGTCGAGCCGCCCTGGGCCAGGCACGAGCCACCGACAACCTCAACTCGCCATCCTCGTCGAGGTACTGCCCCTCTCTCCCTCCCCTCCCTCTCCTGCCATGGTTGCACACTAGGTGCTTGATGAAATGTGCAAACAAATTTTCTAGGTTTCAGTTGCAAGTGCTAAGTGTTTTTCTAAGTGTTGTTGCTACTGTTGTTGCTAGTGCTAGCAATTGCACTATAGTGTCATTGCTAGAGACCAAAAAAATTACAAAATTTTCCGAAGTGTTGTTGCTAGTGCTAGTAATTTTCCTAAGTGTCATTGCTAGTACTAGTGCTAGTGCTAACTAGGTAATTGCTTGCTTGCTGCAACCAAGCACACTAGTTGAGGACATATGGGTTGCTTTCTGTTGTTGCTTGCTGCATATGGTTGTCAAGGACATAGTGCTAGTGCTAGTGTCATTGCTAATGCTAAGTGTTGTTAAGATGCATTCTTGTTTGTGTTAATGCTTGCTGCATATGGTTGTCAAGGAGTATAGCACAAGTGAAGTTATCTTTCTCACATGCAGGATTATGTAAATGCCAACTTTTGGAGTTAATTTATTCCATTTTTCTCCTCTGTAGTGTGTAGTTGTTCTTGTGTGATGTGTTTGCTGTCCACTGATGATCCATTTTTTTGGTTGTTCAGGGTGCATAGGTGCTTGTGTGTGCTAGGCAAGAAGACAGCCGTGGAATCGATTTGGTGAGCTCCGGTGACCATGTGTTATGTGATACCACGACCATCGTGTCGTGGTTGTTTGTGATGCTGTTGGCCGGCCAGCGATGCCGGCCATTATTTGTGAAATGCAGGTACCCGTGAGGCCCTTGAGATTGCCGGAACGTCGATTAACTTCCGTTCCGGCAAATTCGGGTACTCCATATGTCCCTTTTTTAGCAAAGGTCATGCCGAATTTTTTCGTGAATTTTAGCATGACTTTGCTAAAAATAGGACATATGGGGTATTCCGACTAATGCATGGGCTGGGGTATCTTAGTACTTAATTAAGTGAAATTTTCTTATATTTGGCATACTAACTTCGACGTTTTTTTCTTATTGGTGCGAACATGGCTGACAATAACGAGGCCGGGGGTTCTCGAACAGGAGGCGAGGAACCGATAGAGGAAAATAGTATGATTCAGACGGTCATCGCACAGGCAGTGACAAAGACGTTCACGTCGCTCTTTCCTACCGTCTGTGAGGGTGTCAGGGTTTGGATTGAGGGAGGGAAAAAAGGGCCTCCCCCAATGATCAGCTTCGGCTCCAACAAGTACTCAATCCATGTGGCTACAGAAGATGCACCCCCAGCATCCCCAGACGTAAAGAAGAAGAAGCACAGGAAGAGAAGTAAGCCAGCTCCTAAGACGACTATCCAGGGGTATGAAGACATGGTATCACCCCGTGCGGATGGCTTGACCCGAGTTCATGAAGCTGGTCAACCGATCCTGTCTCGGGAGCTGATCCGCCTTGCAGACGGATGCATGCTCTATTTGCAAAATGCTATCTTGACGCTAGAGGGCAACCTTCTTAAAGAAGAGGATCCAAATTACCCAGTGTTCACTGTCAAGGTGCCAAAGTACTTGGCCGACTTCGTCCATGAAGCCCCCGCGGATTATTTCTTCATATCGTACGAGGACGTCTTCAAGCTGTTTCACTATAGACGGTTGGACTATAACTTGGTCCGCCTATATGCGCTCAACCAGGCGATGAGGATCAGGAGAGATAGTACCCCGTACGTCAAGGTAGTGGATCCCTACTACATGCGTGACAGCCAGCTGGTGGAAGGATCAACGACACGGGCCATGGCCACGGAGTTCCTCCAGAGAATCATGCTGAACAACCAGGATAAGAACAGCCTTCTTCTGCCTTTCTTTTCCGAGTAAGTACACATCCGGTCGCCGCCGTCGTATCTTATGCTTTATTATAAATTTCTTCCGTTGTTGATCATTTCCAACATTCCGTTTCAATTGTGTTGAGCAGTGACGAGTACTGCGTACTCATCATCCTAAACCCGAGGTGGTCCGTTGCCACTTATATCGACTCGGGGAGTCTTAAAGACTACACCAGAATAAAGGGTGTTCTCGATGAGGCTCTCGAGGGCTATGCCCAAAAGGGAGGCCACTTCCATGAAGGAAAGGAACGTTTCACGAAGGAGAAGAAACACATTTTCTGCCATGGGACCGGGTTCCATTGCATCAAGCATGCGACTGGCAGCGTGAAGGATGCCTTCTACGTCCTCCATCACATTAAAGGGTTTGTCCGGGATGCAGAGAAAACGAGGTGGCCATCTAGTCTCCAAGAATGGACCAAACTTAGAGGGGAAATCACCGACGCTGATCTTAGAGAAGAATTCCATCGCATCCGGATGCAGTTATCGCAAATCATCGTGGAAGATGTCATGACAGAAGGGGGGTCCTTACACAACCCCAGAGGTAATTTGTCCATCTCTAGCCAAATATATATCCCAATCCACTCGATATATTATTAACCAAATATATATCCCAATCCATCTGCAGGGATGTCTAAGTGGGAGATCGAAGACCGCCTAGACAAGCAAAATGACATGAGGACGTGGCTGACGAAAGACTGCTTTAAACCGTTCCCTGAGCCGATAAAAAAGAAGGCTCAATCCTGCAGCTACCAGTGGAGCTAGACGTGTTCTCCATTAGCGACCCAGCAAATTAGTCATAGTACAAATAAAGTGACCTAGCAAAGACCCCAGCAGCGACTCAAGAAGAAGAGACTTCAGCGGCTCCTCCGACAGAGACCCTCGACGAGTGGGCTGAGGTTGCTTCAGCGTCGGGCGCAGGAACCACCGTGATAAGTGGGCCCTAGTGATTGCTTAGACATTAAGGGATCACTAGGCCCCACTTATCATCGGAGGTTCCTGCGTCCGACGCTGAAGCACCCTCAGCCCACTTGTCGAGGGTCTCTGCCGGAGGAGCCACTGGAGTCTCTTCTTTTTGAGTCGCTGCTGGGGTCTCTTGCTGGGTCACTATATTTGTACAATGACTTATGTGACATGAGATGAACTTTTGTACCCCTAAATTCAGCACTTGTAATCAATGTGTGAAACGATTAACTTATGTATCATGACTTGTGTAATAATCGTGTATCTTGGGCTCTAAGTAATGTGATATACCTGTATTTCCTATAATATATACCTGTATTTTCCGTAATAAATCTGTAATTCCTATAATATACCTGTATTTTCTGTAATATACCTGTATTTTCTGTAATATACCTGTATTTATACAGCAGGCAGCAGAAATTTGAAAATACATTTAAATTATTCTGTGGCGCATCTTTTTATTTTTCTGTGGCGCATGGAGAAATGATGCGCCACAGACATAATTCTGTGGCGCACCCTTGCTGGTGCGCCACAGAATCTTGGTATTTCTGTGGCGCACCGCCTGGATGCGCCACAGAATTACATTTTAGTGGCGAGACTTCTGTGGCGCATCCCCCCATTTCCTGGATGCGCCACAGAAATCCAATAATGGTGCGCCACTAATGACCATTTCCCTAGTAGTGAAGGGTTCTCGAGGCCAGCGTCCCTATAGGCCTTGTCCTCCTTCTCCCACATCGGCTCCTTGCCTTCGTAGCCACGGCAACCGAGACCGTGGTGACCGATGTTCTTATCCGCCAGGTTCTTCCCCCAGACCGATTGCCGTTTGGTGAAATCTAGCTCCTCGTTTTCAAGGAATTTTTTATAGTCCTCCGGCGTCATCCGCGGGAAGTGGTAATGGATAGTTTCCCAAGTCTCGTTGTCACCAATAAACCCCCTCAGCATGGTTTTATAACTGCTGAGGTTCTTGCTGAACTTGGCGAGTGCTGTTTTGTTCACGATGTTACCCTTGAGATCCTCATTATCGTAGGGCTCAGGGAACTGGTACCGCGAG
The DNA here is from genome assembly GCA_012064385.1 of Puccinellia tenuiflora. NCBI lineage: Eukaryota > Viridiplantae > Streptophyta > Magnoliopsida > Poales > Poaceae > Puccinellia > Puccinellia tenuiflora. The sequence continues at coordinate 613,766 of QRDG01000575.1, read as the reverse complement.
TGCAGCCGCCCAAGGAGTTGGCGACGCAGATGTTCCTTTTTCTTGGTTCGGAGTTTCGTCTCGTTGACACTGACGACGTCCCGAAGGATTGCTCCCAGTTGGAGGCCGTACCCCCTCGCCAGATCCGGGGGGTGGGTAGGAAGACCGGTCTGCGGGTTCACCGCAAAGAATGTTTCCTTTGTGGCACCGACCCTGTTTGGGCGCCGCTACTTCCGTTGCTTCTTGGGCTCTGCATCGCCGGCAGCACCACTATCGGTGGTCTCGGCATCGCCGACCCTCTCGTCACCGACATCATCGGTGGCCCCATCATCTCCCATGTCATCATCGGTGGTCTCGTCGCTGTCGCTGCCTCCTGAAATCTCCTCCAGCTGCTGCTCCGAGGCCATGAGCCGATAGTGCTCATCCAAGTCTCGCTGAGAAGAGATGACTGTATCCAAGTCTCGCTGAGAATTCGACATGGCTAGCTGTACCTAGCACTTCACAAGCTAGAAGAAAAGACTTTAGATTCACGGCGAAAATTCGGCATGACCTTTGTTAATTCGGCATGACCGAGAATTTGCGAAAATCGCCGGAACGAAAGTTAATCAACATTCCGGCGATACATTGGCACTCAATGTACCTGTAGAGACATATATCACAACAGCCACCATAATAATGAACTCAATATTTGTAACGGCAGCCCACTACTATATTCTGCTATTCATAATAGCCATTTGCTATTCACAGCAGCCCACTGCTATTCATTATAGTTGTCAGCTGTAAGAGAGATGAAAAATAATGTATTGTAGCGATATAACTTAATTGTTCTAGAATCATGTACACAAGTAATGCAACTTAAATATTGTTTATGTTATATGCAACCAACTTAAATCATGTCCTGAACTAATAATACAGTTAAGCGTGTCTCTGTAGATGTGAATTACACCTCAATTCCTGAACTAATAATAAGGTTAAGCGTGTCTCATCACATCTCAAGATCTGGAAACAAGCAAACCATTACCAACATGAAATAAGAAACCATACTACAGTATTTAAATACACATGCTACTCAAATTCTGCACTTATATTTTCTATTTCAAAATTCTCTGCTAAAATATACAACAAAATTCAGTGCTAACATGTACAGCAATTTTCTGAAATTTCAGTGATAACATGTATAGGAAACAGAGCATCTTCTTCAATCCATAAAACTGAGATGTTTCACCTAATTAGCTTCATACAAATCGACTGCAAGGTGCCTAGATCTTACTCAACACCAAACACAACTCAGTCTATAGCTTTGAGGCATGAAAGATGAATTTTGCTGCACATGTTAGAATGCTCATCATATCTGGTACTGAAGCTAATAAAGTGTACTGAAATTTCAGAATTTTGCTGCACATGTTAGAAGATGCCCTGTTTCCTGTAAGCTAATTAAGTGTACCGAAGTACTTGTTTTTGGTACTGCACATTTCATTCCTATCTGGTTTCTGCAAAATAAATACTATGCTAGCATGCTCTGGTCATAGAGTTACTGTCTCTTTGCTTTCACTACTGAAACTAGGGTTCGTGAGCAAAGCATGGCAGGAAAAGGAGAAAAAAACTAGGTCCACCAAGCTAGGTTATTATTTTTTCTATGCACCAAATGTAAGAAAACAAATGAAGACTGGTTACCAACTATCGTCGCAGGTCGCAGCGACCATGGGGGATGAAAGAAGAAGATGGTGGAAATTGATTGGATTGCGAGTGGCGGTGCGTACCTGCAGCGGGTCCTCGAGGGGGCGAGGGCGAGGTCGACAGCGTGTGCGAGGTGGGCGTCTACGAGGCGGCTCCATCCACGAGCTCCTCCACGCGGTCGACGGCGTCTGCCAGGTGGAGGCTGTTAGCTAGGGTTACACGGCGTCGGCGGGAGCGAGGGCGGGGGGGGAGAGAGGGAGGGAGGGGAGAGAGAGAGAGGGAGGGAGGGGAGAGTGAGGGAGGGGCTCACCGGGGCGGACGGCGACGGCGACGGGGACTCGGCGATGGCGGGGAGCTGCTGGACGGCGGGGGCAAAGTCGATTTGGAGGACGGCGTCGATTTGGGGCAAAGTCCACTAGGGCGGGTCCCACCCGTAAGTGGATCATAATTTACCCCCGGCAGTTTAGCATGAACCGACGGTGCTAAGTTATGTTCCACTTATGGGTGGGACCACGTGTTCTTATCGCCGGCGGTTCTGTTACAAACCGCCGGGGATAAATTGACCTTTTTTTTGCTGCTGTGTTTGTTTTTCTGGTTTATATATCTGCTTTTTTTATTTTTTTCGTGAGAGACCTGCACACATGCATCTCGCTTAGTCATTAAAACTATCAAAAATAGCACACATTTTATTGTTTTCTTTCTGCATTAATAGTCATTAAAACCATCGATAGGAGTTTGCGAATGTTACTTATACATCAATATATATTTATTACATACACAATACTATTCTTGATCACACTCTTCTCTTCTGCTTGCCCTTCCGCTTAGTCTTTGTGACCCCACCGGTATCTTCGTCGTGACTCCTTCTTGTGTACGGAGGAAGACCTGACCTAGGTAGCGTCGTCCTTGTTCTTCTTAGTTTGTATATTTTATCGTCTTCATCGGTTTCTTCCATCATTGGGTCTCCGACGAGGCCGTCGAAGTCTTTCTTGTTGGCGACTCCATCCATTCCGACGAGGGCCCTTTTGCCTCTCCTTACGACAACACGGCTGGGCCTAGACGGGTCGGTTATGAAGAAGCATTGCTCGACGTGCTTAGCCAGTATGCATGGCTCATGTTGCGCGGTGGGGTTCTTGGTCTTGGATTTGTCGGGCATACGCATGGTTGTGAAATACTCGTATTCTTTTGTGACGTCCGTAGCCCATCTGACACGGAACATTGGTAGCTTCTCCCCGACGTAGTCGAGCTCCCAGATTTCCTCGATCCTTCCGTAGTATCTTTTCTTCTCTTCACCCGTGTATGATTCCATCGTCACACCCGAGTTCTGGTAGTCGCTTCTTTTGTCTCTCTCCTCCGTATAGAATGTGTAACCGTTGATGTCGTATTTCTAATAAGTCATGAGGTTGGGTGCGGGCCCATAAGACAAGGCCAATAGCATTTTGTCTCCATTGCTTGTCATTGGCGGGGGATTGGCATCAATCTGGTCTTTGAACCAGTGCGCGAAAGAGGAGTTGTGCGCTCTAAATACCTCTTCTTCCGTCATCGGCCAGTTAGCGGTGTTTTTGATCATGGTTATGTGCTCCTCCACCCAAGGCTCGACATCAGTCATGTGCTGTAGCGCTACTAAGTGGGCCCTGTTAAAGTTAGTTCTTCTACCATCTTGATCCACGTCCAGTTCCCTCTTGCCAGTATCGTGCCCTACTCCATCGAACCTGCCAGCGTGCTTGCTGGCGGGCAAAGCAAGCGGACGTGGGTCATCCTCGTTTAGATAATTCTTGCAGAAAGAGATGCACTCCTCGGTGAGAAAGCCTTGGACGATGCTTCCGTACAGATGTGCCCTGTTACGAACGTATCCTTTGATGAACCCGTTCATTCTTTCTAACGCCATCATGTTGTGAAGGAATGCCGGCCCGAGATCCTCGATATCGTCTACTATATGCACCAGCAGATGGACCATGATGTCAAAGAATGCGGGCGGGAAGTACATCTCCATCTCGCATAAGATGGTGACGATCTCTTCCTGCAGCCTCCCAAGTTTCTTGACGGTTATCAACTTCCGAGTGATGACGTCGAAGAAGCTACAGAGGCCAGTCAACGTTGCACGAACGTGCGGTTCCATTATCCCGCGTATTGCAACCGGAAGTATCTGCGTCATCACGACGTGACAGTCATGAGACTTCATCCCGCTGAATATTTTTTTTGTCGGGTCCAGCCATCTGCGAATCAGCCCTGCGTAGCCTACAGGATATTTGACTCCTAGGAGGCAGTTGATGAATTGTTCGAGCTTGTCAGGAGTTAGAGTGAAGCAGGAGGGGCGAGGAGTTTTGCTATGCTTAGCTGCCCTTTTGCGCTTGCGATTATCCGTCTCCTCCTCATCCGGATCCAAGTGAAGCTCTTTTCTGATATTCAGGGCCATCAGGTCGCGTCTTGATTTCGACCCGTCTTTGGTGTTGAGCATGTTGAGCATAGTGCCAAGCAAGCTCTCGCAGATGTTCTTCATGATATGCATGACATCAAGGCAATGAGGCGTACCGAGGATCTTCCAGTACGGCAAGTCCCAAAACACGGACCTCCTTTTCCATACCCCCAAGAGCGGCCCAGGATCCTTTTTCTTCTTCTTATCTCCTTTCTTCCGCTTTTGCTTCTTTATCTTACCCGACGGAGGGCAGTCTTTCCAGTTTTTCAACAGAGTATCGATCTCTTCGCTGCTACGCTTACGTGGAGCTGTTTCGGGCTCATCCTTCCCATTGAACAGATCTCCACGCTGCCTCCACGGGTCATTCTCGGGTAGCCACATTCGATGCCTCATGTAGACGGTTTTCGAAGACCCATCCTTACTCAGCTGTACAAATGGCATCTTTTCCATGCACCTCACACATGCCTTGTGTCCGTGGCACACCTGTCACGCGATATATCTGTATCCGAGATAGTCCTGCACTGTCGTGAGCAGTGCAGCTTTCATACGGAAAGTTTCTTGCCCACAGGCGTCCCAAGTTTCTATCCCTTCCTCCCACAAACCATCTAGCTCCTCCTTCAATAGCCCGAGATACAGGTTGATATCGCTCCCTGGTTGCGTCGGCCCTTGGATTAGGATACTAATGTGTATGTACTTCTTCTTCAGGCATAGCCAGGGTGGTAGGTTATACAACCATACAAACACAGGCCAAGTGCTGTGCTTGCTGCTCTGGTTGCCAAACGGATTGAGCCCGTTGGTGCTCGCACCCAGCCTGATGTTCCTTGCTTCTTTTCCAAATTCTTCGTAATACTCACCGTCTAATGCCTTCCACTGGCTTGCATCCGAAGGGTGTGTCAGCACTGGGTTTTCAACCCGATCCAGATCCTTCTTCACCGCCTCCTTCCTTTCCGCGTGCCAGCGCATGAGCTTAGCTTCCTTGGGGTCCGCGAAGTACCGCTGGAGACGGGGCCTGAGCGGGAAGTACCACACAACTTTTCGAGGAGCTTTTCTCGTCCCTCTCTTGTATCGAGATTCGCCGCACACTGGGCATGTATCGAGGTTGGCGTGCTCATTTCGATAAATTACACAGTCACCGATGCAGGCGTGGTATTTCTTGTGCGGTAAATCGAGAGGGCACATGATTTTCTTTGCCTCATTTAGGCTACCGGCACACGTGTTACCTTCAGGAAAGTGCGTCTTCATCCATCCGAAGAGGTCGTCCACGCTTGTATCCGACCATTTGTGTTTTGCCTTCATCTCCAGAATATCGAGAGCTGCTCTCAGACGGCTCTCCTCCGTCCCGCTAGCTGGGCCATACAACGGAGTTCTCGAGTCTACCTCCAGTTGATCCAGCTTAGACTTTCGTCTATCGGCCGATGTGTTGCTGAGAAGAAGTTCTTGAACATGAGGGTCCTGCACGGCCGCGGTTAGCGGGGTATTCCTACTCAGGTCCTCATCGTCCGCATGTTCTTCCCGGCCTTCTTCACCATCGTCCGCATCCCCTCCCACCTCATCTTCATTGTCGTATGTGGCATCCGCTTCCTTGTCGTGGTCATCATCATCATCACTCATCATCATCACTTCATCGTCGCTACTCATCCATTGAGTATGGCCCTCCATGAAACCAAACCTAAGCAGGTGCTCATTCACAGTGCCTGAAATGGGGTCGAACAATGACACTAGCTTGCATCTTCGACAAGGACACTTTATATGCATGCGCTTAGTTCGATACATGTCGGCCGTCGCGCGTTCCACGTATCTATCAACGACGCTTTCCTTCATCTCGATGACCATCATAGCCTGCACGACACAAGAGAATCGATTAGAGACCCATCATCGTCTCGGTTTTCACGGAAAAATTCGGCATGACCTTTGCTAAAAATGGTCATGCCGGAGTGCCAGAAAATCGCCGGAACAGAAGTTAATCAACATTCCGGCAAAACATTGGCAACTCAATGTACCTGAACATCAAAACAAATGCACAACGGTCCACATATGCATGGAAACCATTTTTCGCCACAAGTGACCGCGACTTTGCATGCACATTCTTTCCACTCATTAGTTACCTGTCGCGAGGTCCACGCTAGAGCACCGGAGAAGCCACACGTCGACAGAAGAGAGTGAGCTAGATCTAGATCTACAAATAGAGAGAAAGGGATTGGAAATGGGTGGGGAGATGTAGATCTAGATCTAGATCTAGATGCTAGCTATATAGTGCATTTGGAACTTAATTAAGTGCTTAAATAAGCCAAAATAGGTGGGAAGTAGTGGGGAAATGAGCTCTGGTCGAGCTCCATGGATAGTGAGTGAGAGAGTGAGTTGGTAGGTGGGGAGAAGTGGCTGGTCGAGCTTAATAATAGATGCCAGGATTACCGCCGGCGGTTCCAACCCAAACCGCCGGGGGTAAGTCCATTTACCGCCGGCGGTTCACATACAACCGCCGGGGGTAAGTCCATTTATCGCCGGCGGTTTTGGCCTAACCGCCGGGGTAAATCTGAGCCGGACAGGGCCAGCACTGGGCCCACTTAGCGCCGGCGGTTACATATACTTCCCGCCAGCGGTACGAGGGTTACCCCCGGCGGTTTCCGTAGAAACCGCCGGCGGTAAATTTAGGCCGGCCGATCACAACTTACCACCGGCGAAAAAAATTACAAACAGCCGGCGGTAACGTGTGCTGCTATAAACAATTCCCTAGTAGTGTAGGGTCGTGGGGACACGCACATTGTGAGAAAGGAGAGAAAGGTAGAACAAGACATGAGGATAAAGATAAAGAAAAAAAAAGCTACTGACTAAATTTATGAAATCTATCATGTTGAAGCCTGCGCCATACCATAAAATGGTTTACAATGTACCATAAACAGTTTTTAAAGTATGGTATTGTAATTGATCTGCTAGAGATGCTCTTAAGTGGAATCAGAGAATATAGATGTACACTCTTTTTAGTCGATTAGTACAGTCTCTGTCAAAAAGAAAAAGTTGATCAATCAAGTCATATCATTTACTAGTAGCAACAGTTACAAATTTATGTGTCTCAATGTACACCTGGACAAGAAAACCTAGCTGTCGCCTTTCAAATCATTCGAACCTCCACCATGGCTAATCTAGGACAAATATGGAGGCATGCTTAACAAACTAAGTTGATAAGCTAATGGTACCATGGTTTCTCTTACGCTATTCAAATCCATACATGATAACGGAAACCATTAGGAATGTTTTAGACCAACGAGGTAACTAATAGAGAGATGTAATTATTAATATGATGGTTGGCCAACAAGGGAACATGTCACGTGTTTTTAAAAATGTTAACATGTAATTTCATGAAAAACAAGGGTATGTAAATGTTTTCTTAAAAAGGTACAAATAGATATTGGGACTGAGTGATGCAAGAGGCAATGGCATCTTATGAGTCATGAGCAAGGGTGTGATTGGCAGCCTTCACCTCTTTTGGATCTCCCTAGAACTAGGCTCGCGGGGACCTGCAAAATCAGCATATGAACCATGTTAAGCATATCTTTCGGTTGCTCACATCTCATTTTCTTGCATCTGAACAAAAATGAGAACAAGTTGTTTGGTTGGTTGCATTTTAGATTCTAGACAAGGCCAATGCAAATAATGGATGTTTGCTTGCCTGCAACATATATGATGTGGTAACCTCTTATTATGAGTGGTGAGATTATCCAGCACTCACAATAAGTATAGACTGATATAAGTAGTACCACAAAAAATAACACCCCATACAGATGCACCACCAGTCAACCAACAACAACAACATCTCAATTTCATCATCAGATGGGTTAATATATATCACTCTCAAAATATTACAGACCTATCATCGGTTTTAATCAAGTTTTATATCTAACTATCGGACCACCTCCCAAAATATATATATACATGACCTTCATCATATCATGACCATCAGACATCTATCATATGTAGTGCTTGCACAAATAGGCCCTAAGCCATGTCCTCCTGCTTGCCCCTGCCTGCATACCTGCCCATTTCAGTTATGTTGTCCGCGAGGAGGTTTATAGCCTTGATGAGTAAGAGTGAAGTGAAGAGATTGCGAAAATATCCAAATTTTTGCATCATAGAAAACACTCAGGTCTGTGACCATAAAAATAGGAAAAAACATAAGAAACATGAATAATTTTTTTAGAAGAAGATGGACACACAAAGAGTCGGATCAGAGGGGCCACATGGACCCCGCACGGAGATGTGGAGCAATCAGGGGGCACCCGTTTCCGGCCCCCGCTTTTCCTCCTCAGATCTTTCCTACTCATTAATTAGTCACGTGCTTGCAAGCAGTGTAGAACGTATATTACCGAGAGGGCCCAGAGTATATCTTTCCTTCATGCGGATGGACAAATCCCAGTCTTGATACATGCAACTCAACAAGTACTTTCTGAGATACCTGAAAGACACCTTTATGATCAGCCAGTTATGAAGTGATGGTTGATGGCCCCAAAGCATTCTTTCGGTACTAGGGAGTAACATATTCTCATGGTCTAAGAAATAGGATACTCGACAATAAAAGGCTACGGCAATCTGAACTTAGTGACACAATCAAATTGCTATGCTTGGTTGGGTCTGTCCATCATGTCATTCTGCTAATGACATGACCCCGTTATTAATCGACAACTCATGTCCATGTTTAGGAAACCGTAACCATCAACTAACTAACGAGCTAGTCTAGTAGAGGCTTGATAGGGACACGGTGTTGTTTATGAAACCACACATGTATTAAGTTTCCTGTTAATAAAATTCTAGCATGGAGTATAAACATTTATCATGAACATGGAAATATGATAATAACAATATTATTATTGCCTCTAGGGCATATTTCCTACACTACGGGTCCATAGCGGTAGCTAGATGACATATTTCTCTCCTTGTTTATCAATACAATGTTCTCATGAGATGCCTAACATGATTGAGACCTATCACATGTAATTAATGTTATGTTTGTTGAGATATGATAAATTGTCACTTTACAATCATATTTGTTCATGTTGTAATATGACGCCTTTGCTTTCTTTGATTGCCTTACTTAACAATATTACATGCTTTCCGATCTATGTGTTTTCTCTGGCCAAGTTTATGTTTAGATCTTCAAAAGAGAGTGTTATGTATGATAGTAGGTTCAACCTTTTATAGTCTTCTGAGGAGTGACAGAATACAGATTCAACTCGCAATGTTTTGTTGCTAGTAAGGATAAAATAATGATATTTATGTCACATTTGGATGATGTTTACATTATGTCATCATGCTAAAGGCAATACTTTGTTTAGCTTAAATCTTAGAGATGCATGCTAGATAACGACCTCGTGGTGGAGTATTAGTTATAGATGTTGTTGGATTAACGGTCGATATGTCTTGGACGTAATTCTTGTATGGAATAAATGTCATGAATAATCATACGCTCAAGAAGAAGAATAGGCCGTACGGTTCCACTTGGAGGAAGGGATAAAAAGTGTGTTCCAATTGGTGCACTGCGATAACTATATATATTGATTGAGTGAATTTCATTTTTTGACTATTTTTTGTATATTTGTGACACTTATTACCTCATTTAGTGTGAAAAAAAATCAGAAATACAACATACATACAATTTTGAACATGGTTTTACCCCATTCTAACACTACATAATTCATTAGAACAAACCGGCATGTTAAGTCTATATGGCGCGTCAAAATATGAAAGATCGGAGGTCGTCCTTAACAATAATGCTCCACCTTCTCTTCACAATCTTTTCAGTTTCTCGTCATTATCCTGATGTCTTTAAGCATCAATAATCACCTCATACCTTTCACAACAGACATGCATCAGAAAAAGAGGTTCCAAATTTCTAAAAACAGGACACAGTCGTATTGACTGCACTGAAAGATTGCGTATACGGGAACATGCATGCATGTTGGAAAATGCTTCCCCTGATGAGAATAGCATCAATCAATTATCATTCAGTTCTCAGATTGTCATCAGAGTGCATCGTCTATGCAAGCATGCAGAAGCTAACGGCTAGGTCCCGTTAATATGTAGGAGACATGGTGTCGGCGCTTCTCCCACATGAGCATGTCTGAATTAATTATAGAAGGCATTTTTGTTTGATATAGAGTTCTAGAAGGAAGTTATGGAGGGATAAAACCATAAATTGGAAATTTTGCTTCTCTGCCGATTTCCCCCGCCCTCAATAACCTACCAATCCCTTCCCCTCAGTAACCTATCGGACATTCAAAGGCAAAATTTGACGCGTGATTATTGAGATATTATCTCCTTATATTTTACGCTATCCATAACGAGAGTAGCATTGGTGGGTATTCTATCATCACATAGTGCTTTTGAATAAAAAATGAGTCTACAACTAATAATTGAGACATCTAAAATACTACCTTTAAGTTACTTTGCACTATGAAGATAGTAAGACAGACTAGTAACATATGCATTTTACTAGTCTAAGTTACTCCCCTATTATGACCAGCCTTAATTATTGTGTGTCCTTTGCGTCACGTTAGTACGAACTTACCCAATTACTAATCACAAACTTGTACCCCAGCTTTCTCATTTTCACACAATTTAGAAATGGTCATAACATTTTGGTTAAAAAAATTACATGGGAAGGTTACCTACTTGTGTGATTCTTTCCCCTAAATTTTTAAAACTTGCACTACTATAGATTGATCCATTTAAGACTCCCCAATCACACATACGAAATAACCGATCTGTGTGCATTGCGACACATCTTGGATGTGGACCAACGAGTCCATACAAGTCTCACTATGAGCAAACTGGGTACATAGTCTTCTCTAAAACTTCTAGAGAGATAGAACACACATCAGTACGTCACCACCGGCAACAACAACAACAACCACAAAAGACAAGATAACAACAAATAAGAAATATCATAGTTTATATCCTCTCCAGTTAGGGATGAAAACGGAGCGGAATCTTACCGACTTTTCCGCGGAAAAAGGGAAACGGAAGGGAAATATGGAAATGGAAACGGAATTTTGTAAAACGGAAACGAAAATGGAAAGTTTTATGCGGAAATGGAAACAAATACGGAACGGCGTATTCCGGCGGAACTATCACGGAAACGGAATTTCCATTTCCATTAATATGGAAAGTTCCGTTTTTATTTGCTACAGTCTGAAAAGCCCAATCCAACAGCCCAAAAAAATTTAATGAACACATTCAGGCCCAACCAAGAACAGGAAAAGCGGCCATGTTTAGGATCAAGTAAAAAAATACCACGTTTAGCATGCACTTATATACACATCTCATATCCCTCTACGGTTGTTCCCAATTCCTAGTTCGCTAGTTCACCGCCGCACTAGGGTTAGAACAATTCCCAACTATTGCTTATCAAAGTGCTCGGTTAGTTCTTCGTCGCTTATATTAAGTGGTTCCTTATGTGTGATTTCATCGTATAAAATTGATAAGTTTGTCATGATTCAAGGGGTCTTTTGGTTCCGGTAAATATCCGTTTTATGTTCTATGTCCGCACCATATTCGATCTGTATTTGTTTCCGGTAATATTTGTTTTCATATTTGTTTCGGGTGTTTCCGTATTCGTTTCCACTTCTGTAAAAAATATTAAAACAAATGTGGTGCCACTGAGTTTCGTCCGTATCCGCTCCGTTTTCATCCCTACGGCTCCAGTAATCACGGTTCGGTGCTCTCAAACCACCAAACGAAACAACACCAAACTTGGTATACAGGCAGACATATGTGTTTCCAACATGCTCACCAAGTTTGAGTTCAATCAGACACTGTTCCTCTGTTAAAATTGCTCGCCTACCAAAACTAATCTGTACTGAAATTGCAGCGGTCCGAATTGACAAAACTGCTCTTAAATCTGATGCTCCACTGATCCGAATATCAAACTAGCTAATCATATCGAAGTACTCAAAGTAAGAAACAAACTAACCAAATTTGGAATTAATCCAAACAGTTTTGATCCTTCAGTCATCACCAGTATGATGACAGCCCAATCAAGAATCAACACATAGGACACAAATCGCCTCTTCTTCTCCCTTCTCTCTTCTTCTTGATTGTGGTGTACTCCCTCTCACAATGACAACCATGTCTGGGCTCACTTGCTCGATCACACTCCCACATAGCCACCAATGGTGGTTAGGGTTTTCTTCTCTCCTCTCTCAACGAGACGTCCCAACTGTTTGATGCAACCTGCAATCAACGGGTTCACACGTCTTAAACTTCGTGAGCTGAAATTAGGCGAGCCATGTGAAGAGACATGCCCAACATTCCATGCAGTGAGCCAGTGAACGGCCAATAACCTCGCGCTTCACTAGCTCACTGCCGTTCAAGGCCACAGTAGTACTGGTCACTAGCTAGCCACGCATGCGCGAGATCTGGGGAGTATCTTGCCTTCCCATCTAAGAAACGAATTTACGACGCCGTAACGCGGTCCATAGTGAGGTTGAGACCGGCAGCTTTGATGCCACATGTACCACCACAACATAAACTCCCCATTCTATATTTGTAACGATACAATTTGCACTAGGCCGTAGTGGAAGACGCTAGCTAGTGCAACATAGCCTGGCCTGATCATCTACGTTAGCACATTCTCGTTATATAAAGTATACATGATCTCGTATTATTTATTAACCTAAGTACAATGCATGATGCATGATACCTCATTTCCTTATATGTTTCAGCTATAAGCTAGCTATATAGCTAGTGCTCTCTTGCCTGACAACTACTACGACGTACTAATAAGATATCCAGCTAAGTAGCACAAGTTATATATGTATATATGCTAATCAGTTAAGCTGCTCACTGAGAGCGATGTGATGATTAAGATATCCACATATCTCTCTTCTATACCCCAATAATTTCCCGACATTTGGGTCGGCAATAGAAGAGATCGATGTAGACGGGGCCGGGTGAGAAAGCTAAGGGCACTAGGTTTCCATCGATCCATGCATTCTTATGACGGTAACACGGCTGGGTTATATATTTGACCAGCCAATGGCCTGCCCTTCTCATGCAAAGTGTATGAGCACTAGCCAGGTTAGCACAAAGCCATGCCCTGTCGCTAACAAATATCTCATGTATTTTCACGATGTCCCCACACGATGCTATGGATTGTTATACATTAAAGCCTGATAAGCCTAACTATATCTTCTCTCATCACAATCTTTGTGCCAGATTCGCTAGGTGCCATGGTGCAAGGGAGGCCTTCATTGGAGGCGGTTGGCTTGGTGTTCCTCTTTTTTGTTTGTAGTTTTGGAGAACTAGTGATTTGGTCAGATCCGATTGATCTTGTCCACATCGGTGCATATTCATCAAGAGGTGGCCTTCCAACTGTGGTTTTCTCTAGATGACACCACGTGACTTCGGACGGAGCATCGGGTAGTACGACAATTGGTAGATCCCTTCGAGGTGGTAACGGGAACATCCACTTAACGTTCAGGGTGAAAACCGGCTATATGATATCTCATTGGTTGGACCCAACGACACGACTATTTTGTGTTGATGTTTAATTTGGCCTTGATTGCTGGTTGGATCCGCCACACGGGATGAATATCATTGTCCTGATCAGCTTCACAGGCTGGACCCGGCAACGTGGGTGTGAGTGTGTTCTTTCTTCTTGAAGAACACACATGCATGTCTCTTGTGCGTGTCCTTGAGACATATAATAGTACATATTTTTCCACATCTTATATATTTTTGTTTGTATAAAAATCTTAACATATGTTTATGTTATTGCTGCCTGCTTCATAGATCGACTATGATTGTAATTAAGTTGATGATATGACCTCTTTGACTTGCATTTTATTAACAAAATCACGGTCGTGTGCATCTTGAGAGTGCAGATGCAGGGAAGTATTAATCTTCTACTCCTACAAGCTTGGCTTGAATTTTTTTAAACATTAAAATGCAGATTTCAAAATTTTAAAATACCAAATCTCGGTGAAGCCCGGCCTTCAAATGCAGTTTCTGCAATAATGGCATATTTCTACTTTTAGCGAGAGACGAAGAGAACAATATGCGTGCGAACTTATATCATATGTTGATACGTGTTCACTTAATTGGTCTTTCTATTTTTGGAGATGGGTCCTGTTGCTTTCCTGGTCGCTACAATACGAGAATGAAAAGTTTGGCATGACACGATGCGTGAGAACATGTGATAGCCTGACGAGAAGGGGCACTAGCTAGCCGTGTCCAGCAGTCTAGCTGGGCATGTACGTGGACGGGGCAGATCGCCCTAGGCCTAACACATGATACGCACGTGGACGGACCTGATCGATCTCGACTGGCCTAACGCGTGTCGTTAGTTACGGTGTACTACACTTACTCCGTTGCTTTTGCTTACCGCGTTCTTTGACTCCGTAGCTTTTGTGGTACCATGACGCTTTTTCACCGCTGCTGCTGGTCCAAAGTAACCACTAGAATGAGTTGCAGGCACGGAATTAATTTACAGCTTTGGTAATTAACATGACGGAGACGGGCTGATCGATTAGATTACTTGCATGATTACAGCTTTCTGGGAGCTTTTACATGCCACCTATTTGTCTAGAACTTGTGGCCTTTACATAGCAAATGATTTATCGGCAACGAAAGCTCATGCATCTCTGACGTTACGATCCTGCTAGGATGGATGCATCGATATCCATGGCAAACCCTAATTTTGCTTTGGGCTGCAACAGCAGTACATACACCAATAAAGGAAATAAAGTGAGTGCATGCTTTCGGTGAACAAGATGTGCCTTGTGTGCAACAAGGCCGACAAATAAGAATGGATTGGAATCCTTGCTGGTCATATATCTCGATGCATGCTAATTTATCTTTTGTTTTCTGAAACCTGCCTTACATGCAATGAATGTTTCAAGCTAGCCCTTGGCCTGCGTTTGTTGATTAATTTATTGCGGTCTTGTTTTTTAAGCTGATTGAAAGAAATAAGATTCGGTAAAGACATTTTCTTCTTCTTAAGGAATTGAACACGGCAATAGATATATGAAATCTGAACCAGCATACATGGAGTGGTGGCCACAGAACCATGCCTGATGCGCCACTGGTAAGTACCAGGCCTGATGCGCACCAGGGCATACACGCGACTGCTAGTGGCGCACGGTGGGCAGTGTGCCACTGGTAGACGTGCGGCACTGGTAGTGTAGGGATGCGCCACTGGTAAGATTTTCTGTATTTCCAGGAAATCAATTTTTTAATACGCTGTATGCATATTTGTACGTTTATACAGTTTACAATACAGTATACACAGGTGCACGGTACAGTATAATAGACAAGTTCATCACGGTGAGCAAGTTCATCGAAATAGCAAGTTCATCATCGAATGCATTACAAGTATTTTATCACCATATTACAAGTTACATAGCTCGGGTCCATTTTTATTTAACCCTAATACATCACGAATAATATCACTAATACATCTCCCATGCATGAACCTCTCAAACTAACTTCGACCGGTTCCTGAGCCGCGGGGTGCTGAGCCGCCGGCGCTGCGCATCCAAAGAGAAGGAACCCTCACAGGGTTATAGCTCACGTGATAGGGAACCCTCTTAAGAAACGACCAGGTATTGCTATACTGCCTATCCAATAGATACATGTAGCGACGGACATGCTCGTCCTCCTCCCTAATACGGCGACGTACCACCTCCTCGGGGGCCGGCTCCCTCTGCACCGAGCGTGGCCCACGCGACTGCCACCAAAGAAGATCCGGGTCGACGACGTCACCCGGATTCCTCACCAAGCTGCGCGTCCCGGAAGGTAGCACCTCCCAGTGCCAGCCCGGTGGAGCCCAGTCCCGCACATTGCCCCTCTGGTCCAACATGGACATCGTCGCCGAGAACAAAAAACTAAAAACACCTAAGTCAAAATTTTGCTACAAAAGTAATACTAAAATTTTGCTAAGTCCAAATAATAATGCTAAGTCCCATATTAATTGACATACTGCAATCCAGTAACTGTCAAATTAGAAGCCCCCTAATGGAATTACATATGATGTCGTAGTTTTGGAGAAGATGAACAGAACAATCCTCAAGTCTGGATGGGCGGCATTTGTTGATGTCAATCAAATAGAAGAAAATTATTCCCTGATGTTTCGATACCTTGGAAATGCCCGCGTTAAGGTTACAATATTTTATTCCAACGATAAGGAGAATGCCTTTTGCTCTGAGATGACGAAAAGCGAAATGTTAACTTTTACATGACGCGGGTTGAGAAATAACATTTCTTACTCTAGGTTTTTCGGCGGGATCGTCCGCTGGATCGTCCGCTAGCACCACCCTGGATTATTGTGCAGATTGTCCGCTGGATCGTCCGCTAGCACCACCCTGAATCACATAGTGCCACAACATTTTAATCATCGGCATTATCAAAAACACATTACAAAACTAAACAAAAATGACTTGGATTTGTGCCTCATACTTAGGTCAGACACACAAGTAGACCTGCAGGATCTCGTGAGCCAAGTATGATGCACAAAACTTTTACTTGTGCATATCACAAGGCTCACAAGACCTGCAGGCTTACCACCTAGTGCCACAACATTTTAATCATCGGCATTCGGAAAAAGAGAGAAGAAACAAAATGATTCCGGATTTGTGCCTCATACATAGATTGGACACACATTGATCAGGGACGGGGCAAGCGGACCAAGTAGAGTATGCACAAGATGTTTATTTATGCATACCACAAGGTCCGCTAGCACCTCCATGAATCACATAGTGCCACAACATTTTAATCATCGGCATTCGGAAAAAGAGAGAAAAAACAAAATGATTTCGGATTTGTGCCTCATACATATTTAAATTGGATACACATTTTAGGGACGGAGCAAGCGAACCAAGTAGGATGCACAAAATGTTTATTTGTGCATATCACAAGGTTCGCTAGCACCACCCTGAATCATATAGTGCCACAACAGTTAATCATCGGCATTATCAAAAAACACAGTACAAAACTAAACAAAAATGACTTGGATTTGCGCCTCATACTTAGGTCGGACACACAAGTAGACCTGCAGGATCTGGTGAGCCAAGTATGATGCACAAGACTTTTACTTGTGCATATGACAAGGCTCACAAGACCTGCAGGCTTACCACCTAGTGTCATAACATTTTAATAATCAACATTCGGAATAAGAGAGAAGAAACAAAATGATTTCGGATTTGTGCCTCATATACATATTTAATTTGGACACACATTTCAGGGACGGAGCAAGCGAACCAAGTAGGATGCACAAAATGTTTATTTGTGCATATCACAAGGTTCGCTAGCACTACCCTGAATCATATAGTGCCACAACAGTTTAATCATCGGCATTATCAAAAACACAGTATAAAACTACACTACTTCAACAATGGAAAGCCTCATATATCATTGCCGTGCAAACAAGGCAAAAAGAGTGTCTACAAGACCATGTATTAATACAAACATTCCAATTGTATACACTACAAGACATTGTAGACACTCTCCTTGCCTTTACCGTGGCATAGTTTAAATCATCAGCTTTGTCAATTCATAGACACATCATAAACTCGAATACGAAGCATATATTAAACACATATTAAGTTTAGATCATAGTAGACATAAAATAGTCTAAACATAAACTCTAATACAATAAGTTGCATATTATATTAAACAGTCTAAACATCAACTCTAATACGATAAGTGCTCGATCATCTAGCTAGCCACCCCTGGACTTCTTGGTGGCCTCTTCGGCCTCTTTGGCCTCATCATCCTCTGCTAACTTGGCTACGTTCTCCCAGAACCTGTCATCTGACATATCGAACTCCTCCTCCTCGTCCCAGCTGAAACTCTCCTCCTTCACCTGGGAAGGAGCGGCGCCGTGGGTGTCGTGGTATTGTCGAATCTAGCCGCGGCAGGGGTGCCATCGAGCTAGGTAGAGAGGTGGGTTTTAGAGACGAGGGTGGTTCCGGTTGTCGGGACGAGAAAGAGTTTACCCAGCTTCGGATCTCGCAACGGTGGCGAAACCGTACGTGCTGCTATAATTCACTATAAGACAATATGCGCCAATTACAATGAAAGGTGTGTTAGAGCTTCTGAGATCGTGCCCTTAGGCGTCCCGTAGGCCGTTATAAAGGCGTCCGGACCTAGGGCTTACAGGAGAAAACCTAACCGACTAAGTCATAGAGTTCTACTCTAACCCGGCTTGGGCCTTGCCTTGAATGCTAAGTCATCCTCAATGCGGGCCGGCTTCTGGAACCTTCCCTTAGCCGGATGGGCCTCCTGCGCTTCATCGTACTGGGCCGCCCGGTAAGCCGGAATTCGGCTTACCACCACTATGGGCCACCCTGATACGCTGGCTCTAGTCTCCTTCGTGAAGGTACCTGTTCGGCATAACCCCAACAGTAGTATCGGGGGAATGACCCCCGGGTATACCAAAGTCCACGACTCAACAAAAGAACAAGAAAAGCAAACCACGAAGATCAAGCAAGCTGCAGGCTCCAGGCTGCCCGTCCGGCTGGAGGCTGCAGGCTGCCCGTCCGGCTGGAGATTGCAGGCTGCCCGTCCTCGAGTACGATTAGAGCGCCTTTTTTTCTGCTGTCTTCATTTCCAACGCCTCGGGAAACAGGTCGGCTGGAGGCTCCAGGCTGCCCGTCCGGCTGGAGGCTCCAGGCTGCCCGTCCGGCTGGAGGCTCCAGGCTGCCCGTCCGGCTGGAGGCTGCAGGCTGCCCGTCCGGCTGGAGGCTGCAGGCTGCCCGTCCGGCTGGAGGCTCCAGGCTACCTTGTCCGGCTGGAGGCTCCAGGCTGCCCTGAGTAGTACTAGCTAGGCCCCATGGGCCACCCCTTTGTCCCCTGGGCATCCCCTTTATAAGGTGCACCAGGGAGCCCTTGAGAGAAAAAAAACCTTTGGAGGAAACCCTAGATAGATATTTTGGGAGGTGGAAGCTCTTCTCATCCCCACCTACCCCTTCTTCTTCGTCTAGCTAGAGAGAGAAACACATCTCAAGGAGCAACCATGTAGCCCGAGATCTATGCCATGATATACATCAGAAGTGCAGGACGTAGGGGTGTTACCTCCACAAGAGGGCCCCGAACCTGGGTACATCGCGTGTTCTTGCCGTGCTTGTGCCCAATCCCGCCGAAACGCCATCGCCGCCTTGCCCCACAATCTTTCCCATCCTTGATGGATATGCCGTGCAACCCGCCACGATATTTGGCGCCCACCGTGGGGCTAGCGGCGAGCGGATCCCGTTCTCGGCGGGTCCCCTCTTCGTCGACGTCTTCGTCGCCGCCTCGGCGCCAACCATCTTTTCCGGAGAAGCTCCGGCCGCCAGCCATGGCGCTGTGCTAGATCTCCGGGTATGGATCTGGATCGACACCACCACTCACGCCACGGGCGCGCGAAGAAGCAGCGGATCGGCACCACCTACTGCGCCCGTCCGTTCGCGTCTACGTCGTCCTCATGTGCCAGCTCCTCAGCACCTTCGACCTCGAGCTCTTCTGCGTTGGCCTCCTCCGCCTCCCGCACGCGTCCGTGGCCGCGCTCTGCCGTCTTCCGCCACCGCCCGCGCTGCACCAGCTCCTCGTCCCCATCTCTGCAGCGCGCGCCCGCCCGTCCTCAACTCCTCCGCCGTGCGTCCCGCGTCCGGCCACATCTGCGCACGTGCCCGTCCGCCCACGTCTTTACTCAAGTTTGCCCGCGGCGCCCACACCCGCGTCTTCTCCGCCTTCGTCGACGCACATCTCCGTCCTAGAAGCCGGCATCCCCTGCTCCGCGCTGCCTGTATCCGGCCGCACTCGCGCGCATACGCGCCCAACCTCCGCCTCCCGTGCGTCTGCCAATCTATCGACCCCGCGCCTACGGCCTCTACTCCAAACGCCCCCGCGCGTACGCATCCGCCGGCGCCTTCGCCCCCGCGGTCGCGCCTCTCCTCCGCCTCCGGCTGCGGCCGGCTTCATCTCCACGACGCCTCCATCGACCACGCCCGCGCCCGTCCGCCAACTCCAGGACCGACCGGGTTGCCGCGCCTGTCTGCGCCCACCTCCGATTCTACCCCGCACTCGCCCGCGAGCCACCGCCTCCGGCTAGTCGTCCTCAACGCCTCCCGCTTCCGTGCGTCCAGCGGCCTCCACCGGGTCCCTGCTCCCCCAAGCCGGCCACTCGTCTTTCTTGGCGGCAACGTCACCGAGCTCCTCCGCCTCCAGTCGCCGCGCCGTGCTCGTGCGACTCCGCCCGCGCAAGCCGGCTGCCGCTCGCCTCCACCCGCTGCTCCCAGGACCGCGCCTCCGCGCCCGCGCATCCGGCCCTCACCGTCGCCTCTGCTCGCGCCCGGGCCTACGCTGGTCCCCGGCGCCCGTCCGGCTCCGCCGGCCCGGCGCCCATCCGCCTGCCGCCTCCCGCGCTCCCCCGCGGCCGCGTCCGGCTCCGGCTCCGCCCAGGCGGCCGCCTCCGGTTCCAGCAACCCCGCGCAGCGCTCCTCCGTCGGCGGGCCGCTCGGGAATCGAAAGACGAAGCCGGCCGGAAGAAAGAGAAGAGGAACGCCAAATAAAAAAAAGACCGGCCGGGCCGGTAGCTAAATTAAATAAAAAGGGAGTCAACCGGCAGAGTGGGCTGGGACTCCATTTGGCTCCAACTCCACCCAGCCGCCAGGCCGGCTGCGATCAAGACGGCCGCCCTGGCAGTTCGGCTTGCAAACTGCGGCACCTCTTCTTCAACCACACAACAATTGAAACTATCGCCGGACGACCAGCCGGCAAAGAGCACAAGCCGGGACGGTGAAGTGCACACGAATGATCTTAAGGGCTCGGACCAAAGCGAGTTGGCATAAAAATCGCCAAAAGCTTCAAACAGCATACATTTTGTATATTGAGATCTAATGACTAACTCTGTTTTCATGCATGACAATTTTTGCATGAACCTGCCGAGGCCCTCCCGCTGGCGCCGCAAGACCTCGACAGCTTCGGGGGCTAGTGACTCCGTAGATCGGCTGGCTGTAGGCTGCAGGCTGCCCCTGCCCGGATGTAGTTTGCAGGCCGCCCCTGTCTGGCTGCAGTTTGCAGGTTGTCCCAGTCCGACTGCTCTAGTCCGGCTGCGCCCGCGCTCATCTACAACACCCCGAGTCACGGACTCGGGGGCTGCGCGTCATCAAGACGTCAAAAATCATTCCCGGGGGCTGCGCAGCCGCCAAGCCGGCTCCGCAGAGCCGGACGGTCATCTACAACACCCCGAGTCACGGACTCGGGGGCTGCGCGTCATCAAGACCTCAAAAATTATTCCCGGGGGCTGCGCAGCCGCCAAGCCGGCTCCGCAGACCCGGACGCACATCTACAACACACCGAGTCACGGACTCGGGGGCAGCGCGTCATCAAGACGTCAAAAATCATTCCCGGGGGCTGCGCAGCCGCCAAGCCGGCTCCGCAGACCCGGACGGTCATCTACAACACCCCGAGTCACGGACTCGGGGGCTGCGCGTCATCAAGACGTCAAAAATTATTCCCAGGGGCTGCGCAGCCGCCAAGCCGGCTCCGCAGAGCCGGAGGACTCCATCACCCCGGCCAAGAGCCCGGGGGCTGCCACGCCGTCAGCCGGCAATCTCATTCCCGGGGCCTGCACAGCTGCAGACCCGGAGGACTTCATCACCCCGGCCAAGAGCCCGGGGATGCCACGCCGTCAGCCGGCAATCTCATTTCCGGGGCCTGCGCATCCGCAGACCCGGAGGACTTCATCACCCCGGCCAAGAGCCCGGGGGCTGCCACGCCGTCAGCCGGCAATCTCATTCCCGGGGCCTGCGCATCCGCAGACCCGGAGGACTTCATCACCCCGGCCAAGAGCCCGGGGGCTGCCACGCCATCAGCCGGCAATCTCATTCCCGGGGCCTGCACAGCTGCAGACCCGGAGGACTCCATCACCCCGGCCAAGAGCCCGGGGGCTGCCACGCCGTTAGCCGGCAATCTCATTCCCGGGGCCTGCACAGCTGCAGACCCGGAGGACTTCATCACCCCGGCCAAGAGCCCGGGGGCTGCCACGCCGTCAGCCGGCAATCTCATTCCCGGGGCCTGCGCATCCGTAGACCCGGAGGACTCCATCACACCGGCCAAGAGCCCGGGGGCTGCCACGCCGTCAGCCGGCAATCTCATTCCCGGGCCTGCGCATCCGCAGACCCGGAGGACTTCATCACCCCGGCCAAGAGCCCGGGGGCTGCCACGCCGTCAGCCGGCAATCTCATTCCCGGGGCCTGCGCATCCGCAGACCCAGAGGACTTCGTCACCCCGGCCAAGAGCTCGGGGGCTGCCACGCCGTTAGCCGGCAATCTCATTCCCGGGGCCTGCGCATTTGCAGACCCGGAGGACTTCATCACCCCGGCCAAGAGCCCGGGGGCTGCCACGCCGTCAGCCGGCAATCTCATTCCCGGGGCCTGCGCATCTGCAGACCCGGAGGACTTCATCACCCCGGCCAAGAACCCGGGGGCTGCCACGCCGTCAGCCGGCAATCTCATTCCCGGGGCCTGCGCATCTGCAGACCCGGAGGACTTCATCACCCCGGCCAAGAGCCCGGGGGCTGCCACGCCGTCAGCCGGCAATCTCATTCCCGGGGCCTGCGCATCCGCAGACCCGGAGGACTTCATCACCCCGGCCAAGAGCCCGGGGCTGCCACGTTTTGTAGGCTTTTAATCCGGCTGCAGGCCTCAAGGCTTTTAATCCGGCTGCAGGCCTCAAGGCTTCTAGGCTTTCTCATCTGGCCTCAAGGCTTTTAATCCGGCTGCAGGCCTCAAGGCTTCTAGGCTTTTTCATCTGACCTCAAGGCTTTTAATCCGGCTGCAGGCCTCAAGGCTTTTAATCCGGCTTCAGGGCTTTTCATTCGGCTTCATGGCTTTTCATATGGCTTCAACTTTCATCCGGCTTCAAGGATTTTCATCCGGCTTCAAGTTCGTCCGGCCTCAAGTTCGTCCGGCTTCAAGTTCATCCGGCCTCAAGTTCGTCCGGCTTCAAGTTCATCCGGCGTCAAGTTCATCCGGCTTCAACTTTGTCCGGCTTCAACTTCGTCCGGCCTCAACTTCGTCCGGCTTCAAGTTCGTCCGGCTTCAACTTCGTCTGGCTTCAAGTTCGCCCGGCTTCAACTTCGTCCGGCTTCAAGTTCGTCCGGCCTCAAGTTCGTCCGGCTTCAAGTTCGTCCGGCGTCAAGTTCGTCCGGTTTCAAGTTCATCCGGCTTCAAGTTCATCCGACTTCAACCCCAAGTTTCAGCCGGCTCCAGCTCCGACTCCAGCATTTCATCCACAACAATCAAGACAAGGGGAAGCTCGTGAAGTCTTCCCAGCAAGCTAGCAAGACTCCACGATCTTGGGGGCTAGTGTCGGGGGAATGACCCCCGGGTATACCAAAGTCCACGACTCAACAAAAGAACAAGAAAAGCAAACCACGAAGATCAAGCAAGCTACAGGCTCCAGGCTGCCCGTCCGGCTGGAGGCTGCAGGCTGCCCGTCCGGCTGGAGGCTCCAGGCTGCCTTGTCCGGCTGGAGGCTCCAGGTTGCACTGAGTAGTACTAGCTAGGCCCCATGGGCCACCCCTTTGTCCCCTGGGCATCCCCTTTATAAGGTGCACCAGGGAGCCCTTGAGAGAAAAAAACCTTTGGAGGAAACCCTAGATAGATATTTTGGGAGGTGGAAGCTCTTCTCATCCCCACCTACCCCTTCTTCTTCCTCTAGCTAGAGAGAGAAACACAGCTCAAGGAGCAACCATGTAGCCCGAGA
The DNA here is from genome assembly GCA_012064385.1 of Puccinellia tenuiflora. Taxonomy (NCBI): domain Eukaryota; kingdom Viridiplantae; phylum Streptophyta; class Magnoliopsida; order Poales; family Poaceae; genus Puccinellia; species Puccinellia tenuiflora. The sequence goes on along the minus strand of QRDG01000575.1, from coordinate 589,957 downwards.
TCTGTGCCATGATATACATTAGAAGTGTAGGACGTGTTACAAACGATAGCAAAACAACGATGAAATTAAGCAAGATCAAACCAACGGGGGACACAAGATTTTAACGTGGAAAACCCTTCCAACAAGGAAGAGAAAAACCACGGGCGCCAGCCAGCAATACTTCACTATTTCGGGGTGAGGTTACAAACGCACTGGGATTTACAATGTGTGGCTTATCTCCGGCGGCGGCTTACAAGACGTATTTATAGTGGTCCTGACCTAAACTAGGTCGGCAACAATAGGTGTCCAGGTCGGTTACAACTCGTACCGTACCGCGGAGGCTGCGCCCCCGCACCCCCGGCAGTGCTCCTGTCTCGGGGCATCGCGGTGGGCTAACGCCTCCGCTTCGCTTCGGCCCAAGCCTACCGGCGACGGGCCTCGCTTCGCTCCGTCGTTAGCCTTCTCACTTATAGAAACGGATTTGGATCACCATAAAATAACACTCCACCTTGAGCCAAAATCCATCTTGTAGCATCAACAATCCTTCACCCTGAAACATCAAAGAAAACACTTTCGGCGCCAACTAGTCCATTGGGCTAAACAGTTATACCAACTAAGCTCGAGCAAAGCTCAAACTTAGCAATAGGAACTGGCTTTGTCATCATATCAGCAGGATTATCATGAGTACTGATCTTGCATACCTTCAGCTTACCTTGTGCAACAACATCACGCACATAATGGTATTTGACATCAATGTGCTTTGTTCTCTCATGGAACATCTGATCCTTAGTAAGGTAAATGGCACTTTGACTGTCACAGAACAGGTTAATACAAGTATCATCTCCACAAAGCTCAGCAAACAGACCTTTCAACCAAACAGATTCTTTGCATGCTTCAGCAATAGCCATGTACTCAGCCTCAGTAGTAGATTGTGCAACAACACCCTGCAAGGTAGCCTTCCAGCTAACAACACATCCACTAACAGTAAATACATAACCTGTGAGGGACCTCCTCTTATCCAAGTCGGCAGCAAAATCTGAATCCACATAGCCTGCGAGTCCCTCACCAGTCTTGCCAAACTTCAAGCAAGCGTTGGATGTGCCGCGAAGGTACCTGAAAATCCACTGAACAGCTTTCCAATGTTCTTTACCAGGATTAGCCATGTATCGACTGACCAAGCTCATAGCATAAGACAAATCAGGTCGAGAACACACCATGGCATACATTAAGGAACCAACAGCACTAGAATATGGAACTCGAGACATGTACTCAATATCTTCATCAGTACTAGGACATTGCAATGCAGACAACTTAAAGTGAGGAGCAATAGGCGTACTAACAGACTTTGCATCATGCATGTTAAAGCGATGAAGACCTTTCTTAATATAATTCTCCTGACTAAGAAATAGCAATCTAGATTTTCTGTCTCTTGAAATTTCCATACCTAGAATTTTCTTAGCAGGACCAAGATCCTTCATCTCAAACTCACTACTCAACTGTTTCTTCAACGTAGTGATTTCTTTCATGCTCTTGGCAGCAATTAACATATCATCAACATATAGCAACAAGTATATAGGTGATTCATCAACAAATTTAATGTACACACAGCTATCATATTCAGACCTCTTAAAGCCATGTGACATCATAAAAGAATCAAACCTTTTATACCACTGTCGAGGAGATTGTTTCAAACCGTAAAGGGACTTCTTTAGCTTGCACACGAAATCCTCCTTACCAGGCACTATGAACCCTCTGTGGTCCATGTATATCTCCTCCTCAAGTTCTCCATGCAAAAAAGCAGTCTTCACATCTAACTGCTCAAGCTCAAGATCATGCATAGCAACAATACTGAACAATGTACGAATAGAACTATGCTTGACAACCGGGGAGAACACATCATTATAATCCACACCGGGAATTTGGCTGAAACCTTTAGCTACTAACCTTGCCTTAAATCTTGGAGGCTCATTAGGAGACAAACCTTCCTTTCTATTGAAGATCCACTTGCAGCGGACGGCCTTCTTTTGTTTAGGCAAGCGCACAACATCCCATGTGCCATTCTTCTCAAGTGATTGCATCTCCTCGTGCATTGCACCAATCCACTTGTCACGATCAACCGAAGCAATAGCTTCAGTGTATGTAGCTGGTTCAGCCTCATGCTCCACCTGTTCAGCACAACTTAGAGCAAAATAAACAACATCACATTCTTCAATTAATCGGTTAGGGGGAACAATATTTCTCCTTGGCCGTTCAACAGCAATGGACGGTTGCTGCAAAACAGGAGGTGAGTTTTGCACAATCTCCTCATCAATAGTTTCTGTTACCTCCTCATGTAGGTGCTCCATCTGCTCCACCTGCAAACGAACCTGTGGTTCGTCCTTATCAGAAGAATCTGGCACAACATTAGTAGTCAGACTGTCCTGATACATAACAGATTCATTAAACACAACACTTCGGCTGAAGAAAGTCTTTTTAGTTTCCGGATTCCACAACTTATATCCTTTCACTCCGGAACCATAACCAAGAAATAAGCACTTAATAGCTCTAGGCTCTAACTTTCCATTATCAACATGAGCATAGGCAGTGCAACCAAAAACTTTCAATTGTGAATAATCAGCCGGCTCACCAGACCATACCTCAATAGGAGTTTTCTTGTCAAGGGGAATGGACGGTGACCTGTTGATCAAGTAGCAGGCGGTGTTGGCAGCCTCAGCCCAAAAACGCCTGTTCATGCGGGCGTTGGACAACATGCAGCGAGCTTTGGAGATGATAGTCCTGTTCATCCGCTCCGCTACACCATTCTGCTGAGGTGTGTACGGGATGGTGTGATGCCTGACAATGCCTTCCTGCCTGCAATAATCATCAAATTCATACGAACAAAATTCGCCACCATTGTCAGTACGAAGCAACTTCACCTTCCTCTTAGTTTGCCTTTCAATCATAACTTTCCACTCTTTAAAAGCAGCAAAAGTGTCATCTTTATTTTTCATAAAATAAGGCCAAACTCTTCTAGAGTAATCATCAATAATAGTAAGCATATAACGAGCATCACCATAAGAGGGCTTACGTGAGAAAAACCACGGGCGCCAGCTAGCAATACTTCACTATTTCGGGGTGAGGTTACAAACGCGCCGGGATTTACAATGTGTGGCTTATCTCCGGCGGCGGCTTACAAGACGTATTTATAGTGGTCCTGACCTAAACTAGGTCGGCAACAATAGGTGTCCTGAACTAGGTCGGCCCAAGCCTACCGGCGACGGGCCTCGCTTCGCTCCGTCGTTAGCCTTCTCACTTATAGAAACGGATTTGGATCGCCATAAAATAACTTATTGTGTCCCGAATCCCACGTACCTGTTTTAATATAGATGGAGTCCTACCGGACTACGACGTTTGACTACAACTCTGTTTTGTGTCCGCCAAGAAAGAGAGTTGTTTGCCCCACTATATATAGGTCCAGGTAGTCATAGATTAGAGAGAGAGAGAAAGAGGTAGATCCTCGTTGATAGCACGAGAAGGGTTTGTCCTCTCGTGTATGTAATACTCCTCCCAATTATAGTGAGACGCCTTCGTGCGTGCCGTGGTTTTTTCCCGTAAGGGTTTTCCACGTAAAAATACGTGTTATTATTCTTTGTTGATCTACTTTCTGCTGCGCTATTTTATAACAAGTGGTATCAGAGCCGAAGGTTTCAAGGTCGATCCGCTATCCCGGGAGACTTTCCGCTGCGCTCCCGGGGCAGCATCGCGCAGTTCATCTTCGTTGGATCAACGGCCGTAGTTGCGTCCTCATGTAGCTTCATCGAGGTAAATCAAGATTGATTCGTGAGATCTGATCTGAGACTAAAGTTCACAGTTTTCGATGGCGTCCCGTGCGCCGCCTTCGATGATCCGTCCGTTTGTGTGGTTGGATTCACCACGTCAAAGTCTTCAAGTCCGGTACGATTTCCTTTTGATTCACGCTTGTGTTATGTACTCTAGTTGGTATTAATTCCGTACGAGGAGATAAGCATGAATCGCCGTGGAGTACCTATCAAAGGCACATATGACCAGATCGATTCCAAAGCAAGCACGTCTGTTATCAGATCAAGTTGGTTTTCGTCGCTTCCGCGTCGTTTTCTGTCAAGTCGCCAAGATTGCACTCGTCGCCAGTTTTCCAGCAGCCATCTATTAGCTAGTCGGTCTTTCAATTCCATGCGAGGAGCTGAGCCATGTATACCATCGATCGATCAAAGCCTACATCGATCATCATGACGGATCAAGTTTCAAGGTGAAGCAAAGGCAGCAATACAAATCCGTTACGTTCACGTGAAGCAGTTTACCAGATGGATCGAAAGCATCCATCGGCAGGTTACTAGAGGATCAAGTCCCGAGTCAAGCATTGAATATGCGTTTTGTGCTGCGTATGGTACTGCTACCTCACGTGAAGATCAATCAATTGCATATTGATATTTTAATCTCCAATTGCTACGTGCACTACAAGTGTACCAGGAAAATATCCGTGTTGCTACATCCACCCAATCAACTACCAGGTGCTATTTTCTCAGTTGTTTGTTCGCAAGTTTAATTCTGCAAGGAATATTTGTTGGCTTGTACTACTTGTGTACGGATTTATCTGCTCATGTTATGAAGTATGATCTACCGTTATTGGGCCGTGACACAAGGTGTTTTCCTATGGCAAGTCAAGATGCGGGCATTGTTGGCGCAAGCCGTTTATGAGAATATACTGGTTAGTTTTGTTCAAGGTGGAGTTTTTGGATTATAGCCTGTTGGGAGATATATTGCTGCAATTATATGATGAACACAGTTATCAGGAAAAAATTATGGAGGAGGTAATTATTAAGCCTGTTGGTAGCCAGCATATACTTTTGCTCTCCAAGTATTGCTGTTAAGCATGTGAAGGTTTTGTTTGATATTATGTTCGTGATGAGGATCAGTTGAGATGCCAGAAGGAGATTTGTTTCTGCTAGATACTACAACATTAGCACTGTTGGGTTCAGTGCAATTGAGTTGTCTTTGCTCTTTTAAGAGGGGTCTGTTGCAGAGTTGTAAGCTCCGTTGCAGTTCAGGAGGTTCCTTCATCCGACAGTTGTTCTACAAGGACAGTTTTGGCCATGTCATGGATTTTTCATTAACCGTCGACAGTTTTGGGTGTACGAGATGCCGTCCACACCAGATGCTCTTGCATGAGTATTGTTTGCCGAGGTTTGTGCTCTTGGTTTTGTAGCACGTTCAGATTCCATGATATGAGTTCTTCACAATGTTATGTGCACCAAGTTGTTGCACTATGAGCTATGCGCTCGTTCAGGCACCACAGGAGATATGATGACTTATGTCATTTGATGATTGAGTAGTTTCGGTTTTTTTTAGGTCAGTGGCACAGACTCAAACTTTTGTTGGGAAGACCCAAGCTTCGTATGTCTGCTTTGTTGACATCTGTGTTGTTTACTGGACGACCTACCGATTTATTTGCTCAATGTGACTTCGCGAGAAGTGTATTAGTCCTATGGACTTGAAGACAAGGATTACTTGTGATGACTTTAATTGAGGAGTTGATGCTAGCTATGACTATTGTAAGGGATTTCGGTCCAAGGTGGAGTGTTATTTTATTGTGTCCCGAATCCCACGTACCTGTTTTAATATAGATGGAGTCCTACCGGACTACGACGTTTGACTACAACTCTGTTTTGTGTCCGCCAAGAAAGAGAGTTGTTTGCCCCACTATATATAGGTCCAGGTAGTCATAGATTAGAGAGAGAGAGAGAAAGAGGTAGATCCTCGTTGATAGCACGAGAAGGGTTTGTCCTCTCGTGTATGTAATACTCCTCCCAATTATAGTGAGACGCCTTCGTGCGTGCCGTGGTTTTTTCCCGTAAGGGTTTTCCACGTAAAAATATGTGTTATTATTCTTTGTTGATCTACTTTCTGCTGCGCTATTTTATAACAAGGACAGAGTTGTCTTGCGTATCACGCTTCCGGTGAGCCTCCTTCGGCAATGTGTCCTGCGTATCACGCTCGACGCCGAGGGTACACGGTGACGTGTTCGTGTGCGAACACACTTTTTGGCTGGCTCTAGTCTCCTTCGTGAAGGGATACGCTGGCTCTAGTCTCCTTGTCCGGCTGGAGGCTCCAGGATGCCCTGAGTAGTACTAGCTAGGCCCCATGGGCCACCCCTTTGTCCCCTGGGCAACCCCTTTATAAGGTGCACCAGGGAGCCCTTGAGAGAAAAAAAACCTTTGGAGGAAACCCTAGATAGATATTTTGGGAGGTGGAAGCTCTTCTCATCCCCACCTACCCCTTCTTCTTCGTCTAGCTAGAGAGAGAAACACATCTCAAGGAGCAACCATGTAGCCCGAGATCTATGCCATGATATACATCAGAAGTGCAGGACGTAGGGGTGTTACCTCCACAAGAGGGCCCCGAACCTGGGTACATCGCGTGTTCTTGCCGTGCTTGTGCCCAATCCCACCGGAACGCCATCGCCGCCTTGCCCCACAATCTTTCCCATCCTTGATGGATATGCCGTGCAACCCGCCACGACAAGTAGCCCCCGGAAAGCTTCAAGTACTTCAACGGTTGGCTTCAGTCTTCCGACAAAGTGTTGTCCGAGAAATTCTTCATCCGACATCAGTCTTGGAGCATTCCCAAAAGTTTGTAGCCGTGCCGAACAACTTTGTCGACTTCGATGTGCCGGTTCTTCATGTCGAAAAAACACTTGAGTGCGCATTGACATGTGCCCAGCGATTTGACGGATATGTCAGACCCGGCAGAGTGAGTGGAGCGGCATCTTTGAATGCGGGGCTAGTTTCCGTTTTTCCCGCGCTGGAACGAGGCATCGGAGGGAAGAAACATTCGCCAACAATCCGATTCCGTGATGCGTGGCGGAAATCTCGGCTCGGAGCCATTACACAAATCTCGGCGCACCCGCTATAAAAGCTGGCCGCTTCGCCTTCGCTGCGGCCACGCCTCTATTCGCAACCCTAGCACTCTCCTCTCCAGATCTCATCTCCGAGCTCGAGCTCTTCCTCTCCGCTTCCAAGTTCCATGGCTTCCAGCGCGCCGGGCTCTCCCATCCTGGACGCCACGCCCCTCGACTCGGCGCCGCCAATGGGTGGCTCGATTTCCGCCGCCGCCACCGGCTCTGTGCCATCTGCCGCTCCCACTGCTTCTCCTTCCGCCGCTCCGGTGGACTCCTCTGCCTCAACCGCCCGCGATGAAATCGCCTTGGCCCGAGCCGCAGCTGCAGCCGCAGAAACACCGGCTTCTACAACTGCTGCGGACGTGGCCGAGGAAGCTCGGACCCTGGAAGAGGAAGAAGAGGAGGAAGCCGGCAACAATCAAGGCACTGCGAACAACCCTACCCACAACTGGGCTTGCTCAGTGGTGGATGATGGCGAGCTGATGGGAATGACGGCCGAAGGGGCCATTCTTCCATCTTCGGAGTCGGCACCGTCCTGGCGATCCGCCTTTGGTGACCCGTCTCCAACTCCTATCAAGGATGAACGGGTACTTCTCTCTTCTCACGTTGTCAGGGGGTTCTCTTTGCCGACCTCGGCTTTCTTGATCGAGATATTGGACCATTATGGTCTCCAGCTTCACAACATCACCCCCAATAGCCTCCTCTACATATCCGGCTTTGTAGCACTGTTCGAAGGCTACTTAGGATTAGCTCCTAGGTTAGACTTCTTCTAGTACTGCTTCGGAGTCAAGAGGCAGATAGTTCAGAAGGAACTGCTGGTTGCCGGCTCCATCAGCTTTAATTGCCGCCGAGATATAGATTGGTACCCTCAGGTGCCAATCGTGGATTCGGCTAAGGGGTGGGCGTCCACCTTCTTCGACTGCAAGGACGTGGCGCCTCCAAACCGGCTGCAGGGGCTCGCCCCTTTTGAAGATAGGGCCGGAACTCCCCTGCCCTCGTGGAAGAAGAAACCGGCAGCAAGAATGCCGGCGGAGCTTGCCGCCATCAAGGCTAGGATCATAGAGGTGACCTCCGGCACTCCTCCCCTAACTGGGGAAGACACAATAATCTGCTGGATGAAGCGACGGATCTAGCCCCTCCAACATCGTGCTTGGCTTTTATGCGAGTACACGGCGACTCTGATCCCATGCGGATCAGTGAGAAGGACCTGGAGCAAGACCTCTTTGAGGCTCGCTTCAACAAGCTCATCAAAGCCCGGCCTAACAAAGGTCGTCAGTACGAAGAATCGCTGCCGATGTATATGGCCACCAACCCTCCCCCAAAGGTACTTTGTCGAACCAAAGTTCAATTCTTTAAGAGATTCGGGTTTGCCTTTAACGGACTAACATGCAATATGTTAGATTCCTGGAGTTTCCACCGCTCGTCCTGCTGGCAAGCCATCGTCCAGCAAGGCGCCCACGCGGCCCATCTCCTTTTCTTCGGCTACTGCAGAGAGCCGTAAAAGGAAAAGCCAGTCTATTACGATTGGCGTTAAGTCATCCGAGGATGTCGACGCTCTCGCTGGGCTCAACATCCCCAGCAAGAAGTAAGTCGGCTTAAAACATCTCTTCTTTGCTCTGCAATATTGCCGGATCTTTGCATTCTTACTCCACCATTGCAGGATAAAGAAAGGCGCACCCTTAAAGCAAAAGGTGTGTACCACACGGAAGAAGGCCTCCCCAGCCATTTCTCCCCCAACTCCTTCGGCTTCTAAGCCAACTTCGGTGGAGGAGAGCTCCACCCGAACCATGGCGGCAGGCCCAATTCTCGGGAGAGCCGGGATTATACCTCCTACCCAAAGGCCGGAGATGACGGGGAAGATGGTAGAAACTTCCTCTGCACCAAGGGCTGAAGCTCCGGCTAATGATGCCCCAACCTTTCCTCCGATTAAGGCAGAGGCCTTTGATGACGAGGGACGCATCAAGTCGGAGTTCATGAGCCGTTTCATGCGTGCTCCTCGGCTTCCTCGGAAGAAAGGAACAACCGTCCGGGATGACGAGCCGGACCAGACCAAGGCCTATGACACCTTTGATGTCATAGAAATCCTTGAAGATCAGCAGAATTACTTTGCTGAAAACTTCGAGGCCGGCATGACTCTTCTCTGCGAGCACTACCAGGTAAATGACTTCCCCAGTAGCCCCCGAGCACTATGCCGGGTTAAGTTTTACAAACTAGCCGACATAGTGGTCCGAGATAGTGCGTATGCATATGTTTAGCCCCCTAGTGATGAAATGTCATCCTCTAACCAGTCCTGCTCATCAATATAGCTTTAGGCTTTTGGCACCTCCTTACACAGATCCATCGCAAAATTGGTGCTGAAACCATCAACTTTTTGGGTGTGCGAAATCAGGAGATGCGCCGGCTAAAAACGGAGCTGGCAAACAAGGACACCATCATCGCCGGCTTTGAGGAAGATCGCGTCGCATACCAAGGTATCAATGCCGAATCCTTAACTTTGCCTGGCAGGCTTATTTTTATACTACTGACATATTGCCTTGCAGATGCCATTATCAAAGCCAAAGAGTTTGCCGAGAGCACAGGCAACATCGACCGGCTCCGCGATGAAAACATTGAGCTTAAAAACCTCAATCAATCAACGATGGCGGAGCTGGAGACGATCAAGAAGAGCCTTGCCAAAGCCGAACAAATGCTAGAAACGGAGAGGCAGAATCACAAAGATGCCCTTCGTGAAGTCCAGGACCGGCTTGAGAAGCATCTCAATGAATCGTTGGCAATCGACAATCAGCTTTTGAGTAAGTTTTACTTAAAAACCCAAATTCATTGCTTTCTGTCTTAGCCATTTTATAACTGAACTTCGCCTTTTTGCAGCTCCGGCGGGTTATGGCCATGAGCTGACGGCGGAAAACCGGCTTGACCGGATATTGGAAGTAGGGGAACTCCTCCCGAAGATCCTTTCTTCGGGAAAGAAGCTTGCCGAGAAATTCTTTCCCGGCAACCCCGAACCATTGACGGACCTTGGAGGCTTGGTAGCTAAACTGGACGAAGCAACGTCGTCCTTTGAAGAACGGCTTCGATCCAGCGCTTGTGGAGGTGCCAAGACGGCTTTGGGCCTAATGATGGCACATTACCCGGAGGCGGAAGCTTGGCGTGTTGCATCCGGCTTTCCTCTTGAGAAAGAGGACGGCTCTCCGCTGGACAACCAAGACCGGAAGAAAATCTTGCACTCCGTCTCCGGTTACGCCAGCAAGATCGCCAACATGGTTTCCCTTACCACATTCTTCAAGGAGGTGCCGTGCCCGCCAACTCCCACCCAATCTGACGATGAAGGGGAGGAGGCGGACAAATCTGAATAAGCCGAACTTGCTCCTTAAGCCGGCCATCCCTGAAAAATGTAATTACAAGATGTAAAGCCGTCCAAACAGTATGCATGTTTGTAGAAACAACTATGTCTTTTGCTGTATTAATTCAGCTTTTTATTTGCAAACTTGCAATTTTAATGCCTCAGTTTATTCTGGCCTTGACACCTTAGCCTTTAAGCGCCGACAAACCTATTGCGAAGCAAACTTGCTGAGTAACAGGGTACGTAGCGACCAATCTGTTTAGACCCAGAACAAGTGCCGCCTTTCGGTGCCGAAACGCTTTGAAACAACCCGGCGCAAAAAGCTATCAGACAAACATTAATTTGGCAAACGTTGTTTTTTCATCACCTTAAGGCGGATTCAACATGAAAGACAGTTTACCAACAAGCAACACAGGCAATTTTGGGTAAACAGATGACAACAATAAGATCATTGGGAAATAAAGGATGGTACAGATTCTCGAATTTCACATGAGAGAAGCCAATTTTTATTTCATGATCACATTGACATGGTTACAATAGAATTTGCTAAGTGTAAAAGGGACGTAGCTGAGCGATATTCCACGGACGTTTCGTCTCATCTAAGTCGTCTTCCACATGCCTTTTCCTCTTGCGACCTTTTTTCCCGGGATCTTTCTTTGAATCCCTTAAGTCGAGGAGATAATATGACCAGTTTTTCAGAGCTTTGCTGATAACAAAAGGTCCTTCCCAAGGAGGGGATAATTTGTGCTGCCGGCTTTGCACAAGCCGAAGCACTAAGTCGCCTTCTCGAAAAGATCGATTCCGCACTCTACGGCTCTGATAGCGACGCAGATCTTGCTGATAGATGGCGGATCGTTGGAGAGCCAGCTCTCTTTCTTATTCGAGGATGTCTAAGCCGTCTTGACGTGCTTCTTCTGCACCTTCTTCGACGTAGGCTGCAACTCGAGGCGAATCGTGGATCATGTCGGTTGGGAGTACCGCTTCTACACCGTAAACAAGGAATAAAGGGGTGAAGCCGGTCGATCTATTTGTGGTAGTACAAATACTCCATAAGACCGCCGGCAATTCATCAACCCAAGCGCCAGCTACTCGATGCAATGGGGTTTCAAGCCTCAGCTTAATACCCTGCAGAATAATGCCATTAGTGCGCTCTACCTGTCCATTGGATTGCGGGTGTGCCACCGATGCCATGTCGAGTCGGATTTTTGATCGGCTGCAAAACTTCGATAGCTCACCGACGGCAAAGTTTGTGCCATTGTCAGTGATAATGCTATGCGGTATGCCGAATCGAGTTGTTATCTCGACGATGAACTTTGTAGCTGTAGCTCCGTCGAGTTTCTTGATGGGTTTTGCCTCCACCCACTTTGTGAATTTGTCGACCGCCACCAGCAGGTGAGTTATGCCGTCTTGAAAGGTCCCACCATGTCGAGCCCCCAGACCGCGAACAGCCAAGTTATAGGGATCGTCCGGAGCTCTTGAGCCGGCAAGTGAACCCGCTTTGCGTAGCGTTGACATCCTTCACACGTCTTGACGATGTTGATAGCATCCTCCTTAGCCGTTAGCCAGAAGAATCCGTGCCGAAACGCTTTAGCGACCAACGCTTTTGCCGCCACGTGATGCCCACATTCGCTGGAGTGTATTTCCTCAAGGATTTGCCGCCCTTCTTCTGGAGAAATGCATCTTTGGAAGATGCCGGATGTGCTCCTCTTGTAAAGTTGTCCGTCAATGATTGTATACGCCTTTGCTCGGCGCTCAATTTGGCGGCTCAACACTTCATCATCCTTCGGCAGTTTTTTATTTATCAGAAAATCCATGTATAGCGTGGTCCAATCTGGGGTTACCAGGCATACATGAACTGATTCTGCCGACAAGGGATAGTCTTCGTCGCCGCCTTTGATGGACGGCTACGTCTGGAGGCACAGCCTTCTTCCTGGAGCCTATTCTGGCCAAGGCGTCAGCAGCTTCATTGTCATCTCGAGAAATATGTCGGACCTCTAAGCCGGCAAAGAATCTGCCGAATTCGTCGACTGTTCTCCTGTATTCCGCCATTGTGGGACTTTTCGTGTCCCAGCATCCATCAAGTTGCTATACAACAAGATCCGAGTCGCCGTAGTAGAGGATGCGTTTCACCCCCAGCTCCTTAGCCATATGAAGGCCATGGAGGAGAGCCTCATACTCTGCTACGTTGTTTGTAGCGTTGAAGTGGATTCGGAGGACATAACTGAGCTTATCTCCCTTAGGCGATTTTAGCACTACTCCAGCCCCCGAGCCTTCCTTCATCTTTGAGCCATCAAAGTGCATTATCCAGTATTGAGAATCCGACAAAGGAGTGCTCTCCATTGCCTCTGTCCAATCTGCAACAAAGTCGGCAAGAACTTGAGATTTGATTGCGGTTCTCGGCTTGTACTGGATGTCGAAAGCTGCTAACTCGATGCCCCATTTGGCAACTCGGCCCGTTGCATCGACATTGTTGATGATATCCTTCAATGGAGCTTTGCTGACCACCGTTATTGTGTGATCCTGGAAGTAATGTCGTAGCTTTCTGGCGGCAAAGAATACACCATAAGCTAACTTCTGGTAGTGAGGGTAGCGATGCTTTGAATCTGAGAACACCTCGCTAATGAAATAGACAGGGCACTGATCCGGCCATTGCTTCCCTTCCTCTAGGCGTTCAACTACGATGACGACACTTATCACGAAATTCGTGACCGACATGTAAAGCAGAAGCAGCTCTTTTTCCTTTGGAGCTGCCAAGATTGGAGCATGTGTCAATGTATACTTCAGCTGTGCCAAAGCTGCCTCTGCTTCCTCTGTCAAAACAAAATTGTCCGACTTTTTGAGGAGCTTGTATAATGGCAATGCTTTGTCACCGAGCCGGCTAATGAATCGGCTTACAGCCGCGGCGGAACCCGTAAGCCGCTGTATGTCCTTCAGACAAGTCGGCCTCTCGATGTTCTGAATCGCCTTTATATTTTCCGGGTTAACTTCAATTCATCTTTGAGAAACAATGAAGCCCAGAAGCTTGCCTGCGGGAACTCCGAAGACGCATTTTGCCGGATTAAGCTTCATCTGGTACTCCCTTAGATTTGCAAAGGTTTCCGACAGATCGGCAATAAGATTGCCGCGCTTCTTCGACATGACCGCTATGTCGTCGACATAGACATGAACATTGCGGCCGATTTGCTTGTCCAAACACCGTTGCATACACCTTTGGTAAGTAGCACCGGCGTTCTTTAAGCCGAAAGGCACTGTGACATAGCAGTAATTGCCATATGGCGTAGTGAAGGACGTATTGATTTGATCTGACTCCTTCATCTTAATCTGATGGTAACCCGAATAAGCGTCCAGAAAACATAGCATCTCGGAGCCGGCAGTTGAATCAATGACCTGATCAATACGCGGTAAGGCGAACGGATCGTTAGGACAGGCTTTATTCAAGCCAGTGAAAGCAATGCACATACGTAGCTCGGATGTGTTTTTCTTTGGGACAAGCACGGGATTTGCCAACCAATCAGTGTGGACAACTTCACGGATGAACTTGGCGACAGTGAGCCTTTGGATCTCCTTTCCAACTGCCTTGCGCTTCTCAGTTCCGAGCCGTCGGAGGCCTTTTTTGACCGGCTTAGCATCCTTGTTGACTTTTATGGAGTGCTCGGCAAGTTTCCTCGGGACACCTGGCATGTCAGATGGTGACCAAGCAAAGATATCCCAGTTCTCACGGAGAAACTTGACGAGCTCGCCTTCCTATTTGTCATCGAGGCCGACACCGATGATGGCCTGCTTTGTCGGATCATTCTTTGAGAGCTTGATTTTCTTCGTGTCATCCTTTGGCTTGAAGCTTGAGTCGACTTTAGAGGACGGCTTTTCAGTCGTCGGCATCTCATTAGGACTCATTGTCTTATTGAGATCCTCCAATTCTTCCTTGCAGATTTCTTCTTCAGCATGGACGACATTGGTTGCTTCACATTCCTTTGCTTTCTTGAAGTCTCCCTTGACTGTGATGATCCCATTGGGTCCCGGTATTTTCAGGTTGCTATATATGTAGCAGGGCCGAGCCATAAATTTGGCGAAAGCCGGACGTCCAAAGATTGCATGGTATGCACTTTTAAAAGGAACCACCTCAAAAGAGACGTCCTCTGTCCGGAAATTATCCGTGCCGCCAAAGGTGACCTTCAGGGTGATCCTTCCCATTGAGGAGGCTTGTCGTCCCGGCACAATCCCATGAAACTTCACATTGCTGTGGCTGAGTTGAGTCTCGGAGAGACGCATCCTCTTCAATGTTGCGGCATGGAGTATATTGATGCTACTTCCTCCGTCCATGAGCACCTTTGTCAACTTGTATTTGTCGACTATAGGGCTGACGACCAAAGCGTAGGTGCGTGTTGAAGGAACTCTGTCCGGGTGATCGCTGCGATCCCATGTGATGGGAATGTCGGACCAATCCAAATACTGAGGAACTGCAGGTACCGTAGCATTGAGTTCTCGCCAAGCCGCCTTTTCCTTGCGAGAGGAATCTATTGCCAGATTGACGATGAGACTTTCGGCATGCTTAGGGAATTTACTGCTTTTTCCCTCTTTGGAGGCCGCGTCATCCGACTCTGAAGTAGCGTCCTCTTTCTCTTTGTCGTCCTTCCTTGACTTGCGCTTGTTCCTTGACTTGCCGGCTTTTGGGTCCTTGGCGATGTCCCTATTGATGTGACATTCCTGGATTGTGTGGGAGCTCGTCCCATCCGGCCTCAGATGATGAACACAGGGGTTGTGCTTGATGTCATCATACTTCACCGTTGGCGGTCGGGATGGTCAGTTGTTTGCCGGCTTTTTGTCCTGCCACTTGCTATTGCTTGGCCCACCCTTACCGAAGGTGGTAGCAACCTCGTGAGAAGGGCCGGCTTGGTCTTCAACCTTCTTTTTCCCGGAATCACGCCGGCAGGTTTCTCCGTCTTCCCTGTTGTCATCGTCATCAGCGGCGTACTTGTTGGCACAAGCTAGTAGGCCACCCAAAGTTTCCGACTCATCGCTGTAGATCATAAAGCGAAAAGTTGTCCCCTTCCACAGAGATTGCTTGAAGGCATGGATCGCCTGAGTTTCTGAGATGCCCTCGCAAGCGTTTTTGATTTCACTCCATTGTGAAATGAATTCACGGCTGGACTCGTTCTTTTGCTGCACACACCGCTGTAAGTCAAAAATCGACTTGGGGCGTTTATACGTGCCCTGTAAGTGCTGAATAAAGACACGCTTCATGTCACTCTAGGTATGAACTGTCCTCTCCGGCAAACCTTCAATCCACATGCGTGCCGTCCCGGTTAACATCAGGGGCAAGAATCGCACTGCGGAGTCGGCGCTGCCTTGGTATATGTCGCAGGCACTGACGTAATCTGAGAGCCAGGTCTCAGGATTAGCCGTACCGCTGTACTTCTCCACCATCTTTGTTACGTTCGACAAAGTTGGAAGTAGGATTTGCTCTATGATTGTTCTGCAAAAACACTTGGGGCCGAGGTATTGGGCATCTCTAGCCGACTTCCTCTCCTCGATTAGACTTCGAACATCATTAGTTGCAGGCGGTTTATCAACTGATTTTCCTCGCCTTGATTCATCCCTGTGACGGCTTTGGCTCGCCCGACTCGCGTTGCGCGGAGGGCTTGGAGTCCTTTGCCGCCGTGGAGGGGGTATGTACTTGGAGGGGTTATCTCCCTCTTTGCGCAGTGGAGGCGGCGGTGGAGGTGGCATATCATCTCTGTTATCCTCCCTTCGAGGTGGATTCTCCCCCTCACGTCGTCGCTCCTGACGGGGTGGTGCCACCTTTTCCTTGCGAGGGTCCTCCTTTCGCTCCCGGCTTTGATGTCCCTCCCGGCTTCTACCAGCATCACGATGGCGTGAAGAACCTGTCCAGGATTCCGCACCTCTAGGTGGCTGCTTGTCCTTCGGGTCCTTATCGCCACCTTTGTTGTGGCTGCTTGAGCCGGCCGGGTCATCGTCTGGGTCTGCAGGTGCGGCAGCCATCGGCTTCTTGGCCGTCGAGTTGCAAAGACGAGAATCGTCAACAAGCCGTCCCGACTTGACCTGCGAGTCGTTTTGCTGCTGCTGTGCAACCTCCAGTAGATAAGCCGAATATTTGAGGCGAGCGTCACGGTCCAACGATTTGTCGAACATGACTTCTTGGGCCACCTCCATGTTTTTGGCTGGGGTATTGAAGTAACACAAATTAGTCACCGGGTCACGTCGGTGGTGATACTTTCTCCAGACTGAATTAACATGGTCGGCTTCCCACTTGCTGCGGAAATCCAACTTCTTGTGCAGATTCTTGTCGTGAGCCAGACGGAAAACATCGCCGGCCCCCTTTTCTCTCTGCTTGCAGATGAACTCCGTTTCCTTGTTTGTAATCTCAACTTCGCGCTCCGCTATCTGGGCTGCTTGCTCTTCCAGTTCGGCGCGGCGCTTTTCAATGTCGGCCAGCGATGCGTTAGGAGGAAGTGGAGTTAGCAGTTGCTTGTACTTTGCCATCCTTTTTTCGTGCTCCTTCTCCATTGCTTCGCCGGTTGTAGCGTTAATGTCGTCTCCTGCAGCCGTCAATCTACTAGTTCCTTTCATTGGAGCCAGTGGTGGCACAAAGTCCACCCTTTGATTTCCGGCTTCTGGGGTTCTTTCTTCGCCATTGGCAGCTTTCGAGGTATTGGGGTCATCCTTTGGATTAGAGACGTCACCCATTAAGACCTCGACAGGACGTCCTAAATAGGATGCAACTTTCCGACTAAAATCGTCGGATTCTCCTTCAGATTCGAGGTCTTGCTCCATATGGGCAGTGTCCCCAGATCCGGCTTCTGAATCAGCCCCGGCCTGTAAAGCAGGAAGGATAGACTCAGGTTCTGTCATCGACTCGTTAGAGCCGGATTCTCCTAGGATGCCAACGAAGTGGAAGGCCGGCGCCGCCATAGTGGAACTTGCGTCGTGTTCGGAATCTTCATCATCCGCATCGAAAGCTAGATCCAGATCGGCAATCTCCTCAGAGTCCAGATCCGATCCGTCGTCGAAGTTGCTGGGGTGGGTGGCGGCCATGCTCGAGGTGAAGCGGAGATCATCCAAAGCATGGGCGGTGAAGCCGACGAAGATGTCGAAGCCGCCGACGGAGACCGTGGACCAGCCGGCGGGATCCTCTTTTGCAGGCGTCCAAAAGCCGTCGTTGAAGACGTGGCCAGCTCCTGTTTCGTCGAAGTAGCTCACCAAGCCGACCGCGATGGTGTCGCCGACGCAGCCAGTAGATCCCGGCCGGAACGTAACCCCGGACATCTCTGTCCCCACGGTGGGCGCCAACTGTCGTGGTATTGTCGAATCTAGCCGCGGTAGGGGTGCCATCGAGCTAGGTAGAGAGGTGGGTTTTAGAGACGAGGGTGGTTCCGGTTGTCGGGACGAGAAAGAGTTTACCCAGCTTCGGATCTCGCAACGGTGGCGAAACCCTACGTGCTGCAATAATTCACTATAAGGCAATATGCGCCAATTACAATGAAAGGTGTGTTAGAGCTTCTGAGATCGTGCCCTTAGGCGTCCCGTAGGCCGGCTTTGTAACGCCCCGACCCCGGAATTATACAGAGAGGCTATGTAACCCACAGGCTATGCTACACAATCAAAGGGCATGGAATTACCGCTCCCACGCAACACATTGATCATGCCATAAACACTGGCATAGCTATCAATGTATAATAAAGAGATCAAGACTTGTGGAACAACTGGCACATCACAGACTCTACGACACAAAGATTCATATAGCAACTCATATATGAGAAAGATACAAATATTACACACAAAAGGGGTCACCGACCCATCAGTACATCATGCGGAAGCGAAGTGGTGTTGTCTAGTACAACAAGATCCAAAAAATAGGGCCTAAGAGGCCTACACATAAACAATCCCAGCCAGCTTGTTCTGCGGTCCCAAGCTGCCACCTGGGAACCCCGAACTACTCGTCGACGTCCAGGAAGAAACCACCTAGATGCTCGGTGTCGTCCTCCTCTGAAACAAAGTATAAAGGCAACAAAGAGAGACCGAGTACGATGTACTCGCAAGTTTAGTAGGGCGATATAGACCCAATGATGACGGAGGCTCTAAAGCTGTATAGTAGCTATTTTGCATAAAGCTAGATTTTCTTTTTAAAAGATGTAAAAGACCCATGGCATCGACTACTCAGAATATTTTCTGAAAAAGGGATAAGGGAGTAACATTTTCCTTCGGTTCTCATCGAACCAAATAGTATCAAGAATCATCACTCGTCACCACCAAGGCACCCCCTCGAATCACCCTCGAGGAAATGAACCTTTGTCACACGTTGATTATGCAACCTTTAGCTGCCATATCAATTAAGTTAAGGTTCTCTATGATCTTATCGTCTATTCCCAAGTCGTCCATAACCGCGGACACGGCTTTTCGAAAAGATTTACCCTACAGGCGTGTACTAATTTACCCACCGGTACCGTCCGGCTCACCTGATTGGCCCTCTTCCAGGGAAGGCCGGCGAGTGGGCGCGGTTAAACCTTTACCTCACGTGAGACTATCCAAGGGTCATCTGTGGCGACAGGGCAAGTTTCCCAGCCTATTTCAGCCCCTGCCCCCATCGCCACGTCCTAAACACAAATCCTCCGCAACATTTTCTTTTCCACTCACACGCAAATGGAAAATCGAACTAGAGGGCCCTTGGATACGCGCGCACAAGTTATTTAGTTAAAGGGGATTCCATATGTCCCCACCGTTGGAAGCACGATCGTCTTGGTTCAAGAGGTAAAGAACTCGCACCTAGGGGCAAGAATGAGACAAAACACCATCCCCGATGGCAACTCATCCAAGCCTTCTTAGCATTTTAATTAAGCACCACAAGTATCCACCATGTCCGAAACATTCCATCAACATCAATAATTATGGAATTAAACAACGGACATAACTAGTATTCGACTAAGCATGGGTAAGCATAGCTAAGCATATAAATACAACAATTATGTCCTTGTCTCAGGCCAACACATCAAACCTATGGTTCATAGGTGGGGATACATGCATTGGTTCGGGGAAAAACATGCATTCATGGGATACTCTACATCTTGATCAAAAGTGACATTGGAACCGCATGCAATATTATGGTAGATAAAATAAGTTTATAAAACAATAGGATGCTAGATGCCCAGAAGGTTAGGTTATCTCTTGCCTTGCTGCCGGGGCGTGTAGTACGGCTCGTCAGGGTAGGTAGGGGAATCCTCTACTCCGGAATCTATCGATACCCAACAATCATAGAAGAACCAATAAATAACATGAAGACAAGTGCAATGCACAATCATGATGACATGTCAAATTTATGCAACGATATCAACATTTAATTTGTTTAACAAATTAAACGGAGTTCCAAATAATTAGTGCAATTATTTGTAAGCAACCCCATATTTAACTTAATGACCACATGGTTCATACATTTGTTAAATTACTCAAGTGGTTTAAATATGCATGAATATGACATGGATGGATAGGGTTTGTCCTTCCGATCATTTTGGTACCTTATTTGTAATTTTCCGAGTACCGATGAATAAAAAGTGAAATAAATGATTATTTGAATTTAAATCGTTTAAACATTTAAGGAATAACATCAAATAAATATTTGTGATCATGATTTGATAATGGCATTGTTTGATAGCATTTAAAGTGTTGATCACATTGATATTTTATTCATGATTTTTGGTTAAATATTTATCGAGTTATGATTTTTTCCAAATTAGGTATTATTTATGCCATTTTAAGAATTGTTAAATAGGCAGCAAGAATATAAACTCAAAGGATCATTTCAATTGTTGTAACATGTAGAGATTGTTTTTCTGAACAATTTGATATTTGATTTGTCAAATTTGGATCATTATTTAAAAAGATATTAATTATTTTAATCTGCTTTTGTTTTCCAAAAAGGAAATTCAAATTAGCCAGACAGGCCGGCCTTGTGCCGGCCAGGCCGGCTGCAGGCCGGGCACCAGCCCGAAGGCATCAGCCTTTGGCCGGCCCAGGCTGGGCTAGGAGGCCAGGGGGGTGGCCGAAGCCTCTGGCCCCGTGCCGGCCCTGGCCGGGCACCAGCCTGCCGGCCAGCCGAGGCTTTCGGTCTCAGGCCGGCCCAGCTGGGGCCTAGGCCGGGCGCGCGGACACGGTAGTGACGGCGACGACCGACGGCGGTGAGCAACGGCGAGACGATGCGAGGGAGAGGGAGAGAGGATGCGGGAGAAGGCAAAAAGGAACGCGGGCTCACCAGGGACCTAGTGGAGGGGCCGGCGACAGCGGGGAACGACGGGTCGACGGAATGGACCCAGGCGAGCGGCAGCCGCGGTGAGGGAGGGCGAGGACGATTGCGTCGGCTCCGGCCCTCCTGGTCCGATTCCTTGGGTGTGGAGCAAGAGGAGGCTGCGGCGGAGCTCGCGGTGCTCTTCGATCCGCGCGGGGCGGCCCTAGACAGCGGCGACAAGCGGAGGCAGCGAAAGGGAAGCTCGGTGGGGGAGGAAGGAGGGGAACGGGGAGCAGGTGAGCGGAGGAAAGGTTAGGTGGGCGTCCAGGCGTGCGTCTTTGACCACCAGGGGGCCACGGCATCGAGCGTGCCGGTGAGGCCAGGGCGGCAGGGCGGCATGGGCGCCCGGCATGGCGCCAGTGACGACGGGCACTGTGGAGAAGAACAAATTTCCCAGAAGACCCCCTGGCAACATTTAGTTTAATTGCAAAAAGGCCCAACAGCAACTTTAACGATTTAAAAGAGACACTAACCCATTTTTATAAATTTTGCAAAAATTCATATAGGCCTCCCATGTCATTTAGAAGCTCCACTAAAATTGGGGTGGCAAAATAAAAAGTTTTGCATCACCTTTGTTCATAGGGTTTGAATAAGGTCATTTTTAATAAACTCCAAATTGGATTTATTTGGAGCATTTAAAAAATTCCAAAAATAGTGAAAATATTCATGGGGGCTCTCAGAATAATATTGAAGCTCCCCATGATTTTAGTTTGAATTTTTGGAAAGTTTAACTTGGGTTCAAAAATAGAAATGAATTGAACCAATTTGAATTCTCAATTTCATTTCCTTGCTTGTTAATAATTTGCATTTTACCAAATGATTATAATTGGATGATTGAAACTTCCTGGACAATTTGGAAGTTCAAAAATTACTTGTTTTCTAAGTTGAGCAATTGCATTTGGTTTGGATGTGTGGCAAGGTTGTGCTTCCCATGTAATTGATTTCAAAGTGAATTGTTAGAAGTAGCAATTTCATATGCATGCCATGATGCAAACAAGAATGCAAAAGTGGAAAAATTCTTCGTATTTTTCATTAACAAGCTAGGGCTGTTACAGGCTTATAATTTATAAAGGCGTCCGGACCTAGGGCTTACAGGAGGAAACCTAACCGACTAAGTCATAGAGTTCTACTCTAACCTGGCTTGGGCCTTGCCTTGAATGCTAAGTCATCCTCAATGCGGGCCGGCTTCTGGAACCTTCCCTTAGCCGGATGGGCATCCTGCGCTTCATCGTACTGGGCCGCCCGGTAAGCCGGAATTCGGCTTACCACCACTATGGGCCACCCTGGTACGCTGGCTCTAGTCTCCTTCGTGAAGGTACCTGTTCGGCATAACCCCAACAGTGGGAAGGACCGGCACTGGCGTCCTGTGACCCAAACATCTCGTACTGATACGCCATCAGATTCGGGTCCTCCATGAGACTCCTCACGAGCGGGTCATCCTGGGGACGGGCGTTGCGCCGTGCGATCTGCTCCTTGGCCCTGCGGTGGTCCTTCTCCATAGACTTGGTGAAGTGTCTAATTCCTGGTGGCGCGAGATCGGCCGCACGGTGACGATCCGCGGGGAAGTTGAGCTTTTTCAACGCATGATGCCCGTACTCCTGGATGGAAAAATAATCGTAGGCGCGCGCCGCCTGCTCCTCGTACGGCCACTGGCCAACCCAGCGCTTGATCCCATCAATATGGATCTGACATCCATACATGTGGCTCCCATCACTCCTAACTTTTTCCTGCACACCAGTATACCGAAACATATCGCGCAAAACTATACATAATAAAATAATCATTAGAGCAAAATAACTCACTACACAATATATAATAAATCTATAATTAAAATTCACTTAAACATGCAAAATCCAAATTGTCTATTTAAACTCATAAAAAACATGTCCTATTTTTAGAAGAAGTCATACCAATATTCACAGAAAATTTCGGCATGACCTTTGCTAAAAAGAGGACATATGGAGTACCCGAAATTTGCCGGAACGGAAGTTAATCGACGTTCCGGCAATCTCAAGGGCCTCATGGATACCTGCAAACATACATAAATCACCACCACAAGAATTCAAACCCCGGCCGGCATCTCCGACCGGCAACATACACACATATTCAAATTCATCACCAAATTCATATCACCACCACCGCATATTTATATCTTGAGTTGCACCATCTCAACTGAAACAATCACTATGTTACCAGTGTGCAATGAGAAAGCATAGCAAGCATATTCTTCAGGTCTCGATTCAGCAAGCAATACAGCAACATAGACATGATCCACGAGATACCGATTCAGATCTCGAGGTCTAGGGTTCGTACCTCTAGTTTCTGTAGAGGGGATCACCTAACTTGGAGAAGATGAGCCCGATGATTTTGTGGTCGCCGGCGTCCTCCCAGTCGCCGGCCGCGCTAGCTGCAGAGACGAGAGAGGGTGGTCAGAGCGGAGAGGGCGCATCCGACCTCCCGCCGTCAGCCAAGCGCCACCACCGCCGGCGCCCCCGCCGTCGCCAGGAGGGGTGAAGGGGAAGGGGGGCGGTGAGCCATGAGGCGGAGGGGCAAGGGCGGCGGAGGAGGTGGGGCAGGGGCAGAGGTAAGGGGTGGCGTACCTGACGACGGTGGCAGAGGAGAAGGCTCGGGGACGGCGGCATGCGTGACGACGGTTACGGAGGAGAAGGCTCGGGGAAGAAGAGAAAGGGGATCGAGCGCGCGCGCGATGAGCCGACCACTTAACCCTAACCCTCCCTTACCCATGGCGCGCCTCGCCCGCATGCGCCACAGGTAAGGTACGCGTGCGCCATGGGTACTTTTGCCGAGTAAACAAAAGAAAACGAGCGCCCCTATAATCACAATTACTCTCTCAGCCCAGTGGCACTGCGCCCCTTGCCTCCACCCCTGCCGCCCGAGTTCGAATCCTCCCCCCCTTTTTGGATACATTTTTGGTTAATTTATTTTCTCCATATAAATTAATAGAAAATCAAATAGAAATCGATAGAAAATCAAATAAATCGATATAAATTCTTTTTTGGATTTATAAATCATTTTTTGGGTATAATTCATGTAAAATCCAAATAAATAGATATAATTCATATAAAACCAAAATAAATCAATGTAAATCCATCAAATTTATATATTGATTGATTTAAACATCCTATTTAGTGCATATAAATATTACAACACATAACCAGTTCATCGAATGCATGCACACACATGGCACACATCGTGATTCTTAGCTAGCGTTTCACAATCTTCTTGCCCTTCTTTGTCGCGGTTGCATAATTTAGCCCCGGAACATCGTGACTTCTTCTCTTGACGGTAATGAAGAAGCATTAGTCCACTTGGCTAGCCAATACCCATGGCTCATTTTTCGCGGTGACATTCGCGCCGACAGATTTGGATTTGGCTTCGGGTATGCTTCCATCTGGACGGGCCCTGTTGCGAACGTATCCTTTGATGACACCATTCATCCTTTCGAAAGGCATCATGCTTTCCAGGAACTTCGGCCCGAGTTGCCTGATATCCTCAACGATATGGACCAGCAGATGCACCATGATGTCGAAGAATGCGGGTGGGAAGTATATCTCAAGCTCGCATAATATCACCACGATCTCTTCCTGTAGCCTCGCGAGTTGCTTCACGCCAATCGACTTTCGAGAGATGACGTCGAAAAAGTTGCAGAGGCCAAACAACGTTTCACGGACGTGCTCATCCATTATCCCTCGGATTGCAACCGGAAGTATCTGTGTCATCAGCACGTGACAGTCGTGCGACTTCATCCCGCTAAACCTGTGCTTCGCATCGTCTAGGAATATGCTTATCTTCCCCACGTAGCCGGAAGGAAATTTGACTCCTAGGAGGCACTTGAAGAACTGCTCGATCTCCTTCTGACTTAGTGTGAAGCACGAAGGTGGACAGTAAAATTCGTTCTTTTTGACCTATTTGCCCTTGTGACGAACTTCCGACTCATCATCATCGTCGTCATTATCAGAGCATCTTACGTGAAGCTCTTCCCTGATAATCTGGCATGTTCTGTATTGGCACTCGAGGCAGAACTTACCTGTGGCGCATCAACATCCGTGCGCCACTGGTACCTCCCTTACCTGTGGCGCATCAACACACATGCGCCATAGGTAACCTGGCATGTTCTGCAGGCACTCGAGACAGAACTTACCTGTGGCGCACCGGCCAATCGTGCGCCACTGGTAAGCAACTTACCTGTGGCGTACCAGTATTCCATGCGCCATTGGTAAGGGCCCAGCAACCCGGCCAGTACGGACGCCCCCTATCCGTGGCGCACTGGGTTGTTGGTGCGCCACAGGTAAGTCGCTTACCAGTGGCGCACCTTGCCAGATGCGCCACAGGTAAGTTACCAGTGGCGCACGGCAGGCAGATGCGCCACAGGTAAGCACCTTGCCTATAAGCTGTTTTCTACTAGTGTAATATTGAGATCCTAAGCCACTCATTGTGTGGGAGTTGGTTACACAATGCTCTCCCGAGAGACTACAGTCTACAACTCACCATTGAAATTAAGGACTATAGACCTGTTAATGTCCATAGTTTCGTGCGTACCCTTGGTCCAACTGTCGAAAAGGCTTCATTAATGTGCTAATTCCCAAAAAGCGTAAGCTTAATTTTTTTTTGGTTATGTCTCTCGCTATGCTTAGCATAGCATTGGATACATATTTCTGGTGGTGCAATCGGTAATAATTCAAATAATGTTATTCCTATGAGACTTGTGCCTACCACTTCTAGTATGGAACTTAAACTCATGAACCTTCCGGCCCTGTCGATTGAATAGTATGGACAAACACACGATGAAAAACATTTGGAGAAATACAATGAAGCTCCTACAAGGATCAAGAATAGATGATTGCATAGTCATTTGACGATGATGATTTTGATTTGAATCTCATAGATGATACTCCCAATACAATTTACAAGGCTATGATCTCACAAAACCCGCATCCTCAATAGTTGCTCTCGCCGCCATCGAAGGATGCACGCGTGCAAAGCTCGCTTGGCTAAAGGTGGTGTCGGGAGCAGTCCCACCTCACGAATCTTGGTGGCCTTGATCTCCATGTTTCTCTTGGGATCGGCGGCGGAGAACAGGACGGTGGGCTGGAGGTTCCTCTCACCAAAGCGATGCGGGATGCCGACGGGGCACTAGACGTTGAGGGTATGCTCGCAGTGATGCATACGGCGGCGTGCAGGTGATGGCTCTATTTTATATAAAGTTACCCAAGGGAGTTTTGATTTAAGGTTTTGCAGGTTTTCGGCTTTTCACTAATGGATATTTATCAAAAACAATAAACCTTGTATTCTTATAGGAATTTAGGATCAAACCCTTCAGGAAGGAATTGGGGCTATATTTTGATGACTGGGAAAGAAGGAGCAACTTTCTCTTTTGGCAAGACTCATTTTATGTTAACAAAACATTTAAGGACACATGGTACAAGCGTATACCCGTCGTCATCATAAGCATCTTCGCCTAATCCCATCAATAAAAATAACATTGATAGTCGCAATGTACAGAGAGGAGGAACAAAGAACACATAAAACAACAGAGTGTCGAGAAACAAAGGCACAACAGAGGACAAATGAACTGGAGGTGGAAAGCTTCACCTAGATTCTATTTGGTGTCCTCTGCGGCGAGATTCTCCATTCCCCCATCGCAACATCTCTATTAGAGAGACTCATTCTTTTAAGGCTAGGGTTTTAAAATCTATTCATATTTTTACTCAAACATATGGATCTGGTTAATCTTCCATATTATTGTGGCTTCCTATGGTAATACCGAGATGAGCCCTATTTATTTGATCTTTGTGTTTGATTACTATTTTACTCTCATGTGTGGTCGAGTAAACCCCTTGGGCATGCCAGATGCAAGGGATTGGTGAGAGGTGTTTTTGCCTAACATTATTCATATATTTATGAGTTTTCCGTTGATGATTGGTTATTAGGATTACAAATTCATTGTGTCCATAATGTGTGTTATCTAATTTATGGGCTCATAGAACATAATCTAGAGACCTATGTTGGCAAGCACTTGTTGTTCAGTGAATCTGTGACATTCACATGACAGGATGTGTAGCTCTCAATGAAGAGGGTAGACAATGAGAAGAGCATGATAGACCACAATACTTAAACTTTTGCTCCGATCTACCGACCTTATTTGATGAGTTTTGGTGACAGAAGGCAAATAAATAGTGTCAAACAATCTCGAACGGAGGAGTTCAAATATATGAAGGGTGTCTCGCCTACCTAGTATTCAATATAAATAGTACACATTGCACTTCATCACGCCCCATTCACCATTACCATGAAGTTAATCTCTATGCGTGTCGTGGATATGGGACACGGGTACCCGTAAGGAGTACTAATGAGGCCCATCAGGAGGAAGCCCAGCAAGCCGACTCCAGTCATAATAGGAAAAGGACTCACCTTTCCAACTTGTAATAGATTAGCCGAGTCCTAAGAGGACTCTACTTGTAACTCGGCCCTCCACCTTTATAAGGAGGAGCTGGGAGCACCAAGAGACACAACTTAGACAAGCGAGACAGACCCAACACAACCGGGACAGAGCCCGAGAGAATCAGACAGATCTAGACAAGAGGAGCCGCCTCATCGGCGACTTCCACCATGAGAGGAATAAGACCTAGCCACAAACAGCACGTAGGGATATTACCGGATGATGTTTCCCGGGTCCCGAAGCTGTATAAATCCTTTCTCCCATGTCGTTCGTCTACTAACCCACATCGACGATGCCCGCGCGTACGTAGTCCCGTATCTTCACCGTCGGTTTAAACCATCGACAATGCGCCTAATGGAAAGATCAATTCTTGCACTAAATGAGTTTTGGTGGCGACACCACTAAATTAGGGGACTAATGCTACCCTTCAAATGAATATTCTGGTATTAGTCCCACATGATGATGTGGAAGGATACCACCTACCCCCCCCCCCCCCCCCCCCACACACACATTTTGAAAATATCATATGTATGTTGGCGATAAAGCTTCAAGTTTTCATTTTACTTGATTTGTAGGCATGCCGCACTAATGAGAGGGGTTTCTTGATGAGCGTGATGGGGTTGAACTCGAAACATGCATCTTACCACTCCACATGCATCCATAAAACCTTTACCATTTACTTGCTTTCTACAAGCCCGATACAAAACCCGGATTAGTTTGGATTCTATATTGGGCCCCTAATGAATTACGTCTAGTGACTAGGCTAATCCCGGGCTAGTCTAGAAGCTTATGGACATGGTCCAAAGTACACCCGATATACAATTCAGAACCGATTCTGGGCTCCAGTATGAATTTCGAATGATACAAACACTGCATTTCCTGTGAAATGCTTAGATTTTGAGGGGCTCATATATAAACCAACCACTTGTTCTCCAAGGGGTAGGTTTACCAGCTCTAAATTATAATACATCTCACACTTTTTATCCACCATTGTTGTGAACTTCTAAGCTTCGATATCTAGCATTCCCTCCAACTAAACCCTAATTCCTTGGGGGGAAAACAAAACTGAGGTCTTGATCTATGTTTCCACCGGGCCAAAATTGAGTCTTCTTGAGTTCATTAAGCTACTTGTTACACTCGGGTTTGTTGGGAAACCATAGTCATGGTAGGTCGCCCGGAAGCTTCCGGTTTGTGGATTTGTGCTCCAGAAAAGTTTGTGAATGTTTGGAGGTCGCCTTAACGCCTAAGACTAGTAATTAAGCTCCTACTTAGTGGGGGGTCTCGAGGAGAAGAAGGTGAGCCTTCCGGGTTACGTCTTCGTTTTTGTGTGTCTCGATTATTTTTATATGAACTCTTTCATTCATGTATTTACCTTTCTGATAGCCAAACTATAAGTAGCTTATTGCAACATATATATGGATGGTTCCATCTAGTTGTTACACTCGCTTTATTTTATTTTCCGCATAGACTAAAACTTATGACAAGAAAAATAAAATTTGTAGAAATCAATTCAACACTCTTCCTCTAGGTTACCATCTCTATCCTTTGATGAACTTCTCTATTGCATGGAACATCGTTTACTTTCATTTATTTACTTGCATATTTTACTTAAGATCCATTATTTACACAAATAAACACTTCTCCATTTCAACCACAACAGTTCTTGCAGATACCACAATAGTCAATTTACTCAATGCAAGACTTGTGACGTCATGAGTGCAACTAAACGACTCACAATAGCACTCTCCTAAGCTCTTCATTGGGAGGATAAACAACACAAAAAATATTCCGCTAAATTGTGCTTTAACAATCATGTGCACTTGCAATTATCAGCTGCTCACGATGACCACCGCTTGCGCAATGCCCGACAACATGTGGTGGGAAGGTAGTGGCGTAGGCCTACCAGGCAACATATGGGCCTATGCAGGCTTGCCGACGGGGCGGCCTAGCGGTATTTTCTCATTCAGATAATGGTTCGGTGCTAGAGGAGGGTGATAGTGACTAGATGTGAGGTAAAGGGTATCAAACTACTTCTGGCGTCTTCTCCAACTATGTGTAGGGTCTCTCTCGACACCGAGATTCGGCTAGCGAGAAGTTGTAGCTAGTTGTGTGGCTACTGGCATTGACGACTTCAATGAGAAGTATACTTTCACTCTAATGGAAACACAAGATTAAGCAATGCTGATGTGTGTATGTAGTGCCCATATTGAAGGCGATGACTCGAAGCTCGTTTTGGAGGATGAATATTCGAGACCGACCTATGTTTTGCTCGTCATTATTGGTGCACGTGCGACGGTTGTGAAGATGTTGTCACGAGGCACATTGCCTCGGTATTTTTTCTTGTTGAATTATTGAACATCAATACATACCTTTCTTGATATTATTTTAACATTATATGGTTGTGTGCATCGCTTGTTGCAGAGGTCGAGGGTTCATCCTCCTTTAAGAAAAACTAGCTTATGATCTCCACATGCATACTACTAAAAGGAAGTTGCTCTCCGTGAGATGGATTTAATCATGGTTGACATAATAGTACTGAGATCATTTCTCATGCTTGGTTTCATACCTGTAGAATGTAGAGGGTGTTCATAAAGAACCTTAGGCTTGATGGGACAATTGAAATATACAAGATTCGACTTGTGGCCAAGGATTATATCCAAAAGGGTGATGAAAGTTTATTTGGTACTTACTCACATGTGGCTAGATTGACGACCATTCGAGTATTACTTTCATTAACCATCTCACATGGTCTTCTTGTCCATTAAATTGAAATTAAGTCGATTGTCCTGAATACAGAGTTGGACGAGGAAATTTATATGAATCAACAAAATAATTTGTAGTGGATGATCAGAAATGAAAGGTGAAAATTTATTGAAGCATTTGGCTTACTTGAGACACACACCTAAGGAATGTCATGAGAAGTTCAACGAAACTTTAAAATATGTAGGCCTTTGTTGTTAGTGAAACTAACATATGTGTAGATTATCGTCACGATGAAGGCAAATGAGTAATTTTTTGCCTTTATATTGATGACATTTTAATTTTTGTGGCCAACTTCAGGGCATTATCTAATTATGCTCAGCATATTATTTTCTGTACCAGTTACTTTATTTTATATTACATATTATTTTCTGCATGAGAGTTACGCTTAAGGAGAAGCAGTTTATACGACATTCTTTCTACAACACGGCTTCCATACTTCCATACAAGATTTTCACTACAGCCATTATTACGCAAGGCCGTACCCCAAGATCGCCGGACGGATGACACCTGTAAAATGCTCATTATCCATGCGTCAGGTCTTTATCGAATATCCACGAGTCAGGTGAGTTGCCTCGGATGGCTGACACGTGCACCAGGCAGAGACATGAGCAGGACCAATGTTCCTGGTGCGCCGGGTTACACGTATACATGCACTGTGGAAGGCAAAGCTCACTAAGCAAAGAACTCTAAATCATCACCTTCTTCGATTGATCTGAGCAATAACCCTCCTTCCCCAGCCCTATAAATAGCAAGAGGGTGGCCAGGAGGCAATCAGTGTCAAGTGGTACGCAGCAGAACAACAGTACAAGCAGCAGTAGTCTCCCAAGAGCCATCGATCGATCTCTCCTTGCTCTAGTTAGGCGGTCTTTGTTTATAGAGCAGGAGATCAGTATCAGACCAAGTAGCCTGCGAGCTTCCTCCCTCGATCGCCGACGATGGCTGCCGCCGGGAGCCCTTTGATCTTCGCCGTGGGCGTCATAGGCAACATCATGTCGTTCCTGGTGATCCTTGCGCCGGTGCCGACGTTCTACCGCGTGTACAAGCGGAAGTCGACGGAATCGTTCCAGTCGGTGCCCTACGCCATGGCGCTGATGAGCGCAATGCTGTGGCTCTACTACGCGCTGATCAGCAAGGACCTCCTCCTCCTCACCATCAACGTCGTCGGGTGCGTCGTCGAGTCCGTCTACCTCGCCATCTACATCGCCTACGCGCCCAAGAAGGCCACGGCCTTCACCGTCAAGCTCGTGTGCACCATGAACTTGGCGCTCTACGGGGCCATGGTCGCCGTCCTGCAGTTCTTCGTCAGGGATGCCGAGACCCGCGTCACCATCGCCGGCGGCATCGGTGCCGCCTTCGCGCTCGCCGTCTTCGTCGCACCTCTCGCCATCATCGTAAGCACTAGCTACTGATATCTACTCCATGATGATGTACTTCATGCATGAGATCTCAGAGAATAACACATGCGATGTTTATGAAAATTGCAGAGGCAAGTGATCAGGACCAAGAGCGTGGAGTTCCTGCCCTTCTGGCTCTCCTTCTTCCTCACCGTCAGCGCCGTCGTCTGGTTCATCTACGGCCTACTCGAGAAAGATTTCTTCGTAGCGGTACGTGTATATGTTACTCACTTACTTGTCCTGTACTTCACTCTTCCAGCTAAGAACTGTATATACATGTCCAAGCAGGCAGGCGAGCTAAGCTAAAGCTAGTTAGCCTTGCCAGCTTAGGGTGGAGTTAATTGGTTTTAAACACGACCTTTTGGTCAATCATGCATGAGCTAGTGCGCTAGGGCCAGGTGCCCCCAGTTGTTGCATGCATGCATGGCTAGAACCTAACAAAAAGACACTACACTACTCCACGCAATGCAATTAAAGTAGGCTAAAAACTGTTGTTGGTTCAAAAGCCTTCAGGACGTAGTAGAAATTAGCTTGTAAACTAATGCTGAATGTTGCAACTGACTGATCGAAACGTGTATTGCAGACGCCGAACGTGCTGGGGCTGCTGTTCGGGCTGGCCCAGATGGCGCTCCACCTGGTGTACAAGAACCCCAAGAAGAAGGGCGCCGTGTCGGAGGCAGTCGAGGTTCCCGACGAGGAGAAGAACCAGGTACAGCTTCAGCAGCAGCAGCTGGAGGCGGGGCAGGGGCACGTCGACGTCGTCGCGGCGGCCATCCACGCCGACGGGAAGGCCGTGCACGGCAGGGACGGCCACGACGACGACGTATTGCAGCACAGCGTGGCCGTCGTCGACATCACGCTGCCACCGCCCGAGGAGCACCCAGTGATGCCGCCGCTCGAGACGCCGGCGCCGCTGCCGCCCATGAGGATGGTGGCCGTGGGGGTGGTCTGATCGATGATCTTTACCGACCGGTCGATCGATCGAGAGCACATGACTGACCTAACTCTCTGCATCTGTGTACCGATCGATCGTGCGCCCGCACGCCATGCATGCGTGCGTCTATGTTTCGAGTTCGTTAAGTGTAAGTTCGCATCGTATGTTGTTGTTCGTTAACTAGTATAGGATGTGTGGGTTCGATGTGATCTGATCATCGACGCATGATTGGAGAAACTGGAGTCGTCCATGCAAGTGCAGTAGTACGTAGTCTTGTAGAGCAGGTGTGTGCAGCTTAGCTAGAGGTGGATGCACTACTATGCGTTTGTTTACTCTCTCCAATCAATAAAAGCCCATGTATCCTCTTATTTCTTCTTTCTCGCACTGCTTTTGTTTGAGTTTTAGTACTATAAACGCTTAGTGAAGGAGAAAGATTAATTAATGAAAGTGTATCCGGATATAGAGACAAAAATAAAGGGAAAATAACAGAGCCAATTTTTGATAATAGGAAAATAAGAACAAAATATATAAGAGACATGTTTCGATCCTGGGACCTGTGGGTTATGGGCCCACCACGCTTCCGCTGCGCCACTCTGATCTTCAATGTTAACATATTGTTATCCTAATCTATTTAATGAATATAAGGAGAACAAAGTCTGCCACTTTTTGTTTTGCCGACGTCCACCTGTCGTACGTGTCTACTCTCCAGCTGGTCTGTTGGACCATAAGAAAAGAAAAACTTCTCACCGGACAGACCGTTCGGACAGTCCTCCATGTGTGGAGAAGAAGTGCGCTAGCTAGAGGATATGCATGTCATCTTGTCGGCCGTCCAGAGCTTAGACGCCGATTAGCTCCCACAGTGCCACTCTGTCGCTCCATGGAACATAGATCGGCCGTGGGTTTGTCTTCTTCCTTCTCGTTGTCACTACTCCTACTCGCTAATAAAAAGGTTTAGGTGATAAAAAGTTTTACTACCCAACACCATAAGAATTGATCCTTTGAAGAAGATGGTACGTAAATCACTATGTCGAAAAGGGAAAGGGGTAAATCACTTATGGGATGGAAGTTTTGTGATTGGAGTCTCCTCCTCGTTCCTCTTATAAGGGCGGACATACCGTGTGTCACCTTATATCGAGCTTAAAGAGGAAACAACTCGACTTCAACTTTGAACTTGATTCGCTTGGTATGCCAACTATAGGTCAAGCCCCAAATTAATTTTAATAGATAGAACTGAGTGGGATTTTTTTATTTTAAAACAATCACGCATGATGGGAGGGGGACAAGTGGTCATGATACATAGAGATGTTACAAAGAGAGGAAACATGGAGAAGTTACAAAGAGAGGATACATGAATAGAGATGTTACATCAAGAAAGAAGAAGAAAAGGAAGGAAGGAGGATGATGGATGCACTCGATAAAGGCACTGTGTAGCCGACACACATGACGAGCTGCACCACAAAATGAACCACATGCATTGCATAGAGGAGTGCATCTCTGACGCCATCAGATGGTATCGCAATAGAGAGACATTGAAAAATGTTGCAACCTGCATATATAGCGGGTTGTAATCACCATGGCGCGATACAGGAGCACAAACAACTCAACAAGTGTCATCGGCATTGACTGCGAACTCCGCCACAAGGGGCACGATGCTAGAGCATATGTAGGCCATGGGATCCACAATGAGCACGAACCTTGTCCACAAACTCTGCCATACAGGCCACCCAAACATATTGTAGAGTAAGGTAGGACATGTGTGCTATCGATGTGGAAAGATGAATCGAGACCTCGTCGGGGGCACGATGCTCACCACAACCTAGTGAAAATTGCCATAGGAAAGTGTCAAGTTTGCACAACAACACAGAGTCATCGAGGTCACGACTGTTACAATATATCTGGATTGCACTGGCCCTTTCCACCAGTTTGAACTTTTGGTTGCATTGCCTAGTGTATGAAGCTTGACATGGTATCAAGTTCGAGTCCCGGCTTTCACAGTTTTTTAGAAAATTGCTCGTAGCCTCCCGTTATGTCCATGTATAGGCCTCTTGAGCCTTACCTCTAAGACTCGTGCATCGTCTCTCTCTTCCGGTTGCACGTGTTAGCTTCTCCTGGTCACACGTAAGACGGGTGTTACAATATATGTGCATTTCACCGTCCCTTTGCACCAGTTTGGATTTTTGGTTGAGTAGACTAGTGCATGAAGCTTGACAATGAAAAAAATCAAAAGATAAGAAGACGGGTGGAACAATTCTAGCGACGAACCCTCATAGCCACACTTCTTCACCTCCGGGCAAACGCGATGGACACGCTCAAGTGTGACAAGTGGGGTTCCCATGCGACGTCTTCAAGAAGGGAAACAATGCACATTGGCATCATCGTTCTCGATATTTCGCTTAGAACCATATGGGGGGATCTTCATGACCATACCTGTCGGGGGGCGACCCCCGGATAGGGTCAAGGTAATGAATTATGTATAGCCCCGGAGTTGACCGGGTCAATGTTGACCGATATAAGGTGGACCGGCATGGTCAAGATAGCCATGCTGGTACAAACCGGGATACTGGAACCGACATATCTGGACCGACATACAAAGGTATGTCGGATTGTCTTCACAGTTCCTCGTATGTGCAGGGGGAGCGAACCGAGTCAAGTGTATCTGGCATGGCTATGCCGGATAAGGAGGAGGCGCCTTATCTCGGTTGATGGTCAAGGCATGCGTCCCATCCCTTCAATCACGGAGCAGGGTATGGCGTCGCTCCGCAAGTACGATGTGATATGTCTCCACCATACCGCTGACCAGGGCGGTACGGGGGAGCAGTGCACATGAGTGAAGGGAGTGTCCTGTCCAGGGCAGAGGAGACATGGCGACCAGGGGCTGACGCTAGCCAGGGATGGCCACAGTAGTTAGAGCCGCACTGTAACCTGGGCACCATTATATAAGGTGCCCGAGGCCTTCGTATGAAGAAAGGGGGAAAGTGGGGAGCGAGAGGCTAAAAGGTGGGGAGAGCTCTGATCATTGGACTGACGGACGAAAGGAGAGCAAATGTTAGACTTTAGACATCAGCCTGACATACAGCTCGAGGAGCACCTCTGTAACCCTGGTTGTAATTCTTATACACTCAGACAAGCAGGAGTAGGAGTTTTACCTCCTCACGAGGGCCCTGAACCTGGGTAAATCGTGTGTGTGTTTGTGTGTTCTGTGTGTGTAATTCTACGCACCATCCCTCCCCGGTGCCAACAGCGTCCATCGACCCCAACATAAGCCATCTCATGGCATCTGTCCGTTCACCACGACGACAGTTGGCACCCACCGTGGGGCTGATAGTGGCGCTGGCTGGGTTCCATCCGGACGGGACCTTCTTCATCAACTCCGGCGGGCTCCGCGGGTCGGGTTCCGCAGCTCGGCTCTCGGGACGGCTTCATCAACCTCTTCATCATCGATGCCGGTGCGGCGCTCTCTCCATCTCCCGTGAGGCCCGGGGGCTTGATATCGACATGGCCTCCGCGCGCTCACTCTTTCTTCGTCACCGGTGCCGTGCCTGCGCCCGGGGACTGCGGCGTCC
Organism: Puccinellia tenuiflora; assembly: GCA_012064385.1. Classification (NCBI taxonomy): domain Eukaryota; kingdom Viridiplantae; phylum Streptophyta; class Magnoliopsida; order Poales; family Poaceae; genus Puccinellia; species Puccinellia tenuiflora. Next base: position 554,317 of record QRDG01000575.1, on the reverse strand, counting down.
GAGCCGTCTCTCCCGCTCGGCCCGGTAGTTCTACATCGACGCTGTCACCGTCGTCCTGCCCCGTGTCGATCGCGTCCGTGGGTATCTGGCGTGCACTACATGCATGCGCACCTGCGAGCAGCTCTCGGCTGAGGGAGGAAAGAGCAAGCTGAGTCAGAGGTATGTCGGCCACCGAAGGATGAGGCGTCGTTGCCGAGTAAGGAAGAGAAGTAAGAAGCTATAAAGAAAAACTTGTGTCGGCTTTGAGACACAGGCCGAATTAATAAATAGAAGAGAAGAAGAGAGATGGATCCCGGCGGATTAGAGTGTGTCGGTTGAAAAGAGTCAACTGCCGAAATAGAGAGGTCAGCAGTATCATGTCGGTCGATACATGCATGTCGGCTGAGTGTGCACGCCGAGTAAAAGAAGGACTCAGATTGAGTCATGTGCCGATAAAAAGCCTGGCCGAGTAAGATGATAGCTCGGCTGAGTCTTGTAGTACCGACATAAGTATGTCGGCCGGAAATAGGCCAGCTGAGATAGCTCGACCGAGATAAAAACTGGCGTATAACTGCCGATATAAGCTGCCGACATAGACAGTATGTCGGTCAAGAGAAAATCTGGCACACTGTTGCCGACATTTGTCTACCAAATCTGGTGTATGTCGGCTCTGTTTGGTTGGCCGACTGGGCAGAACCCAGCTTTTCCAATGCAGGTCTCGCTCGTCTTCGACTCTGTTTGGACTCCCGGGCCTGGGCAAACCCGCGCTTCTCCGTTCAAGTCCGCATCAACAATACAACGTAAGTAATTACCGTGTATGCCTTTGCAACAAGCATAAGAGGATAACCTCAAAAGTTACTTGGGGACTGCCCCTTCCTATCTTGCTTAGATGTTTTCCCCGGGAACGAGATGTTTTGACCCGGGGACTGGCCGGCCAGTCAGTTTTGTGTTTTCTCCTAGATAATAAAAGTAACTCGGGGACTCGGTTGAGACCGAGTCTGCATCTTCATGCATAGTTTTGATGCTAGAGTTAATTTCATCTGTTAGTAGAGTTGCTGTTAAGGTTAAATACTCATTATAAATATGCTTGAACTAACATTGTTTGGTGGTATCGTTATTACCGAATGAGAATTCATCACCTAGATCATGGTTATATCGCTTATATCGGATCGCCCAAAATATCATGACATCATCATCTATCTCAAATCACCGTTTGTGTCGGTCAGCCAAAGTATCATGGCATCATCACAAAATGTCTCGCAATCACCGGTTATGTCGGCTTGCCAAATATCATGGCATCATCCGTTATATCACATCGCCAAGTATCATGGCATCGACAAATACGTCGGATCATCACATATCTCGGTTCGCCATGTATACCGGCAAGGCCGGTGGACTTCATGTCCAAGATGCCAGCAAAATCTGGTGGACCCCGCGTCCATAATCTGACATAGCCCATGCAGGCAATATGCCGAAGAGACATAGCCCATGTTGGCAACATGTCAATTCAGCCCACGCAGGCTACATATGATGATGCCCAAGTAGGCTATATGTCGGTCCAGCTCATGCTGTTGACATACGACTTCGGTAATGCCCGAGATGGCTAAAAACCGACATATGATGATGCCCAAGCAGGCTATATGTCGGTCCAGTTCGTGCTGTTGACATACGACTTCGGTAATGCTCGAGATGGCTAAAAACTGACATATGATGATGCCCAAGCAGGCTCTAAACCGTATCTCAAAGTTTTTAAGTATTGTTTGCTATGTCTTGGTGATCTTGTGACTCGACTGTCGAACACCAAAATGGTAGACAAGAGCTAAGGTTGCAAAGTATAGTAAACAAGAAAGTAAACTCGGGGACTCGGCCCAGGAGTGATCCGATTTTGTTGCTATTAACCTCGTGTTTTGTTCCTTATTCTTATGTCGGATGGCTCTAGATCATATCTCAGAGGTTGGAGTATTGTATGCTATGTTTTGCGGTCTCGTGACTCGACTGTCGAAAGCCAAAATGGTAGACAAGAGCTGGGATCGCAACACCTAGTAGACAAGAAAACAAACTCGGGGACTTGGCCCAAGGGCAATCCGGCATATGTTGTTTGTTAATCCTGTGCTTTGTTCCTTACTTTTATGTCGGATGGTTTTAAGCCTTATCTCAAAGTTTTTAAGTATTGTATGCTATGTTTCTGTGATCTTGTGACGCGACTGTCGAACACCAAAATGGTAGACAAGAGCTAAGGTTGCAAAGTATAGTAAACAAGAAAGTAAACTCGGGGACTCGGTTCAAAATGATCCGGCACGCAGCAAATCTTGCTAAAACTTGCAAAATAGAGTAGCAACCCTAAAAGCTTAAAAGTATATATTACATCTGCACCCGGCATCCCGGGGATTTAACGATTTGAGTTTTTCTAAGTTTAAACAGCAGCGACAGAGGTACTCGGATCTGTAGGAGGAACGTGAGCCTCGGCGGCTACCTCGGCTGCAGTCTCCGCGGCTATGCCGATGGTGGTGTCGGGAGCCATATCGGCTTCGATTTCCTCATCGACCTCCTCTTCATCTTCGCTGTCTTCTTCTTCATCGTCGGAATCCGGGGGACCCTCGACGAAGTCATGAATTGGGGCGTACTTGATGAAGGAGTATGCCCTTTCCCGGCGACGCTGGATGAGTTCCGGGTCTGTTGTCCATTTTGAGCCGGCACGCATCGATTGAAGCGCGTCGAGGTTAATCGCTTCATACCAGGAGAGGACATAGATCAGGGCCTCGTCTGCACCAACTCGGGCGGCAGATGCCCGCCACTCCTTGAGCCATTTCTCGCAGGCCTGCAGGCTCCGGGATAGCTCATCAACTGAGGCCGGGGTCACAGCACTTGGCCAGAGAACCCGGTACACGCGGATAGCGGCATTAAGGAGATCAACTCTGATAGCTTTCAGAGGCGACAAATGCGCATTCAAGGCCGTCAGGTGGTCTTCGATGTTCCACTCTTCCGAGATCAGGCCAGACTCGGTTCTCCTCTGTCGGGCCTTGCGAGTAATGTTATTCGCGGCAGGCTGAGAGTGGGGGAAGTTCCCTGAGAAAAGGATGGCTAACATCGGAGTAAGCTACATGACGGCATGCATTGGGTGTCGGGTAAAGACAGAAGAGCGAAAGAGGCTTACGGTCCATTTCCCTGTTGATCCTGGTGAGTGATACGTGCATTTTGCATCACAATTTTACATCATAATTCATCTTTATTCATTGATATATTTCATATTATGATGCAATACTTATGTTATTTTTATCTCATTTTGCATGTTTGGGAATTATTGGAGATGCATCCACCGGAGCCTGGAATCAGCTGGAAAAGTATCTGTCAAGACACCTAACTTCGGAAGCTCCAAAAATTCCAGAAAAATTCGGAGATAAATATTATGGGACATAAGCCATGGAGCCAAAAGGGCGCACGGAGGCGAGCTCTAGGGAGCAGGGGCGGCCCCCTGCCGCGGGCCCACTCTAGGCCACGGGTGGGACCCGCCCCTGGCCCTTGTGGCCCCCCTTCCGGCTCCCCTTCGGCGTATTACTTCCCTTTGACCTAAAAACGTCGGGGGTATCGACGAGGAATTTTTCCGCTGCCTCCAAGAGGCGGAAACCAGACAGAGAGAAGAAGAGAGCTCCGGCAGGGAGAAATCTGCCGGGGAATTTCCCTCCCAGAGGGGGGAATTGTCGACATCGTCATCGCCATCACGCCGGGCATCATCGGGATCATCATCAACACCATCTCCATCATCAGCACCATCATCACTGTCACCGTCCCATCTCATCCCGCTGTAGCAATTGTCATTGTTTTGTTATTAGTTCATTGGAATCGTATCCCGGGTGTTGATTACTACTTGTAGTTGATGCTTGAGAGTTTTATCGGTGAATTGTCTTTACAATCAGATTGTTGCCCTTACTCATATCACCTCTGATCATGATCTATATGATGTCTTGTGAGTAGTTCGTTTGGTTGTTGACGACATGGGGAAAGCCTAGTTGCTAGAAATTGCATAATGTTGAGTAATATTTAATGGTTTGATTTATGTTGTGGTGTTATTCCTCTAGTGGTATTGTGTGAACGTCGACTACATGATACTTCACCTTTCAAAGGGCCTAGGGGAATTCATAGTGTATTTAGTTTGCTTATGGTAGGGTTGCAGGAGTGACAGAAACCTAAACCCCAATTTGTGAACTAGTGCACTAGGGAGCGTAGGGTCTCGGAGTTTAATGCTTGCAAGGGGTTTAATCACAAGTATGTATTTGTCCAAGTAAGGGCGGTGCATTAGCATAGGTCCACCCACACCGCACTTTATCAAAACATTGAAGGTTAATCACCGGCGTGCAATGAAACTGGCTAGGCAGAAACTCCCATGTGTCGTCGAGAACGTTTTAAGCTTCATAAGTAACACAACCGGCCTGTCCTTTGAGCTTAAAAGGATTGGGCTATTTGCTACAATTATTGTAGCACTCTTTTATTTACTTGTTCTTTATTTGTTCTTTAAATCAAAAATCCAAAAACATTTCTCTTTTAGTGCTTGCAGTGAAACCTTGCTGAAAATCACTTGTCAACACCTTCTGCTCCTCGTTGGGTTCGACACTCTTACTTATCGAAAGGACTACGATAGACCCCCTATACTTGTGGGTCATCAAGACTCTTTTCTGGCGCCGTTGCCGGGGAGTGTAGCGCTATTGGTAAGTGGAACTGGTAAGGAACTCTTTTATTGTAAGTGCTGTTTTTATTTTTGCTTGTTACTTTGCTTCGTTATGGAGCACTCTTCACTTAATATGCTGTTTGGGAGTGACTCTGCCACCACACCTGTAGTGGATAAGAGTCCTCCGCTCTCTGAAATTGATCCATTTAAAATACCCATGGGAATTATTGATCATGTTATGAGTAACCGTTATGCAGGGGATGGAACCATCCATCCAGGTTTCATTTGCTTTATATTAAAGATCTGTGTGAGCTATTTAAGATTGCAGGTATGTCAAAAGAGGTAATCATGAGGAAATTATTCTCAATATCACTAAAGGATAAAGCTATGGATTGGTATATGCTTCTGGATAATTCTCACTTGATGGATTGGAAAGAGCTTATGTCTCTCTTTTATTCTAAATTTTATCCTCTTCATGAAATTCATCAAGATAGAAATTATATTTATAACTTTTGTCCACATGAAGGATAAAGCATCGCTCAAGCTTGGGGGAGGTTGAAATCTTTAATGCTTAAATGCCCCAATCATAAGCTTCCTAATGATATAATTGTTAACAATTTTTATGCGAGGCTGCCTCGCTATGATAAGGATATGCTTGATGCATCTTCTCTTAGATCCTTTACAAACAAAGATAATGCTAAATGGGATTTAATTGAAAAGATTTATCGCAATGCGGAAGATTGGGAGATCGACAAAGGTAAAGAATCAGGTATAAATTATGAGTATGACTGCATTAAATCTTTCATGGAAACTGAACGTTTTAATATGCTTAGTACTAAGTTTGGGCTCGATTCTCAAATTGTTGTTGATCTTTGTAAATCCTTTGCTGACCATATTAATATTCCAAAAGAAAAGTGGGATAAGTATCATGAACCATTTAAAGATGTTTGTAAAACATATGTGCTTGCTAGTGATGATGTGCCTGTTCAAACAGTTGAATCTGTTTTACCTGCTGTTTACTTTGAAAAACCACCCTTTCCTATAAAAATTAAAGAACACTCAATCGTGGCTAGTGTGGTTAATAAAAGTGAAAGGAAAGCTTATGAACCTGATGAACAACTTGAAATTGCCTCTCCAGTAGCTTTGGTTAAATATCTTGTAACTGAGAACGTCGATGGAAGTTCTATTTATTTTTGTGAAGCTGCTACTAACTTTGTTAGACAGGATAAAAGTGCAAAAGTTGTTGGTACTCCTGTTGTCTCTGTCAAGATAGGTGATCATTGCTATTATGGATTATGTGATATGGGTTCAAGTGTAAGTGCTATTCCTTATACACTTTATCAAGAAATAATGCGCGAAATTGCGCCATGCGAGCTTGAGGATATTGATTTGGAGATTAAATTGGCTAATAGAGATGTCATCCACCCGGTGGGAATTGTCAGAGACGTTGAAGTCTTATGTGGTAAGGTAAAATATCCAACTGATTTCCTTGTCTTGGGGTCGGTTAAAGATAAATTTTGTCCTATCATATTTGGTAGACCTTTCTTAAATATTTGTAGTGCTGTTATAGATTTTAAGAAAGAAAAGGTCTCTGTTCAATTTGCTGGAGAGCCGTATGAATTTAATTTTTCCAAATTTGCTAGACATCATTATGATAAAGAATTAACTAATGAGGATCTTATTATTGAAAGAATTGCTTCTATTGCCGTGCCTCCTAATGATCCTTTGCAGCAATATATGGAGGAGCACGAGAAAGATATGTTTATGTAGGAAAGAGAGGAAATTGATGAAGTCTTATTTAGACAGCCGGCTATTCTAAAGCATGATCTACCTGTGGAGTCTCTGGGGACCCAGACACCTCCAAAGGGAGATCCTGTTTTTGAATTAAAAGCTCTCCCAGACACTCTCAAATTTACATATTTGGATGAGAAGAAAATATATCCTGTTATTATCAATTCTAACCTTTCAGTGAAAGAGAAGGAGCAATTATTGGAGGTCCTTAGGAAACATCGAGCTGCATTGGGATATACTCTAGATGATCTTCAAGGGATTTCTCCATCTATTTGTCAACATACAATTAATCTTGAGCCTGATGCAAAGACCGTTGTTGATCATCAACGAAAATTGAATCCAAAGATGAAGGATGTGGTAAGAAATGAGATACTCAAGCTTCTCGATGCAGGTATAATCTATCCTATTGCTGATAGTAGATGGGTTAGTCCTGTTCATTGTGTTCCCAAAAAGGGAGGTATGACTGTTGTTGCTAATGATAATAATGAACTCATTCCTCAAAGAACAATTGTAGGATATAGAATGTGCATTGATTATAGGAAACTTAATAAGGCTACTCGAAAAGATCATTATCCTTTGCCTTTTATTGATCAAATGCTTGAAAGACTGTCTAAGAATTCTCACTTTTGTTTTCTTGATGGTTATTCTGGTTTTTCTCAAATTGCTGTTAAATTTGAAGATCAAGAAAAAACTACTTTTACTTGTCCTTATGGAACTTATGCCTATAGATGTATGCCTTTTGGTTTGTGTAATGCACCTGCTAATTTTCAAAGATGCATGTCTGCTATTTTTCATGGTTTTTGTGAGGAAATTGTGAAAGTCTTCATGGACGATTTCTCCGTCTATGGAACTTCTTTCGACAATTGCCTCTATAATCTTAACAAAGTTTTGCAGAGATGTGAGGAGACCAATCTTGTTCTCAATTGGGAGAAGTGTCATTTCATGGTAAATGAAGGCATAGTGCTTGGACATAAAATTTCTGAAAGGGGGGTTGAAGTTGATAAAGCCAAAATTGAAGCAATTGAGAAGATGCCCTATCCAAGGGACATCAAAGGTATTCGTAGTTTCCTCGGTCATGCTGGTTTTTATAGGAGGTTTATTAAAGATTTTTCTAAGACGTCGCGGCCTCTTACTAATCTTCTTCAAAAAGATGTTCCATATGTTTTGGATGAAGATTGTAAGGAAGCCTCGAGGTTTAAAAGGGCTTTAATCACTGCTCCTATAGTTCAACCGCCTGATTAGAATTTACCCTTTGAAATTATGTGTGATGCTAGTGATTATGCTGTAGGGGCTGTCCTTGGCCAAAGAATTGATAAGAAGTTGAATGTAATTCATTATGCTAGTAAAACTTTGGATAGTGCACAGAAAAATTATGCAACCACTGAAAAGGAATTTTTAGCGGCCGTTTTTGCTTGTGATAAATTTAGACAATATATTGTGGACTCTAAAGTAACTATTCATACTGACCATGCTGCAATTAAGTACCTTATGGAGAAGAAAGATGCTAAGCCTAGACTTATTACATGGGTGCTTTTGCTGCAAGAGTTTGATTTGCATATTGTTGATAGAAAAGGTGCAGAAAATCCTGTAGCTGATAATTTGTCTAGAATGGAAAATATTCCTCATGATCCCATCCCTGTAAATGATAGTTTCCCTGACGAAGAACTTGCCGTCGTTAAGGTAACTTCTCATGATGCTCCTTGGTATGCTCATTATGCTAATTTTATTGTCTCGAAATTTTTGCCTCCAAGTTTTACTTATCAACAGAAAAAGAAATTCTTCTATGACTTGAGGCATTACTTTTGGGATGACCCACATTTATACAAGGAGGGAGCTGATGGAATCTTGAGGAGATGTATTCCTGAGCATGAACAGGAGGAGGTATTGAGGAAGTGCCACAATAGTGATTATGGAGGACATCACGCAGGTGAAAGGACTGCACATAAAGTTCTTCAATCAGGTTTTTATTGGCCTACTTTATTTAAGGATGCTAAAAAGTTTGTTTCATCTTGTGATGAGTGTCAAAGGGTCGGTAACATTAGTAGACGTAATGAAATGCCTATGAATTATTCTCTTGTTATTGAAACTTTTGATTGTTGGGGGTTTGACTTTATGGGTCCTTTTCCCACTTCTCATGGTAATACTCATATTCTTGTTGCTGTAGATTATGTTACTAAGTGGGTGGAAGCTATACCAACTAAAAGTTCTGATCATAAGACCTCCGTAAAAATGCTTAAAGAAGTTATTTTTCCTAGGTTTGGTGTGCCTAGATATCTTATGATTGATGGAGGATCTCATTTTATTCATGGAGCTTTTAGAAAGGTTTTAGCCAAGTACGATGTTAATCACAAAGTCTCCTCTCCGTATCATCCTCAAACTAGTGGGCAAGTTGAATTAACTAATAGAGAAATTAAACTGATCTTGCAAAAGACCGTTAACAAGTCTAGGAAGAATTGGTCTAATAAACTTAATGATGCTTTATGGGCCTATAGAACTGCTTATAAAAATCCTATGGGTATGTCTCCTTATAAAATGGTTTATGGGAAGGCCTGTAATTTGCCTCTTGAATTAGAACATAAAGCTTTTTGGGCTGTTAGACAACTTAATTCTGATCCTAATCTTGCCGCTAAAACTAGGTTGCTTAAATTAAATTCCTTGGATGAGTGGAGAAATGAGGCTTATGAAAGTGCTCGTCTGTTTAAGGAAAAAGTAAAGAGATGGCATGATAAGAGAATTTTGAAAAGAGAATTTAATGTTGGTGATAAAGTGCTTTTGTATAGGTCTCGTCTCAGATTTTTTGCAGGAAAATTGCTATCAAAATGGGAGGGACCATTCATCATTGAGGAAGTTTATCGCTCCGGAGCTATAAAGATTAATAATCTTGATGGGGACAAACCTCAAGTGGTGAATGGTCAGCGACTTAAGCACTACATCTCCGGTAATCCCTTGGAAAAGGATGCTGATGTTATTCAAGTGGTCTCTCCGGAAGAACTCATCGAAACCAAATACCGGAAGACTCTAGAATCAGCAAATGAATAGGTAACTGTTTCGGTAAGGAAAGTGTCTCAAAAAATTACAGAAATTTATATTATTTATTTCTCGAAAATTAGGAAAATTCGGAGACTTGATGGAGTACGCGACGGACTCCAAGGGGGCAGAGGCAGCCCTCTGCCGTGGCTCCACCCCAGGCCGCGGTGGGGACCCGCCCCTGGCCCCTGGACACCGCCTCCGACTCCGCCTAGTCCCGTCGTCTTCCTTTTATTGCAAAAAAATTCGCTATATATTTCCCCGATTTTTTCGAGAAGCGTATCCTGTGTTTTTCGTTGTGCTTTCGTTTCGAGTTTTTCTGGCAGATCGTTTTTGTCAGAACCCTAGCGGCCATGACTTCTCCAAGCACTTCTAATGATGATTTCTTCAAGAACGTCATCAATCCCTACTTAGCTGAGGTCAAGATGCATCCTCAAGTTCTTCAGCTCAAGGATGGCATGCTTCATAAGCAAGATCTTCAAGGTCCTAAGAAGGAGGGGGATGTGAAGACAAGGTTAGAAGAGGTTGAACAGGAGGTTTTCGAGTACAAGAAGATGATCGAGCATGGAGTACGCGTCAATTACCGCATCATTGCTGAGCTTACTGATCTTCACAAGCAAGAGACCGAAGAATTAAGGGAGAAGATCTTTCTATTGGAGAACGAGATCGCCAATCTGCAAGCACATATCTATGATCTTCACAATCAGATGTGTGAGTATGAACTTAGATTTAAGCGTATAAGCTCCGCTGCAAGTTTCAGGTCCGAAGAGACTCGTTCGTCTTTCGTTGACGGGAAGCACCTCCCGTGGAAGTTTGGCAACGAGTGATGGAGCAGGAAGTCTTCCTCATGAATTCGAGCACTATGGGTAACGGCACTCCCTTGGATTGTTCCAAGCTTGGGGAGTGCCCCGGTATCTTTATCTTATGTCTTTTAGTTTTCGCAGTCTTGTGAGTCGTATCATGAGTAGAGAAGTTATCTTGTAGTATGGTTTTGTATTGTGTCTTGTCACTCCTTGTGAGTCCTTTGTATCCGTTGGTGTGTGGTTTTCTATAATGGAATATAAATGAGAAGTATCTTTTATTCTTCTGCACTTTATATTTTATTATGGCAATCTCTCTCATCTGCTGATCTTTTGGTAAGTAATGATTTGACATTGGGTGCATGAGTAGAAGTTTATTCGGTATTGATAAGCATGGCTTCGTTTAAATTGCAATAATTACTTTGGTGGTTGAGTAGAGAAGAAGAATTTAATTGCAAATACACTATCTTGTATGTCTTACATGCTTGTGAACCTTCCAGCTCATACACCTTTGTATTAGATTTATTTCTGACAGTGATGATAAGCTTTATGTTGCATGTTTGACATATTGTTTTTGATAGCATAGTTGATTTACATCTCTCAACACTGTTTGTTTCCTGTAAAGCCTTTCTAGCCTAAAGCCCTGTACTGAGTGTATGGTTCACTCGTGCATCCAATTCCCAAAGCCAAACTTTCTTGCCAGCTGAGTCCACCATATCTACCTATGCATGGTATTTATTGCCATTCCAAGTAAATTTGTCATGTGCTAGCTTAAAAAAATTCAAAATACTTCTCTTTGTGCCTCTGTTTTTAAACTCATGAGGGAGTAGTGGAGAGCTAGATATAACTTGTGATGAGCAAGGTCATTTCCCCCCTTTCACCCGGTGTCGATGGATTACGTCTTCACTTGAATCAACCCGAGAGCAGCTTAAGCAAAAATATAAATATAACTCACAATTCTCCTCCGCGCAATGTGATACGTCTCAAACGTATCTATAATTTTTGAGTGATCCATGCTAGTTTTGTGATATTGTCACATGTTTTTACTGTCAATTATATCATTTTTATGCATTTTGTCGGACTAACCTGTTGACAAGATGCCTAGTGCCAGTTCCCTGTTTTTGCTATCTTTTTGTTTCAGAAATTTACGGGGAATTTTTATTTTCCACGACGAAGTACCAGACCAAAGGAGAGCTGGAGGGGAGGCCCACAGGGCAGAGGCGCCCCCCTACCGCGGCCTGGGGGTCACCCGCGGGTGGGGCCCGCCCCTGCCCCTGGGACCTCGCCTCGACACCCTCCGACGCCTATAAATTGCCTTTTACCCTAAAAACGTCGAGGCGGCCATTATTTTCCAGAAACTCGACCCCGACGCGCCGTCACCGAAAACCCTAGTTCGGGGTCCAATCTGAAGCTGATCCCGGCACTCTGCCGGAGGGGAGATCGATCCCGGAGGGCTCTTCATCGTCATGCCTTCCTCCGGGATGATTTGTGAGTAGTCTCACCTTGTACTACGGGTCCATGGCAGTAGCTAGTTGGTAGTCTGTCTCTCTTGTGTTTCATGTCTTATGATCTTGTGAGCTGTCTAACATGATCAAGATCAATTATTGTAATGCTATGTGATGTGTTTGCTGGGATCCGATGGACTATGAAGTTATGTTCAGATTGTGCATGATTCTTATATGAGTAATTTATGTTCTTGCATGCTCTCCGATGTGCGTAGTTACTTTGGCCAAGTGATTGTGTGTATCTCCAAGAGAGGGTATTTATGCTAGATAGTGGGTTCATGCCCCCTTTTGTTCCTGGGCACGAGTGATAGAAACGTCTAAGGGCGAGGGTGTGCTGTTGCTACTAAGGGTAAAACAACGGTGTTAATGTCTCTTTTGATATTAGTATTGCTTACTTCATGCACTTTACTTAATGCAATTGTCTGTTACTTGCAACTTAATACCGTTGGGTGACAGGCTGGATAGCGATGCCACGGTGGACTTTTTAGACAAAGACGCAGTTGGACTCAACGGTCTTTGTTCCTTGTCGTGATGCCTCCATAAATATTATCATGTCCTTTTTGTCATAGCTAAATTGGGTTTGTGTCATGATCTTGTCAATTGCCTAGCTGTAATTCGTTCACCCATCACATGCATATTTTATTTACTTGAGAGACTCTACTAGTGAACCCATGGCCCCCGGTCCATCTTTTTACATTGTTTACAACCTCATTTACTTGGTTTAATCATCATTACTCCTTTGGTCACTTTTCATATTTCATCTATTTCATCATACAATTAACCGCTTTGTTTTCTGCGAGACCGGAAAGATTGACAACCTTTCCGCCGTTGGGGGCAAAGTATTTTGGTTGAGTGTGTGCAGGTCCACGTCTGTTGAAGGTCAAGCGCCAGAGATCTTCAACATTCACCTCGTTGTTGATTTCAATGTCCTACTGGTTCGATAAACCTCAGTTCGTTAAACGAGGGAAAACTGCTACTAGCTGCAATTCCGCCTTCGCTTGGGGCACCACCCAACTTATTTTAATACAACAGCAAGCTCTTTTCTGGCGCCGTTGCCGGGGACTTTGGAGCTCCAGCAAGGGGAGTCTCATACTCTCAATCTCTTTACTTTGTTTTTGTCTTGCTTGCTTTATATCTCGTTTAGTTTATTTTCCCGTTTCAAAATTTTAAAACCCCAAAAAATTAGTGTAGTCTTTAATTCTGTCCTGTTATTTTATCCTGTCTTTATGTCTAGCTTTACCACTCTTGATATGCCTCTCTTAGCCGAGTTCTTTACCTTCAAACAAAAGGGAGAAGAAAGTTTAAAAATGCTTGGGATAGAATTTCATAATTACATCAAAAGATCCAACCCATGCTTGCTATGTGTGTTTTACTGAGATGCTTTTATTATGGACTATCTGATGCATGCAAGGATGTTTTGGATGTCATTACTGGAGGAAACTTTCTTGAAATGGATTAGAATCCCTGATAATTATAAAAGGCTTTGTTGTTTTTCCCACCAATGAGAAAACTAATGGAATACATGGTAGATTAGATAAAATAGAAAATATTTTATGTAATCTAAATTTAAATGGAATAGAGGTGAGCTCTAAAGATTATCAAATCCTTGAAATAAATGGAGATTGGGAACCGTATATCCCTATTGAAATAAATGATCAAAGGTTCCTTGCTTATTGTGATATTTGTTCTATGATGTCAACTATGCCTAAAATGGTTTTCGATGCTATGAATTTTGGAGACTTATTTGATTACCCTTTTTGTCACTCTCATTCTGATGGTAGCTCTTCAAAAATTTATTAAAGAGTTAATGAAGTCCTTGTCACTTTTAAACATAAGACTGCTTTGGTTGATTTCTTGGTTTTTGAGTCAAAGGCTCAAGCTAATATTGTTCTTGGAAGATCTTTCCTTCGTTCCGTGGGAGCTTTTATTGATGTTAAAAAGGGCTGCATACGTTTTCGTTTTCCCATTAGGGGCAGGTTCTCCTTTCCCCTCAAATAGAAAGAAGTGCTTATTGAAGGAAAAGTTGCAATGGATTTCGAAAAAACTTGATATTTGGCATTACGCCTAGCTAAAAGGCGTTAAAGAAAAGCGCTTGTTGGGAGGCAACCCATCTTTTATTTTCAGTTTGCTTTTTGCTTTTCTTGAGTCATGAAGTTATTAACTCTGTAGCAACTTCATTGTATCTTTTTCTTTTGGTTTTTTGTGCCAAATTTAGCCTCTAATGCATTGAAAGTGCGAGGTATTATGTTGCTGTCCAAAAACAGATTCTGTGCACCTGTTGCACGAAAATCCTAAAATCGCCAGACTTTTATATTTTTCTGATAATTTTTGAAAGCAAGCATGATGATTTTATATATCTTTCATTAGTTTTAAGTTTTTTGATTTGAGCTGCAGAAGTGCCTCGAAAAATTCGATCTTTACAGACTGTTCAGATTTTGACAGATTCTGCTTTTATTTTGCATTTGTCTCTGTACCATCGTAATATGTGATAATCTAGGGGTAGAGTGCCACATTGAGGCTTAGTAAACAGTAGCTAATGCCCAATTAAGTTTGTTTGCAATTTGTCATGAGTTGAACACATGTGCATTTTAATTTATGAGCACTAACCCTCTAATCAAATTATGAGAAGTTTTGTGTGAAGCGAGTTTTTAAGTTCCAAAGGAGAGGAATATGAAGAAATCGAGGATGGATCAGAGCTCAAGCTTGGGGATTCCCCCATGGCACCCCCTCTGAATATCAAGAACTATCAAGAGTCAAAGCTTGGGGATGCCCAAGGCATCCCCTCATCTTCATCGACTATCATAAGGTCGTTTTCGTTGAACTTCGTTTTTATCACTTTACATATTATGTGCTATGCTTGGAGCGTCTTTTTACTTTCAGTTTTTTTTGTTTGTTTGCTGGTCATATCTTTGTTGGATCCTAGCTTTATTTGTGTGGGAGAGAGACACGCTCCGCTTTTTCGTTAGAATACTCCTTTGCTTCGCTTATATCTTTTTGAGTATTCTTAGCTATTGGCTGTTTTCTAGTAAGCTCTCACTTTTAGCTTTTATCTTGTTTAGAGAGCTGCTAGTTGTTAAGTTAAACTCTCTTGTTCTTCACTTATACTTGTTGGAGAGTTGTTGTTGAAAAATTGCTTGAATTGTCAATGCGACAAAATGTTGTTTGTGTGATGATAGAATAAAATGAAAAGCCTGCATAGTTTTGTAGATCATGGTGTGGATACTTGATGCTTCTCAATTGTTTTGAGATGTTAAGTTGAATGCTTAAACTTGTTGGTTATTTGAGTGGAATTGATTAGTAAAGAAATATGGTTGAAAGCTTGAAATTGTGTGGTTTTTCACAGTTGTTAATTCATAGTGCTAATCTTTCCATCAAAAGAATTGTTTGGTCAACAAGGGAGACGGTGTAGAGTTTTTATGGTTATGACCGGTAAATGTCTTATGTTGTTCTGTTACCGGTTATTGTTAGATGTTTGCTTCAAACACCCTTTTTGCTAAGCCTAAAAATTCGTACTGAGTGTATGGTTCACTCGTGCATCCAATCCCCAAAGCCAAACTTTCTTGCCAGCTGAGTCCACCATATCTACCTATGCATGGTATTTCCTACCATTCCAAGTAAATTTGTCTTGTGCTACCTTTAAAAAAAATTCAAAATACTTCTTCTTTGTGCCTCTGTTTTTATGCTCATGAGGGAGCAGTAGAGAACTAGATATAACTTGTGACGAGCGAGATCATTTCCCCCCTTTCACCCGTCGTTGATGGATTACGTCTTCACTTGAATCAACCCGAGAGCAACTTAAGCAAAATATAAATATAACTCACAATTCTCCTCCGCGCAATGCAAATCTGAGAAATCAGACCAAACATTGGACAGTGGTCAAACCAAGGAGAAAGAAGAGCGTACTCGCTCTTCTAAGAACCAGCTGCTCTCACAAGTCTAAAACCTTGCTTGTCATGAGGGACTAGATAGCTTCTCTGTTGTGAAGTCGTTGACGAAAGCATGCATACCTCAAAATCGTTTTACTTATGTTTTAAAAACCAAAAAGCTCTAGCATATGACTAATCCCTGCTTCCCTCTGCGAAGGGCCTTTATTTTACTTTTAATGTTGAGTCAGTTTTCCCTTTTTCCTTCTATCTCCACAAAAAGCAAACATCTAGCATTGACCCTGGGTATCGTTGAGCATATTACATTATCAAGATTAAACATGAATCTTTATATTGACTTTATCTATAAGATAAGCCGTTGGAAGTTGAAGCTCTTTGCCAATGCTTACATCTTCCTTTGTGTTGATTCTCAAACACTTTTGTCATGGAATTATTATCCTTGTGAATTAGTCAAATATGTTGATCACATTGTTTTCATGTCTTTGACATACTATTTATTAAAGGTTTTGCTTGGATGATTCAACTTGTTTATTCATTGCTTTCTTGCTATCAATTATAGACAATTGTTTTGTATCTCTTCATTCACATCCTTTGATTTGTATTACTATCTTGATCAAGATTGTGTTGGTTGCATGTCTCATCAAAAATTATTTGTTATCACTTACCTACTCGAGGACGAGTAGGAGTTAAGCTTGGGGATGCTGATACGTCTCAAACATATCTATAATTTTTGAGTGATCCATGCTAGTTTTGTGATATTGTCACATGTTTTTACTGTCAATTATATCATTTTTATGCATTTTGTCGGACTAACCTATTGACAAGATGCCCAGTGCCAGTTCCCTGTTTTTGCTGTCGTTTTGTTTCAGATATTTACTTCTGGAAATATTCTCGAATCGCGCTGGAAATTTACAGGGAATTTTTATTTGCCACGACGAAGTACCAGACCAAAGGAGAGCTGGAGGGGAGGCCCACAGGGCAGAGGCGCCCCCCTGTCGCGGCCAGGGAGTCACCCGCGGGTGGGGCCCGCCCCTGCCCCTAGGACCTCGCCTCGATGCCCTCCGACGCCTATAAATTGCCGTTTACCCTAAAAACATCGAGGCGGCCATTATTTTCCAGAAACTGGACCCCGACGCGCCGTCACCGAAAACCCTAGTTCGGGGTCCAATCTGAAGCTGATCTCCGCACTCTGCCGGAGGGGAGATCGATCCCGGAGGGCTCTTCATCATCATGCCTTCCTCCGGGATGATTTGTGAGTAGTCTCACCTTGGACTACGGGTCCATGGAAGTAGCTAGTTGGTAGTCTCTCTCTCTTGTGCTTCATGTCTTATGATCTTGTGAGCTGCCTAACATGATCAAGATCGATTATTGTAATGCTATGTGATGTGTTTGCTGGGATCCGATGGACTATGAAGTTATGTTCAGATTGTGCATGATTCTTATATGAGTAATTTATGTTCTTGCATGCTCTCCGATGTGCGTAGTTACTTTGGCCAAGTGATTGTGTGTATCTCCAAGAGAGGGTATTTATGCTAGATAGTGGGTTCATGCCCCCTTTTGTTCCTGGGCACGAGTGATAGAAACGTCTAAGGGCGAGGGTGTGCTGTTGCTACTAAGGGTAAAACAACGGTGTTAATGTCTCTTTTGATATTAGTATTGCTTACTTCATGCACTTTACTTAATGCAATTGTCTGTTACTTGCAACTTAATACCGTTGGGTGACAGGCTGGATAGCGATGCCACGGTGGACTTTTTAGACAAAGACGCAGTTGGACTCAACGGTCTTTGTTCCTTGTCGTGATGCCTCCATAAATATTATCATGTCCTTTTTGTCATAGCTAAATTGGGTTTGTGTCATGATCTTGTCAATTGCCTAGCTGTAATTCGTTCACCCATCACATGCATATTTTATTTACTTGAGAGACTCTACTAGTGAACCCATGGCCCCCGGTCCATCTTTTTACATTGTTTACAACCTCATTTACTTGGTTTAATCATCATTACTCCTTTGGTCACTTTTCATATTTCATCTATTTCATCATACAATTAACCGCTTTGTTTTCAGCGAGACCGGAAAGATTGACAACCTTTCTGCCGTTGGGGGCAAAGTATTTTGGTTGAGTGTGTGCAGGTCCACGTCTGTTGAAGGTCAAGCGCCAGAGATCTTCAACATTCACCTCGTTGTTGATTTCAATGTCCTACTGGTTCGATAAACCTCAGGTTCGTTAAACGAGGGAAAACTGCTACTAGCTGCAATTCCGCCTTCGCTTGGGGCACCACCCAACTTATTTTAATACAACAGCAAGCTCTTTTCTGGCGCCGTTGCCGGGGACTTTGGAGCTCCAGCAAGGGGAGTCTCATACTCTCAATCTCTTTACTTTGTTTTTGTCTTGCTTGCTTTATATCTCGTTTAGTTTATTTTCCCGTTTCAAAATTTTAAAACCCCAAAAAATTAGTGTAGTCTTTAATTCTGTCCTGTTATTTTATCCTGTCTTTATGTCTAGCTTTACCACTCTTGATATGCCTCTCTTAGCCGAGTTCTTTACCTTCAAACAAAAGGGAGAAGAAAGTTTAAAAAATGCTTGGGATAGAATTTCAGAATTACATCAAAAGATCCAACCCATGCTTGCTATGTGTGTTTTACTGAGATGGTTTTATTATGGACTATCTGATGCATGCAAGGATGTTTTGGATGTCATTACTGGAGGAAACTTTCTTGAAATGGATTAGAATCCCTGATAATTATAAAAGGCTTTGTTATTTTTCCCACCAATGAGAAAACTAATGGAATACATGGTAGATTAGATAAAATAGAAAATATTTTATGTAATCTAAATTTAAATGGAATAGAGGTGAGCTCTAAAGATTATCAAATCCTTGAAATAAATGGAGATTGGGAACCGTATATCCCTATTGAAATAAATGATCAAAGGTTCCTTGCTTATTGTGATATTGGTTCTATGATGTCAACTATGCCTAAAATGGTTTTCGATGCTATGAATTTTGGAGACTTATTTGATTACCCTTTTGTCACTCTCATTCTGATGGTAGCTCTTCAAAAATTTATTAAAGAGTTAATGAAGTCCTTGTCACTTTTAAACATAAGACTGCTTTGGTTGATTTCTTGGTTTTGAGTCAAAGGCTCAAGCTAATATTGTTCTTGGAAGATCTTTCCTTCGTTCCGTGGGAGCTTTTATTGATGTTAAAAAGGGCTGCATACATTTTTGTTTTCCCATTAGGGGCAGGTTCTCCTTTCCCCTCAAATAGAAAGAAGTGCTTATTGAAGGAAAAGTTGCAATGGATTTCAAAAAAACTTGATATTTGGCAGTACGCCTAGCTAAAAGGCGTTAAAGAAAAGCGCTTGTTGGGAGGCAACCCATCTTTTATTTTTAGTTTGATTTTTGCTTTTCTTGAGTCATGAATTTATTACCTCTGTAACAACTTCATTGTATCTTTTTCTTTTGGTTTTTTGTGCCAAATTTAGCCTCTAATGCATTGAAAGTGCGAGGTATTATGTTGTTGTCCAAAAACAGATTCTGTGCACCTGTTGCACGAAAATCCTAAAATCGCCAGACTTTTATATATTTATGATAATTTTTGAAAGCAAGCATGATGATTTTATATATCTTTCATTAGTTTTAAGTTTTTTTATTTGAGCTGCAGAAGTGCCTCGAAAAATTCGATCTTTACAGACTGTTCAGATTTTGACAGATTCTGCTTTTATTTTGCATTTGTCTCTGTACCATCGTAATATGTGATAATCTAGGGGTAGAGTGCCACATTGAGGCTTAGTAAACAGTAGCTAATGCCCAATTAAGTTTGTTTGCAATTTGTCATGAGTTGAACACATGTGCATTTTAATTTATGAGCACTAACCCTCTAATCAAATTATGAGAAGTTTTGTGTGAAGCGAGTTTTTAAGTTCCAAAGGAGAGGAATATGAAGAAATCGAGGATGGATCAGAGCTCAAGCTTGGGGATTCCCCCATGGCACCCCCTCTGAATATCAAGAACTATCAAGAGTCAAAGCTTGGGGATGCCCAAGGCATCCCCTCATCTTCATCGACTATCATAAGGTCGTTTTCGTTGAACTTCGTTTTTATCACTTTACATATTATGTGCTATGCTTGGAGTGTCTTTTTACTTTCAGTTTTGTTTGTTTGTTTGCTGGTCATATCTTTGTTGGATCCTAGCTTTATTTGTGTGGGAGAGAGACACGCTCCGCTTTTTCGTTAGAATACTCCTTTGCTTCGCTTATATCTTTTTGAGTATTCTTAGCTATTGGCTGTTTTCTAGTAAGCTCTCACTTTTAGCTTTTATCTTGTTTAGAGCTGCTAGTTGTTAAGTTAAACTCTCTTGTTCTTCACTTATACTTGTTGGAGAGTTGTTGTTGAAAAATTGCTTGAATTGTCAATGCGACAAAATGTTGTTTGTGTGATGATAGAATAAAATGAAAAGCCTGCATAGTTTTGTAGATCATGGTGTGGATACTTGATGCTTCTCAATTGTTTTGAGATGTTAAGTTGAATGCTTAAACTTGTGGTTATTTGAGTGGAATTGATTAGTAAAGAAATATGGTTGAAAGCTTGAAATTGTGTGGTTTTTCACAGTTGTTAATTCATAGTGCTAATCTTTCCATCAAAAGAATTGTTTGGTCAACAAGGGAGACGGTGTAGAGTTTTTATGGTTATGACCGGTAAATGTCTTATGTTGTTCTGTTACCGGTTATTGTTAGATGTTTGCTTCAAACACCCTTTTTGCTAAGCCTAAAAATTCGTACTGAGTGTATGGTTCACTCGTGCATCCAATCCCCAAAGCAAACTTTCTTGCCAGCTGAGTCCAGCATATCTACCTATGCATGGTATTTCCTACCATTCCAAGTAAATTTGTCTTGTGCTACCTTTAAAAAAATTCAAAATACTTCTTCTTTGTGCCTCTGTTTTTAAGCTCATGAGGGAGCAGTAGAGAGCTAGATATAACTTGTGACGAGCGAGATCATTTCCCCCCTTTCACCCGTCGTTGATGGATTACGTCTTCACTTGAATCAACCCGAGAGCAACTTAAGCAAAATATAAATATAACTCACAATTCTCCTCCGCGCAATGCAAATCTGAGAAATCAGACCAAACATTGGACAGTGGTCAAACCAAGGAGAAAGAAGAGCGTACTCGCTCTTCTAAGAACCAGCTGCTCTCACAAGTCTAAAAACCTTGCTTGTCATGAGGGACTAGATAGCTTCTCTGTTGTGAAGTCGTTGACGAAAGCATGCATACCTCAAAATCGTTTTACTTCTGTTTTAAAAACCAAAAAGCTCTAGCACATGACTAATCCCTGCTTCCCTCTGCGAAGGGCCTTTATTTTACTTTTAATGTTGAGTCAGTTTTCCCTTTTTCCTTCTATCTCCACAAAAAGCAAACATCTAGCATTGACCCTGGGTATCGTTGAGCATATTACATTATCAAGATTAAACATGAATCTTTATATTGACTTTATCTATAAGATAAGCCGTTGGAAGTTGAAGCTCTTTGCCATGCTTACATCTTCCTTTGTGTTGATTCTCAAACACTTTTGTCATGGAATTATTATCCTTGTGAATTAGTCAAATATGTTGATCACATTGTTTTCATGTCTTTGACATACTATTTATTAAAGGTTTTGCTTGGATGATTCAACTTGTTTATTCATTGCTTTCTTGCTATCAATTATAGACAATTGTTTTGTATCTCTTCATTCACATCCTTTGATTTGTATTACTATCTTGATCAAGATTGTGTTGGTTGCATGTCTCATCAAAAATTATTTGTTATCACTTACCTACTCGAGGACGAGTAGGAGTTAAGCTTGGGGATGCTGATACGTCTCAAACGTATCTATAATTTTTGAGTGATCCATGCTAGTTTTGTGATATTGTCACATGTTTTTACTGTCAATTATATCATTTTTATGCATTTTGTCGGACTAACCTATTGACAAGATGCCCAGTTCCAGTTCCCTGTTTTTGCTGTCGTTTTGTTTCAGATATTTACTTCTGGAAATATTCTCGGATCGCGCTGGAAATTTACAGGGAATTTTTATTTGCCACGACGAAGTACCAGACCAAAGGAGAGCTGGAGGGGAGGCCCACAGGGCAGAGGCGCCCCCCTGTCGCGGCCAGGGAGTCACCCGCGGGTGGGGCCTGCCCCTGCCCCTAGGACCTCGCCTCGATGCCCTCCGACGCCTATAAATTGCCGTTTACCCTAAAAACATCGAGGCGGCCATTATTTTCCAGAAACTGGACCCCGACGCGCCGTCACCGAAAACCCTAGTTCGGGGTCCAATCTGAAGCTGATCTCCGCACTCTGCCGGAGGGGAGATCGATCCTGGAGGGCTCTTCATCATCATGCCTTCCTCCGGGATGATTTGTGAGTAGTCTCACCTTGGACTACGGGTCCATGGAAGTAGCTAGTTGGTAGTCTCTCTCTCTTGTGCTTCATGTCTTATGATCTTGTGAGCTGCCTAACATGATCAAGATCGATTATTGTAATGCTATGTGATGTGTTTGCTGGGATCCGATGGACTATGAAGTTATGTTCAGATTGTGCATGATTCTTATATGAGTAATTTATGTTCTTCCATGCTCTCCGATGTGCGTAGTTACTTTGGCCAAGTGATTGTGTGTATCTCCAAGAGAGGGTATTTATGCTAGATAGTGGGTTCATGCCCCCTTTTGTTCCTGGGCACGAGTGACAAAAACGTCTAAGGGCGAGGGTGTGCTGTTGCTACTAAGGGTAAAACAGCGGTGTTAATGACTCTTTTGATATTAGTATTGCTTACTTCATGCACTTTACTTAATGCAATTGTCTGTTGCTTGCAACTTAATACCATTGGGTGACAGGTGATCTGTTGTAGTTTTAGGGGGGTGTTTGTTATCGTCTCCACAGGGATCAACAAGTTTATGATGGTTCTAAGTGTTGGCAGTGGCTAGGTCGAAATCAATCTTTTTCAGGTTTTTAGGGTTTAGGCAGAAAGGTTAAGGTTTTTGCAAGGAATTTAAACTACAACTAATTTAGAATTGAACTTGTAGCCTCAGGGTTGTCAATCCAGAGCCTAGCAAGGATCTAAGCAAGTTTTAGACAGGGAACAAGATTTTGGTGCTCAACTTGCAGAGACTAGTCATGCAAGGAAGGGTTTTTAGCAGGTTTTAAGAAGGAGAAAAATCAAAGCACAAAGATCACTCTTTTCTGGGTTGTCAGGCCAGATCCAAGTGAGTTAACAAGCATTTGGAGGCAAGGGGTGGAATTGCAACACACAAGCATGCAGGGACTAGCCATACACACACAGATCAAAACACACAACAAGTGGATCATGCAAATATTCGGTAAAGGCAGAGAATTGTGTCACTCAAATCACTGCACAGCCAGATATCACAAGGTCTGCTCGTAGATGGATGATCCTCTTAGTTCACGACAAGATTACACAGGGGAAGAGGGAGAAGTTCTTGGCTAAGCTCACTGAAACACTGTCGAAGCAGAGGAGGAAGAGGTGAGGATAGGTGTGGATGTAGAGTAGCTGTTCCTGAGCTTCAGATCACCTAGGCCTTGTACTCCTTTCTCCCGATCTCCACGTTGATCTTGATCTTGCTTTTCTTGCTCGTCTTCTTGCTTTGGTTCGTGGTGTTCTTGCTATTCTTGGGGTGTTCTTGGTGGGAAGTGGGCGAAATGGAAAAAGGGGTGTATGGTGGTGGCTGTCGATGGATGAGGATGGGATGGGTGGATGCGGATGGATGGATGGTGTGGTGGTGGCTTTATACACCTTTTCCTCCTTGGGTGGAATGGTTCGGAGAGGAGGAAGCTTCCTTCTTTTCTCACAGCCGAGAGGCACATGGGTGTTCTCCACTTTTTCACTTTTTTGCTTTATGCCTTCCTTGCTCCCCAAATTGATCTTCTTTCCCTCTCTCCAATTCAAACTCGTTTGCATTGCCTCTCAGCTTCACATGGGATCCAATGTTGCTACCCTGGTGCGCATTGCTTGATTTGGTCTTGTTGATCATGGCCACCTTCCTTTCTGTATAGAGTGTGCACTTTGCACACTGAACTGAAAAATGGGTAGTTTGCACTGTAAATTCATATAAATGAAGCACTGGAAACTAATTGCAATGAGGGTTTTTAGGGTTTTAGAGCTATGAATTAGGCATAAAAATGATGATGATCAAACCCCCAAACCCAAACCTTTGCTTGTCCCCAAGTAAAGTAAAGTGAGGTGCCGGTGACAATAGCGTGAAGATGAACAGTGCTCTGTTCTGAAATCTTAGCAGTCCATTCAAATCGGATTCATTGCGATTCTTTCTATTATTAGGGCAAGTTCTAGTTCAGAAATAAGTTTCAAATGGCAGATTTTAATCATTTCTAGGTTCAACTGCTCTGGATTAACAAGATAAGATGGATGACAGAGAGATTGAGATGAACTGATCCAGAAAATAGCCATAATGCAGATGTAAATGTCATATGCATGCAGAGTCAGTGCTTCACCTGCTACAGTTCCCAGGAACATAGTAGGCTAGTGCAAATGCATAGAATGAGTTAGTTAGTCATCTTCTTGTCAAGTTAACGTGGTTAGTGCTTCACATGTTACAATCTCGAGATCATAACTGCTAATGCCAACACTTCTTCAGATTCAGTTATAGGTTTTCAGTTAGTGCTTCACATACTACAATCCCGAGATCACAGTAGCTAATGCAAAAATTGTTGGCTGTTACAGCAATTTTCAGTTAGTTTCACTGTTAGTGCTTCACAAATCACAATCCCAAGATCATGATTGCTAATGCCAAAAAATGCAAACATGCAGAAATGCAGTTAGAACATGGCTCTGAAGTGGATCATCACATTCAATTTCTGTGTCATTTGCATTATCTAGTATTCCAAGAGCTTTGAACAGAGAAATGAATAAATTCTAAATTTGATAAATGCTTCTGAGCATAAGCCTTTGCAAGAATAATAGACAGATAAAAATTCAAGATTCTCAATAAAATGGAGTGCTGCTTGAACAGGGATGAACAACCCAAAATGAAACTTTTACTGAAACAGCTTATAATTTGCCAAATTGATCATAATTCATAGACATGGCATAACAATGAAACTCATGCTGTAAAAATGGCGTAAGTGATTGAAATAATTCCACCTGGTGTTCTCCTCTGCTTCTTATTCCATGATATCATAACCAAGACTTCCCATTCTCCTTTATTCAAAATCTGAAAAACAAAGACACAAAGCAAAACACAAAAGACAAGCATGGCTAATAAAGGAAATAAAAATTTGAAAGACATAAAAAAAAGGTATCAGGTTGCCTCCTGATGAGCTGCTCTTGTTTATAGTCATTAGCTTGACTGTAGCTTCTTTGCTGGTTTTCAACTCCAGAGGATGCATTGGGCTCATCCCCTGTTACATCATCATCTGATTCTTCCTTTTCTTCAGTGTACAACTGATCTCCTGCTCTGTAATGTTTTAGTCTCTGTCCATTCACCTTGAAAGTTCCCCCTGCTGGACTCTGTACTTCAAAAGCACCATGCCCAAGGTCTCTCTTGATGGCACAAGGACCAAACCATCTTGACTTGAACTTTCCAGAGAATAAATGTAGCTTGGAGTCATACACCAAAACTGTCTGTCCAACACTGAAATCTTTTCTGAGTATGTGCTTGTCATGCCATTTCTTGGCCTTTTCCTTGTAAATCTTGGCACTCTCATAAGCATCATTTCTCAACTCCTCTAATTCACACATCTGGAGTTTTCTTGCTTCTCCAGCTTTTCCTAGATCCATGTTCAACTTCCTTATTGCCCACTGGGCTCTGTGCTCCAACTCAACTGGTAAGTGACATGCTTTTCCATATACAATTCTGAATGGTGACATTCCAATTGGTGTTTTATAGCCCGTCCTGTATGCCCACAAGGCATCTGGTAATTTCATTGACCAATCTCCCCTAGACCTGGACACAACTTTCTCAAGAATCTGTTTTACTTCTCTGTTGGACAGTTCCACTTGTCCATTGGCTTGAGGATGGTAAGGTGTTGTCACTCTGTGGTTTTTCACACCATATTTGCTAAGGAGCTTCTCTAGCTGTTCATTGTTGAAATGAGCTCCACCATCACTGATCACTACTCTAGGAACTCCAAATCTGGGAAATATGACTGTTTTAAATAATTTGCATACTGACTTGGAATCAGCACTGACAGTGGGTATTGCTTCAATCCCTTTGGACACATAGTCCACTGCTACCAATATATGCTTGTATCCTTTGGATGATGGAAGGGGTCCAACAAAATTTACTCCCCACACATCAAACAATTCTACCTCTAGAATTCCCTTTTATGGCATTTCGTTCCTTCTTGATATTTTTCCTGATCTCTGACAAGGGTCACACTGCTTGATATACTCATGTACATCTTTGAATAGATTTGGCCAGTAGAATCCAGCTTGCAGTATTTTTGCCTGGGTTTTCATTGCTCCTGCATGACCTCCATACATGCCAGCATGGCATTGGAACATAACATCATTTATTTCTTCTGCTGGTACACATCTTCTGACAATTCCATCTGCACAATGTTTGTACATGAATGGCTCATCCCAGTAATAGCTCTTTGCATCATGCAAAAATTTCTTTTTCTGCTGGTAGGTCATGTCAACTGGCATAATTTCACAAGCGAGGTAATTTACTATGTCAGCATACCAAGGAGAGCTTGTACTCACTTTGATCAGCTGTTCACCTGGTATTGCACCTTGTATCTCTCTGTTTTCAGGACAAATGATTCTGGACAGATGATCTGCAACTGAATTTTCAGATCCTTTCTTGTCTCTTATCTCTATATCAAACTCTTGCAACAGTAGTATCCATCTGATCAACCTTGGCTTTGCATCTTTCTTCTTGATCAAGTACCTTATGGCTGCATGGTCAGAATAGACAATGCACTTGTGTCCCACAAGGTATGGCCTGAACTTGTCAAATGCAAATACTACTGCAAGTAATTCCTTTTCTGTGGTGGTATAGTTGATCTGAGCATCATCTAGTGTCTTGCTGGCATAATGGATAACATGAAGGGCTTTCTCCTTTCTCTGACCAAGCACTGCTCCCACTGCATAGTCGCTGGCATCACACATTATCTCAAATGGCAGAGTCCAGTCAGGTGGCTGCACAATTGGGGCTGTAACGAGAGCTTCTTTTAACTTGTTGAATGCTTGCATACATGCTTCATCAAACACAAACTTGACATCTTGGTTAAGCAGTCTTGTGAGTGGCTTTGCAATTTAGGAGAAATCCTTAATGAATCTTCTATAAAAACCAGCATGTCCTAGGAAACTCTGTATTCCTTTCATATTTTCAGGAGGTGGTAATTTAGCAATCACATCTACTTTTGCTCTATCCACTTCAATCCCTCTGGCTGACACTAAATGTCCAAGTACAATTCCTTCATTAACAAGGAAATGGCATTTTTCCCAATTCAATATCAAATTTTGCTCTGAACATCTGTGTAAAACTGCTGTCAGATTTTTCAGACAAGTGATGAAATCCTTTCCATATACAGTAAAATCATCCATGAATACTTCCATGATCTTCTCAATGTGATCAGAAAAAATGGACATCATACACCTCTGAAATGTGCCAGGTGCATTGCAAAGACCAAAGGGTAGTCTCTTGTAAGCAAATGTTCCATAGGGACAGGTGAAGGTGGTTTTGTCTTGGTCAGCTGGGTGAATGGGAATTTGCAGAAATCCTGAGTAGCCATCTAGGTAACAATAGAATTTCTGTCCTGCCAGCCTTTCTAACATCTGATCCATAAATGGCAAGGGAAAATGGTCCTTCCTAGTTGCCTTATTCAGTTTTCTGAAATCATTTACCATTCTCCAACCAGTGACAGGCCTGGTAGTTATTAGCTTTCCTTCATTATTTTCAACAACTGTGTAACCTCCTTTCTTGGGCACAATATGTATTGGACTTACCCACTCACTGTCAGATATGGGGTAAATCATTCCTGCCTGAAGGAGTTTTAAAACTTCTTTTTTCACTACTTCTTGCATGATAGGATTTAATCTTCTCTGCCCTTCTCTTGTTGGGGTGCTATCCTCTTCTAGGTAAATTCTGTGGGAGCAAACCTTTTCATCTATTCCTTTGATGTCATCAATGGAATAACCAATCACATTCTTGTATACCTGAGAACTGACAACAGACTCTGTTCCTGTTCCCCATCGAGAGCAGAGCTAATTATCACTGGATGTATTTTCTCTTGCTCTAGAAATATATACTTTAAATGAGCAGGTAACTCCTTTAGCTCAACAATAGAGTTATGGAACTGCTGAGATTCTTTACTTTCAACTTTGTCCAGGGCATTACTAAAGAGGGTAATTCCACATAGCTCCTGGGGTTTTGTGTTGTCAGCTGTGACAAAGACTTGCACTTCAGGCTCTTGGGGTTGTAGTTCTGTCAGAGACTCCATGACACTTTTGTCAATTATATCGACTGCATGACATTGCTCCAAGGTATGGGGGAGGTGAGAAGCATGTTTCATGCTGAATTCAGCTTGCTCAGAACCAAATTGTAATTTCAGTTTTCCACCTTTCACATCAATTAAAGCTCCAGCTGTGGCTAAAAACGGTCTGCCCAAAATCATTGAGTCCAAATTGTCCTCCATATCCAAGACCACAAAATCTACTGGGTAGGCAAAGTTTCCAACTTGGACAGGCACATCCTCTAGAATTCCTGCTGGGTTTCTCAATGTTCTGTCTGCTAATTGCAATGTCATGGAAGTGGGCTTCAGCACACCTAATTGAAGCCTCTGGTTGGCAGCTTGGGGTAATACACTTACTGAAGAACCCAAATCACAAAGTGCTGTGAAGGTTCTTTTTCCAACCACACAAGGGATACTGAAACTCCCAGGGTCTCCCAGTTTCTTGGGCATATAGTTCTGAATGACTGCACTGCACTCCTCTGTCAGAGCAACTATTTCAGGGTCTTCTAAACTCCTTTTCTTTGTGATTAAATCCTTGAAAAACTTGGCATATAAGGGAATGTGCAACACTGCATCAAGAATTGGTATGGTAATTTGAATTTCTTTCATGGTTTCCAAGAATTTTGCATATTGCTTTTCTTCTTTAGTTTTCTCAAGTCTTTCTGGAAATGGGACCTTTTGTGCAACAGGTTTCTGAATGACCAGGGCTGGTTGCTCTACAGTAACTCCTGATTTGTCAGCTGCAGGCAGATTTTCCACTCCTTTTTTCCCTGAATTTTCTGGCTTTTCAACTTCAACTGCTGGCTCTACTGTCTTTTCATGATCTGATACAGTGTTTCCTGTATCTTGAGGTTGCTGTACTATTGCTCTTCTGGCTGGAGCAACGTAGGTCAATTTAGATGTACCTATTCCACTCCTAGTTGTCACTGCTTCTACTGTCTCAATTGCTCCACATTGCTTTGGATTTTTCTCAGCTTGTGCAGGCAATTTGTTGGCTGGCTGAGCTGCTTGAGTATTGGAAATACCAGCTGTTAGTGTCTGCATGGTTTTGAAGAACAATTCCGACTGCATCTTCATGGTTTCCTGCATACCACTAAACATTTCCTTCTGTAATCTCATCATTTCACTGATTTCTGACTGACTGTTAGATATACTTGGGTAATTTGCTTGCTGTTGTGGCTGCTGATACTGCATATTACCCTGAGGTCTGAAATTTTGCTGACTGGCTTGAACATAATTCTGCTGTGCTCCTTGGGGGTAGCTCTGGTGGTTTGTATTCTTATAGGACAGATTGGGATGGTTTCTCCAAGCAGGGTTGTAGCTCTGGGAAAAAGCACCTTGATTCTGGGCATAATTCACTTCAGCTACTTGGTTTCCAGGATTTTCAAACAAGGAACACTCCTGAGGTGAGTGACCTTCATTCCCACAAATCACACAAGCAGATGATACTTGATTCACTGGCACAATTGCCTTACTATTTTTCTCTTGCATGAGCTGAGACAACTGGTTGGTAAGGCTATCCAGCTTAGCCTCCAAATCATTCTGGCCACTTAATTGAATTTCTAACTGTTGGTTAGGATGCACTGTCCTTTCATTAGTCCAAGAAAAATTGTGGGATGCCATACTTTCAATCAATGCTGTGGCTTCGTCAAGGGTCTTGTTCATGATTCCACCACCAGCTGCTGAATCAACAAAGGCTCTGGTTTGAGATGTTAAATCCTTGTAAAATGTCTGCAAGATCAACCACTGTTCCTGACCATGGTTAGGGCACATTCTGATCAATCCTTGATATCTCTGCCAAGCGTCATACAAGCTTTCACCTTCATATTGCACAAATCTGGTAATCTTGTCTCTGCACTCAGCTGCCTTGGTGGGAGGATAGTATCTTTCAAAGAATGCTTGCAACAAATGCTCCCAAGTGTCTCTGCAGTGTATTGGCAATGCATGAAACCACATTTTTGCAAGGCCAGACAGAGAAAATGGAAACAACTGCATCCTTATAGCTTCTGGGGGTACTCCATTGTGCTTCAGGGTGTTGCAATACTCAAGAAAATTTCTGATATGTTCATGAGGGCTTTCCAATGCACTGCCCTTGAATGGATTGTGCTGCACCATAGTAATTAGTGCTGGCTTGATCTCCCAGTTGTTTGCCTGGATGGCAGGCATTACAACATCTGTATTTGCCAACTGATCCTTGGGAATCCATAAATCTCTCAACTTTTGGTCACCCATACTAATAACCGACTGTCTCTCCTCTTGATCTTCTACGGAGGACACTGATGCAGCTCTTCTTTTTGCAAGAAAAGTTCTTTCTGGCTCTGGGTCAAATGGAGCTAGAGGTGAATCCTCAGACTGCATTCAACACTTTCAGGTGCCGCATAAGGTAGGTCATGTTTCTTCTACACACAATCACAAACAAGAACTTTTATCAAGGGTTAGTGAACTAAATCCCCTAATAACAATTCTAGTTATAGATCAAAGGACATAAAGCATCTCAAACATGCAGATCATGCATAAAGTTCATCAATCTTGCACACCACCTAGTCTACTGCACTACAAAGTTCCAAACAAAAGTCAATCCCCGGCAACGGCGCCAATTTTGATCTGTTGTAGTTTTAGGGGGGTGTTTGTTATCGTCTCCACAGGGATCAACAAGTTTATGATGGTTCTAAGTGTTGGCAGTGGCTAGGTCGAAATCAATCTTTTTCAGGTTTTTAGGGTTTAGGCAGAAAGGTAAAGGTTTTTGCAAGGATTTAAAGTACAACTAATTCATAATTGAACTTGTAGCCTCAGGGTTGTCAATCCAGAGCCTAGCAAGGATCTAAGCAAGTTTTAGACAGGGAACAAGATTTTGGTGCTCAACTTGCAGAGACTAGTCATGCAAGGAAGGGTTTTTAGCAGGTTTTAAGAAGGAGAAAAATCAAAGCACAAAGATCACTCTTTTCTGGGTTGTCAGGCCAGATCCAAGTGAGTTAACAAGCATTTGGAGGCAAGGGGTGGAATTGCAACACACAAGCATGCAGGGACTAGCCATACACACACAGATCAAAACACACAACAAGTAGATCATGCAAATATTCGGTAAAGGCAGAGAATTGTGTCACTCAAATCACTACACAGCCAGATATCACAAGGTCTGCTCGTAGATGGATGATCCTCTCAGTTCACGACAAGATTACACAGGGGAAGAGGGAGAAGTTCTTGGCTAAGCTCACTGAAACACTGTCGAAGCAGAGGAGGAAGAGGTGAGGACAGGTGTGGATGTAGAGTAGCTGTTCCTGAGCTTCAGATCACCTAGGCCTTGTACTCCTTTCTCCCGATCTCCACGTTGATCTTGATCTTGCTTTTCTTGCTCGTCTTCTTGCTTTGGTTCGTGGTGTTCTTGCTGTTCTTGGGGTGTTCTTGGTGGGAAGTGGGCGAAATGGAAAAAGGGGTGTATGGTGGTGGCTGTCGATGGATGAGGATGGGATGGGTGGATGCGGATGGATGGATGGTGTGGTGGTGGCTTTATACACCTTTTCCTCCTTGGGTGGAATGGTTCGGAGAGGAGGAAGCTTCCTTCTTTTCTCACAGCCGAGAGGCACATGGGGTGTTCTCCACTTTTTCACTTTTTTGCTTTATGCCTTCCTTGCTCCCCAAGTTGATCTTCTTTCCCTCTCTCCAATTCAAACTCGTTTGCATTGCCTCTCAGCTTCCCATGGGATCCAATGTTGCTACCCTGGTGCGCATTGCTTGATTTGGTCTTGTTGATCATGGCCACCTTCCTTTCTGAATAGAGTGTGCACTTTGCACACTGAACTGAAAAATGGGTAGTTTGCACTGTAAATTCATATAAATGAAGCACTGGAAACTAATTGCAATGAGGTTTTTTAGGGTTTTAGAGCTATGAATTAGGCATAAAAATGATGATGATCAATAGGCTGGATAGCGATCCCACGGTGGACTTTTTAGACAAATACGCAGTTGGACTCAACGGTCTTTGTTCCTTGTCGTGATGACTCCAGAAATATTATCATGTCCTTTTTGTCATAGCTAAATTGGGTTTGTGTCATGATCTTGTCAATTGCCTAGCTGTAATATGTTCACCCATCACATTCATATTTTATTTACTTGAGAGACTCCACTAGTGAACCCATGGCCCCCAGTCCATCTTTTTACATTGTTTACAGCCTCATTTACTTGCTTTTAATCATCATTACTCCTCTGGTCACTTTTCATATTTCATCTATTTCATCATACAATTAACCGCTTTGTTTTCTGCGAGACCGGAAAGATTGACAACCTTTCCGCTGTTGGGGGCAAAGTATTTTGGTTGAGTGTGTGCAGGTCCACATCTGTTGAAGGTCAAGCACCAGATATCTTCAACATTCACCTCGTTGTTGATTTCAAAGTCCTACTGGTTCGATAAACCTCGGTTCGTTAAACGAGGGAAAACTGCTACTAGCTGCAATTCCGCCTTCGCTTGGGGCACCACCCAACTTATTTTAATACAACAGCACAATGCAAATCTGAGAAATCAGCCCAAACATTGGACAGTGGTGAAACCAAGGAGAAAGAGGAGCGTACTCGCTCCTCTAAAAACCAGCTGCTCTCACAAGTCTAAAAACCTTGCTTGTCGTGGGGGACTAGATAGCTTCTCTGTTGTGAATCCGTTGACGGAAGCATGCATACCTCAAAATCATTTTACTTCTGTTTTAAAAACCAAAAAGCTCTAGCACATGACTAATCCTTGCTTCCCTCTGCGAAGGGCCTCTCTTTTACTTATTGTTGAGTCAGTTCACCCACTTCCTCTACCTTCTACAAGCAAACCCATAGTGTTGAATTTTGATGTTAAGCAAGTATGATATCTACATTATGTCTTTTATGTATCATGATAGTTATTCATTTTTCTTATGTCAGTTCTAACTCTTTTATAAGGATATAGCTTTGACGATTTGCAACTCGTGGTAAGATGACCGGATGGTTGAAGCATTTAAATGAATCTTTCTTGAAATATGGGCTGATAAGTATAATTGTTTCTTAAGCAGAGTCTCGGTTTGTCTTTGCTTAATTAGTTTATGTCTTCTTTAACCTGTTAAGACACCTGACTTCGGAAGCTCCAAAAATTCCAAAAAAATTCGGAGATAAATATTATGGGAAATAAGCCATGGAGCCAAAAGGGCGCATGGAGGCGAGCTCCAGGGAGCAGGGGCGCCCCCCTGCGCGGGCCCACCCTAGGCCGCGGGTGGGACCCGCCCCTGGCCCATGTGGCCCCCCTCCGGCTCCTCTTTGTCGTATTACTTCCCTTTGACCTAAAAACGTCGGGGGTATCGACGAGGAATTTTTCCGCCGCCTCCACGAGGCGGAAACCAGACAGAGAGAAGAAGAGCTCCGGCAGGGAGAAATCTGCTGGGGAATTTCCCTCCCGGAAGGGGGAATCATAGACATCGTCATCGCCGTCACGCCGGGCATCATCGGGATCATCATCAACACCATCTCCATCATCGGCACCATCATCACCGTCACCGTCCCATCTCATCCCGCTGTAGCAATTGTCATTGTTTTGTTATTAGTTCGTTGGAGTCGTATCCCGGGTGTTGATTACTACTTGTAGTTGATGCTTGAGAGTTTTATCGGTGAATTGTCTTTACAATCAGATTGTTGCCCTTATTCATATCACCTCTGATCATGATCTATATGATGTCTTGTGAGTAGTTCGTTTGGTTCTTGAGGACATGGGGAAAGTCTAGTTGCTAGTAATTGCATAATGTTGAGTAATATTTAATGGTTTGATTTATGTTGTGGTGTTATTCCTCTAGTGGTATCGTGTGAACGTCGACTACATGATACTTCACCTTTCAAAGGGCCTAGGGGAATGCATAGTGTATTTAGTTTGCTTATGGTAGGGTTGCAGGAGTGACAGAAACCTAAACCCCAATTTGTGAACTAGTGCACTAGGGAGCGTAGGGTCTCGGAGTTTAAGGCTATGGTTAGGTTTTTATCTTAATTAATTTCTTGTAGTTGCGGATGCTTGCAAGGGGTTTAATCACAAGTATGTATTTGTCCAAGTAAGGGTGGTGCATTAGCATAGGTCCACCCACACAGCACTTTATCAAAACATTGAAGGTTAATCACCGGCGTGCAATGAAACTGGCTAGGCAGAAACTCCCATGTGTCGTCGAGAACGTTTTAATCTTCATAAGTAACACAACCGGTCTGTCCTTTGAGCTTAAAAGTATTGGGGGATATTTGCTGCAATTATTGTAGCACTCTTTTATTTACTTGTTCTTTATTGGTTCTTTAAATCAAAAATCCAAAAACATTTCTCTTTTAGTGCTTGCAGTGAAACCTTGCTGAAAACCACTTGTCAACACCTTCTGCTCCTCGTTGGGTTCGACACTCTTACTTATCAAAAGGACTACGATAGATCCCCTATACTTGTGCGTCATCAGTGAGCTCCGCCAACCATATCTCGGTCTTGCCCTTGAGGGTCTGAAGTTCTTCCTGGGCCGAGGTAGCGCGGAGCTCGGCTTGCTCTTGTGATTCCTTGAGTTTCTGGGCCTCATCTACCCGGAGACATTTCTCCTCGGCGAAAGTTTTCTCAAGCTCGGCACTGTGGCTCTGCGCCTTTTCAAGCTCGGCCTGCAGCCGGGATACCTCGTCCCATTCCTTCTTGAGCTCGGCCTTGTGTGCGTCGTCACGCTCCTTCTGTTCGGCTGTGCCGAGATGGCAGAGTCAGCATATAAAAATTGATGCAAGTGCAAAATAAAGCACAG
Source organism: Puccinellia tenuiflora (assembly GCA_012064385.1). Classification (NCBI taxonomy): domain Eukaryota; kingdom Viridiplantae; phylum Streptophyta; class Magnoliopsida; order Poales; family Poaceae; genus Puccinellia; species Puccinellia tenuiflora. The sequence continues at coordinate 519,441 of QRDG01000575.1, read as the reverse complement.
AGTGTGGATTACTCTCAAGGGCGGAGATCCGCTTCAGCAATTCTTCAACCTTAGCCTCCGTTCCGACTATTCATGTCGGCAAAAAAAAGAAGTTAGAAATGAGATCAAGGCAGTTGTGCATAACTGCTATGTCGGCAGGCGAAAAGGGTACCTCTGTTGTTCAGCTCGGCTTGCAATTGCTTGTGCTTGTCGGAGAGCTTCCTGTGCGCCAACAGAAGTTTGTGGTGCAGCCGAGTCCGGTTGGTCGTGCAAGACTGGAAAGAGAAAATATTAATATTATTTATGAAGATTCGCGCCGAGTAATCTTTACTCGACCGAGTTTCATCTACTCGACCCGAATCTCGGGGACTGGGGATAGTGGATATCTATCATGAAAAAGGCTAACCGAGGAATCGTTACTCGGCGGTGTTTACCTCGGCGGCTTTATCGGCTTCAAGGACGGCAGCCTTCACCGCGAACATCTTCTGGGCGAGAAGACTCGGACCTGCTGGGTGCTGCGAGGTCACCTCGCCCGTGTCGGCAGCATTCCAATCTATGTTGTACTGCTCAAGCGAGCCCAAGCTTTTCCCGCTCAGAGTTCGCAGTGGAGCAAACCCCCAACTAGTTGTGGTGGTCTGGATGCCGGTGCCGGTCGTGGTGGTCTGGATGCCAGTGTCGGCCGAGGTTGTACTTGGATTTAGCGGCACGGTCAACTATCTATCCGGGTTGGGCGGTACCACCTTGGCCGGCGCTTTCCCAGCCGCAAAGGGAGCGGTCTTCTTCGGCTGCGGTCGCTGCTTCTGCTGCGGCTGTGTCGGTGGCGGTGGTGGCCGTTGCTACGGCTGTGGCTGTTGTTGCTGGTGTGTCGGTGGTGGTTGTTGTGGCTGTTGCTGCTGTTGTTGTCGCTGCTGCTGTTGTTGTTGCTGCTATTGTTGCTGCTGCGGCTGTTGCCGCTGAGGTTGCTCTGGCTCTTCCGGAGTCTTAGCATTTTCTGTCTCGGTGTCCATGGAGTTGACACCGGGATCTTCATCTCGTATGGGCGCCGAAATGTCAGCTCTGACCGGACCCGTGGCTTCCGCTCCTGGGATGTTCTGTCCCTCTCCGGTTTTGGCTCCGGATCCCGGAGCTGAGGGGTTTGCCGGTGGGCTCATCCTTGGTGGGCAAGGCACACTGTGTCGGCAGGCCCGGACGGCGGCGGCGTCACAATCGGTGACCGGATGGAGGATGCACTCTGTGTGACCTCCAGGGGGTCCCTGCAGTGGAATAACACAATACGTTATCTCGGTCAAAGGAAAAGAGCGAGGAAAACAAGGATCATCAGGATATGGAGTCGATGTCGGCAAAAGGTATCTTACCCCGTGGTGGTGGGTCTCGGGCGTGGTTTCCTCGACACCTTCTTCTTCTGTTTTTTCTTCGGGGGGCCTGCGGCTTCAGAGGAGCCGCTTGAGGCGCGCTTCCGGAGCTGACCTTGGCTTCCCACGGCAAGGGGCGCCACGTCGAGCACCTGTTTGTCCGGTTTAGCTGATGTCAAGGGCACCGAGTATGAGAATGCAGTTGAGCAAGGGTCAAGTACCTCTAAAATTTGACAATCGTCATCGTCATCAGACCAATCTCGCACGGATTCGGAAGCACGAGTCTTACCCGTAGCAGGACCAGGGCCGGCATTGGGAATCGGCATGTAATCCTCGTTGTCCGGGTCTTTCGTGTCGGGGACATCGAGATCCTTACCCCACATGACGGATGGATCCGGTCCATCCTCGGTCTTCTGCCGTGCAAATCTCTGCATGACAGACACGAAGAGTTTACTTAGTACAAAGGATAACATTGAGCACCGATATAAGAGTTTATCTTGGCAGGAAACTTATGTCGGCTGAGGTCTGAGGTTACTTACGGCGGGCGGAAGGTTGTTTCGGCTATGGGGTTCTTTTCCCCATTCCCAGTCATCCGTCATCTGCGTCCGGGCTATGGCCTTGACGCGCCTCCAGACCTGGGCCTTGCTCAGCTCATAGGTGCTTGTCCGAGTTTGATCAAGCGGGCCACTCATGTGGCATATCTTGTGAACCCGGCGTTGGAGAGGGGAGACCCGGCGACTAATGAATGTCGCCAGCAGGTCGTCGGCCGACATCCCCTCTTCTTTAAGCTGGATGACGACCCGGTGGATTTCGTTCACTTCCAAGATCAGCTCCTTCGGGTCGTACCCCCAGTTGTGCTGTGCAGTGGGTGGACCGACAGTAAATCTCGTTAAACCGATTTGATCAACGTCGGTCGAGTTCTTCACGTAGAAGAAAGACCGAAGCCATTTTCGGCAAGACTCCAAACCTTGGATACGAGGGAAGATTGAGGTGCGCCGAGGTATGACGGTGGCGGCCCCGCACTGGGTGATGATTTTGGGTGCGCCGGGGTTTTCTTTATCCGGGAGAACCTGTTTCCGGAACTGGAAGTATTTGGACCAGAGGTTGATGGTGGGCCAGAGGCGGAGATAACCCTCCGAGAAGGAGACATAAGCGGAGAGCGTGGTGAAGGCGTCAGCCGGAAGATGGTGAGGTTGGAGGCGAAACTTGTCAAAGAAATTGCTCATGAAATCGCTAACGGGGAGCCCGAACCCACGCTCGAAGTGAGCAACGAAGACGACATACTCATCGGGTTGAACTACCGGCGCAAGCTCGGGACCGGGAAGCCGACATACCACTCCTGCCGAGATACGCCGAGTCCGGATCAGCCAATCGATCTCGGCTTGGGTCACGTCGGAGCCCTCCCAGGCGGCTCTGGTGGATCCCTCCACCACCCTCTCCTCGGCGAGCTCAAAGACGGCGGCGTCTTGGGAAGACATCTGGCCGGCACAACTAGGTGGCAACGCGGCGGTGGGCTGCAGAGAGTTCACCGGCGGTGAGCAATGTGTCTCTACGACGGAGGAAGCAAAAGAGAAAAGAAAAAGGGGAAAACTTACCGCGGCGGCAAAGCTCGGAGCGCTGCGGCGTACGGCAGCGGCGAACAACGCGTTGTGCGGCGGCGGAGCTCTATGCACTGCGTAGCGGTGGCGTACCGTAGGCACTACGGCGGCAGCGCGACATGCGTGGAGCGTGCGGCGGCGATGGGCTCTGCGCGCTGGAGGTGGAGATGGAGAGAAAGAACAGATGTGAATGCGGGGAGGGGAAAATTTACCTCCTCCCTCCTATTTAACAGCGAGGGGAGATCGTGCGCCCTGGATTTCCAAATGGAGCTCGGTGTCCACAGGAAGGGTAAAAGCATCACTTCATCAAGCACGTCACGAGACTAAGCATGACCTCTTGATATAAAAGAGTGTGACACTCCAAGGTGGAACGGAACAAAAACTAGACAAGCTCTTACTCCGCGAATCACAAAACTTTGACCCTTTTCCGAGAAATGTACGAGGTACCGGAGTTTGTTTCTCCTGACATCCGAAGTGGAATGCCTTGACGAACCACAAGAATAACATGCATCAGAACACCCCAATGCACGATAAAACTTGACTGTCCACTGACAGATAGAGGACGGACAACAAATTTAGTGTAAGGAACGGCTAACAACAATTCTAAGATATTGCAGAAGCCATTGTTAGCGCTCTTCCGACAACTAGTGCCGAAAGGGTTTCAGGATACGGTGTTACCGAAGGAATCACAATTATTGATGGAAAATCTCGCTAAGAGCAATTCCGTCGTGATTCAGATGGCTCCATGACAGAGAGCCTAGATAAAGCTAGTGACAGCGAAGGGCATTGGCGAGGAAAACAATTACGGCGGCAACCTCGAGTTTGAGACTAACTTCAAATTTTGCCAACCTGAATAAGGGTTTGACCATTAGCACCAGGGTTCGACAGAAAGATCTTGGGTTAAAGATCAGCTTCATGCACCGGGACTCACGATAGCATAATGCTCACAAGGGCGACAACCCTCATAAATCATTACACCGGAGCCCTAGCACAATCCGGGACCTTCGGTTCAAGATCTTGGACAAAAGCAAAGGAATTTCTTGACGATCCGCAATACTTCTTCTCTTGAGCTTTAGGTTTGGCAGACGAGTAAACTTAACCAGTAACTAAAGGTAGAAACCCACCCCGTGATCCTAAAGATTTAGAATTTGCCGACAATCAGAAGAACTGTTAAAATCAAATAGAGGTAAGATGGCACCGAGATCAGAGTGAATTGGATAAGGAATAAAAAGAATCCTAAGAAGGTTTTCACAACTCATTTTTAGGTTAAAAATAATTTTTCACGAACACTAGACTCCACATCGACCAATAGAAAGGGTTTCCTACAGGCAGTCCTGCTCTGATACCAACTTGTAGCGCCCCGACCCCAGAACTATACAGTGAAGCGTTGTGCAACCGGTCATGCTACACAATCGAAGGTTACTGGGTTTACCAATCCCAGGCCAAAACCCATTGGCAGGTGTGCTCAGAATGGATCATCGGCACACAACACCTCGATCATGCCATAAGCTCAGACATCGCTATCATGTATAGTAGAGAGATCAAGACTTGTGGAACAACTGGCACATTGCAGACTCTACGACACAAAAACTCATATAGCAACTCATATAAGAGAAGATACAAATATTACACACAAAAGGGATCATAGATCCATAAGTACATCAAGCGGAAACGGGTAGTGTTGTCTAACAACAAGATGCAAATATGGCCTAAGAGGCCTACAGATAAACGAATCCCAGCCAGCTTGTTCCACGGTCCCAAGCTGCCACCTGGGAACCCCGGACTACTAGTCGACGTCCACGAAGAACCCACCTAGCTGCTCGGTGTCATCCTCCTCTGAAACAAAGTCATAAAGGCAGCAAAGAGAGACTGAGTACGACGTACTCGCAAGTTTAGTAGGGCGATATAGGCCCAATGCTGACGGAGGCTCTATAGCTGTATATGTACTTGTGTTGCATAAAGCTAGTTTTTATAAACAAAGACAGAAATGACCTATGGCATCGACTACTCAGAGTATTTTTCATAAAAGGGGTAAGAGAGTAAACTTTCATTTTGGTTCTCATCGAACCATCTTGTAGCCAAACCCACTCATCTCCACCAAAGGCACTCCCTCGAATCACCCTCGAGGAAATGAACCTTTTGTCACTCGTTGAAATGCAACCTTTAGCTGCCAAATTTTAATTAGGTTAATGTCGGCACAGTGGAAACCAGGGTACCACGGGCCGGCCTGCCAGGGCCCACAAGATTCTTCAGAAGATTTCGCTAAGGACCAAGCTCTCCGAGCCTGGCGAGCCTCGCGAGGGTTTTTCCCCCGCGAGGGATCTCTCTTCTTCGCCAAGGGTTTTTCCCTCGGCGAGGGACCTCTCCTCGAGAGGGCATCTCGGATGCCACCTGCAAATTCTGCTAAGGACCAAGCCGAAAGGCTCGGCGAGGCCTTTTGCCTCGCGAGGCCTCCTTCCTCTCGAAGCCAGCTCTGCCTCCGCGGCAGAGCGCACATGGGCTCTGCACGTCCGCAGAGTGACGACCGCGCCAGCGCGCAGTGACAGCAGCGCCACAGTTGCCATTCTTATTTATAAAGGGGTCAAAAAAGCTGCACCAAGCAAAGGAGCCCCAAGGATTGCCACTTTGGTGATAAGGGAACCGTCTGCAGCTACCCTCCAAAGGCGACGTCACCGTGGGACACATCCCGCATCAGCAGCGCCAGCCCACCGTCCTGTTTGGACGGTGGCTTTTCCAGCTTTGGTGACGCTGCACCCTGCCGTGGACCGCGTCCATGGACTTTACCTTTATGGTGGACTTTACCTTTATTGTGCACCGCACCTCCTCCTTCGTCGCCATGTGGTAGCCCTTCCCGCCAAGACATTTGGGGGGAAGAGGCCCGAGACACCTATAAAAGGAGGAGGAGCACGTTCGGGCAGAGGGTTCACATTTTTTCCAAACCCTGGAGTTCGACTCTTAGTTCACACTCTTCTCCGGTTCTAGGGTTAGCCATTGTAGCCACCTCGAGCTCGCCAAGCTCGCCCTGTACTGGACCCTCTCCAAGCAAGTGCAATACAACTCGGAGCAGGACGTAGGGGTTTTACCTCACCTAGAGGGCCCTGAACCTGGGTAATACCGTGCGTTCCTCTCTGCAGTGCTTCCCCGCGACGATCCAGGCGAGCACCGTCGCCGAGGCACGTTGAGGGTTGTTTGATTCCGTGTTCAGCCCCTTACTCGATCCTTCGTGAGACACACCTAGTTCCTGGGACAGTTCTCCGACATTTGGCGCGCCAGGTAGGGGGCTGAGGTGCATCTTCAACCTCGACACCGCCATGGCCATCATCTCTCGCGCCGAACGTCTCGCTCGCCGGACGGCCAGCGCCGCCACCGCTCCCACTGGCAACCCGCGTGGCCGCCCGCGCGGAAGTGCTGCTCCGGAGCGCCACGTCGACCCCGAGCCCCGCGTCGAGCACCCGGAGGACGACGACATCGACCACGCCGAGGACGACCTTGGCGAAGAGGAGGCTTCCTCCCTGCACCCGTCGCGGGACCGTGCTGCTTCCTCGCTGGGCCACCCTGCGCCCAGCCCGGCGACTGCGCTTCTCATGGCGCAGGAGCTGCTGTAGTACCGTCCCACGCCGGAAGCCCAGGAGGCCTGGCTCAACCGCCTCTCCGAGCTCGTCGGCGCCGCTCGCGTCGCCGCTCCTGCACCGTCCCGTTCGCTGGTCCTCTCTGCACGCGCAGGGGACGTGGCGCACGGCGCGCCGCACGCACCTCCTCGTCACCCCGCGCCCGCTCCAGCTCCACCGGCTCCACCGCAACCTGCTCCAGCCGGGGCTGCCAAATCGCGCGACTGCCAAATCGTGCAGCGGGCCCCGGAGGACGCACGCGTGAGCATCGAGCGCAACCAGGATCGCCACAACCGCGCCGTCCATGACGTCGCCACCGCGGGGCGCCACCTCCGCGCCACCCTCGCCAACGGCCCGGTCACCTACGGCACGATGGCCGCGTTCACTCGCAGCCTCCGTCGCGTCGTCTGGCCGGTCAAGTTCAGGCCGGATCTTCCTCCGCGCTACGACGGCAAGAACAACCCCCTGGAGTTCCTGCAGCTCTACACCTTGGCCATCCAGGCCGCCGGGGGCGACGACAAGGTCATGGCGAACTGGTTCCCCATGGCCCTCAAGGACTCCGCGTCCTCGTGGCTCACCAACCTCCCCGCCGAGTCCATCAACACCTGGGAGGACCTCTGCCGGTGCTTCGTCGCCAACTTCAAGGGCACGTACGAGCACGGCCTCACGTACAACGATCTCCGCACCGTGCGCCAGAAGCCTGGTGAGACCCTCCGCAAGTACATCCAGCGCTTCAGCCAAGTGCGCAACAAAATCCCCAACGCCACCGACGCGCAGGTCATTTCGGCCTTCCAGGCTGGGGTCACGGATGTGCGGATGCTCGAGAAGCTTGGCATCCACGACAACATCACCACCGTTGTCAAGCTTTTCGACTTGGCGGACAAGTGTGCCAAGGCTGAGGAGGGCCGCTTGTTCGTCAAGAACGAGCCAGGGGACCCCGCCGAGGAGTCCAAGAAGAAGAAGAAATCCACCGAGAAGCGCAAGACCACTGCAGTCCTCGCAGCTGAGCCTGACGCCAAGCAGCCTCGTCAAGCTGCCACTCCAGCCGCGGGACCCGAGAAGAAAGATGATCGTCCCTTCTGCATCTACCACAACAGGCATTCCAATGCCACCGAGGACTGTTACGACCTCAAGAGGCTTCGCGAGGCGCGTGAGGCTCGCGAGGCGAACGATCGGCAACAAGGCCGAGCGGAGGCCGCAGCGGCCGCAGGGGGCGACGCTGGAACAACAACTACGACGACAACTACCAGCAGAACCCTCAGGCCAACGCCGCCCAGCCCGCGAACGACAACCTCCCTGCCGAGACTCCTGAGGGCTACCAGGTGCCTCGCGGGGCCGCTTGCATCCTCGGCGGGGCTCAGGCCCCCAGCTCCAACCGCCACTTCAAGCAATTCACTCGCGAGGTCTCGGCAGCCCTTCCCGGGATTGAGGCCTCCAAGCCCCTCAAGTGGTCCCAGTGCCCCATCACCTTTGACTCCGCCGACCACCCCAAGTCCACCGCGACTGTTGGCACCATCCCGCTGGTCTGCACTCCCACCATCAACAACATTGCAGTCTCCAAGACGCTCATCGATGGGGGTGCAGGCCTCAACGTCATCTCTGTCGAGACATTCGAGAAGCTGCAGGTGCCCTACGAGCGGCTCATGCCCACCAGGCCCTTCTCGGGGGTGACAGAGGGTCTCACCACCCCTTTGGGGCAGGTGAGGCTCGCCGTCACTTTCGGCACCCAGGCCAACTACCGCACCGAGCTGATCGATTTCGACGTCGCGCACATCGGCCTGCCCTACAACGCCATCCTCGGCTACCCCGCCCTCGCCAAGTTCATGGCGGTGACCCACCACGCCTACAACCTCGTCACGCTCCCTGGCTCGGGTGGCACTGTCGGCACAGTGGAAACCAGGGTACCACGGGCCGGCCTGCCAGGGCCCACGAGATTTCTTCGGATGATTTTCGCTAAGGACCAGGCTCTCCAAGCCTGGCGAGTTTCGCGAGGCTTTTCGCCTCGTGAAGGGTTTTCCTCCTCGCCAAGGATTTTCTCCCTTGGCGAGGGATCGCTCCTCGACAAGGCGTCTCCGACGCCGCCCGCAATTCTGCTAAGGACCAAGCTGAAGGGCTCGGCGAGGCTTTTCGCCTCGCGAAGCGCCTTCCTCGTGAAGCCACCTCTGCCCCCGCGGCAGAGCGCACATGGGCTCTGCGCCATGTGCAGAGTGACGCGCGTGCCTACGCGTGATGACGACGACGCCGCAGTTGCCGTTTCCATGTATAAAGCAGTCAACAAAGCGGAGCCAAAGCGACAACGAGTATTGCCTCTTTGGTGACAAGGGAACCGTTTGCAGCTACGCTCCAAGGACGACGTCACCATGGGTCACCTCCCACCTCGGCAAGCACCAGCCCACTGTCCGGCTGGTCGGTGCCCCTTTTCAGCTTTGGTGACGCCGTCCCCTGCCGTGGACCGTGTCCACGAGCTCTACCTTTATGGTGGACTTCACCTTTACGGTGCACCGCGCCTCCTCCTTCGTCGCCATGTGGTAGCCCTTCCCGCCCAAATGTTTGGGCGGAAGAGGTCCAGGACGCCTATAAAAGGGGGAGGAGCACGCCCAAGCAAAGGGTTCGATCTTTGGTTGGTGCAGCTCTAGAAAACCCTAACCCTAGATCTAAAGTCCAGCAAGTAGCCATTGTTAGCCACCTCGAGCTCGACAAGCTCTCCTTGTACTGTAAACTCTCTAAACAGTGCAATACACAGAAGCAAGACGTAGGGGTTTTACCTCCACAAGAGGGCCCTGAACCTGTGTAAGACCTTGTGTCAATCTCTACAGTGTCGTCCCCAGCGAGCCTGACAAGCACCGTCGCCGGAGCACGTTGTGGATTGTTTGACTCCGTGTTCAGCCCCTTTCACGATACCTTGGAGACACCCCTAGTTCCTGGGGACAGCCCTCCTTCTAGCGCCATTGGCGCGCCAGGTAGGGGGCTGAGGCGCGTCTTCATCCTCGACACAGCCATGGCCGGTTCTCGTGCCGAACGCCTCGACGCTCGCCGCTCCGCCGGCCGGAGCTGCTCGACGCCGCGTCGACCCCGAGCCCCGCGTCGAGCACCCGGACGACGACGACGTCGACCACGCTGAGGACGACCTCGGCGAAGAGGAGGCCTCCTCCCTGCCTCCGTCGCGGGACCGTGCTGCCTCCTCGCTGGGCCGCCCTGCGCCCAGCCCGGCGACTGCGCTCCTCATGGCGCAGGAGCTGCTGCAGTACCGCCCCATGCCGGCGGCTCAGGAGGCCTGGCTCAACCGCGTTGCCGAGCTCATCGGCGCCGCTCGCGCCGCGGCACCCGCACCGTCTCGCTCCCTGGTCCCTTCTGCGCTCGTGGGGGACGTGGCGCACGGCGCACCTCCCGCGCCTCCTCTCCATCCCGCACCTGCTCCAGCTCCACCGGTTGCACCGCAACCTGCTCCAGCGGGGGCTCCTCCTCGCGACGGCCGCGCTGCATCGCACGCGTCGTCGCCACATGACTGCCAAATCGTGCAGCGAGCCCCTGAGGACGCACGCAGTGAGCATTGAGCGCGGGCAGGAACGCCACAACCGCGCCGTCCAGGACGTCGCCACCGCCGGGCGCCACCTCCGTGCCACCCTCGCCAACGGCACGGTCACCTACGGCACGACGGCCGCGTTTACTCGCAGCCTCCGTCGCGTCGTATGGCCGGTCAAGTTCAGGCCGGACCTTCCTCCGCGCTACGACGGCAAGAACAACCCCCTGGAGTTCCTGCAGCTCTACTCTCTGGCCATCCAGGCCGCCGGGGGCGACGACAAGGTCATGGCGAACTGGTTCCCCATGGCCCTCAAGGACTCTGCGTCCTCATGGCTTACCAACCTCCCCGCCGAGTCCATCAACACCTGGGAGGAGCTCTGTCGGTGCTTCGTCGCCAACTTCAAGGGCACGTACGAGCGCGGCCTCACCTACAACGACCTCCGCGCCGTGCGTCAGAAGCCCGGCGAGACCCTCCGCAAAAACATCCAGCGCTTCAGCCAAGTGCGCAACAAGATCCCCAACGCCACCGACACACAGGTCATTTCAGCCTTCCAGGCTGGGGTCACAGACGTGCGGATGCTCGAGAAGCTCGGCATCCACGACAACATCACCACCGTCGTCAAGCTTTTCGACCTGGCGGACAAGTGCGCCAAGGCTGAAGAGGGCCGCTTGTTCGTCAAGAACGAACCAGTGGACCCCACTGAGGGGTCCAAGAAGAAGAAATCCTCCGAGAAGCGCAAGACTACTGCGGTCCTCGCGGCAGAGCCCGACGCCAAGCAGCCTCACCAGGCTGCCACTCCAGCCGCAGGACCTGAGAAGAAGGATGATCGTCCCTTCTGCATCTACCACAACAGGCAATCTCACGCCACCGAGGACTGTTTCGACATCAAGAGGCTTCGCGAGGCTCGCGAGGCTCGCGAGGAAAGCGGAGGCCGCGGAGGCCGCGGAGGAGGCCGCAGCGGTCGCAGGGGGGCGACGCTGGAACAATAACTACAACAACAACTACCAGCAGAACCCTCAGGCCAACGCTGCCCAGCCCGCGAACGACAACCTGCCTGCCGAGGCTGACGAGGGCTACCAGGTGGCTCGTGGAGCCGCTTGCATCCTCTGCGGGGCTCAGGCCCCTCGCTCCAACCGCCACTTCAAGCAACTCGCTCGCGAGGTCGCAGCAGCCCTCCCTGGAGTCGAGGCCTCCAGGCCCCTCAAGTGGTCCCAGTGCCCCATTACATTCGACTCCGGCGACCACTCCAAGTCTACTTCAACCGTTGGCACCATCCCGCTGGTCTGCACCCCCACCATCAACAACATCGCCGTCTCTAAGACGCTCATTGATGGGGGTGCTGGCCTCAACGTCATCTCCGTCGAGACATTCGAGAAGCTGCAGGTGCCCTACGAGCGGCTCATGCCCACCAGGCCCTTCTCGGGAGTGACAGAGGGTCTCACCACCCCTTTGGGGCAGGTGAGGCTCGCCGTCACTTTCGGCACTCAGGCCAACTACCGCACGGAGCTGATCGACTTCGACGTCGCGCACATCGGCCTGCCCTACAACGCCATACTCGGCTACCCCGCCCTCGCCAAATTCATGGCGGTGACCCACCACGCCTACAACCTCGTCAAGCTCCCTGGCTCAGGTGGCACCATTGTCATCCGCGGCGTGGTCTCGGACGCCCTGTACGCTGCGCAAGCGGCCTACAAGGCTGCCGCGGTTGCGTCACCCGCTGACGAGGACGAGGAACCCCTCCCGAGGCCCCCCGCAAAGAAGAAGCAGCTGTTCTCCCAGGAGAAGGCCGCGACAAAGCAAGTGTCTCTGGAGGCAAGCGGCTCGGGGGCTTGTGTCACCATCGGCGCCAACCTGCCTCCCAAATAGGAAAGCGCGCTCGTCGCCTTCCTCAGGGCGAACTCTGACATGTTCGCCAGGACACCGTCAGATGTGTCCAGAGAAGCGAGACTTCATCATCAAAAGGGGAAAACCTCTGGCCACGCCAGTGTAACGAACCTCTATTTCAGGTCATTCTGAACCTTTGCGCATCGCGCCAAGCATATTTTGCGAATTCGGCAAAGCTGTTATTGCTATAAATTCTCGCTCGTCTGATCCCTCATGCGTATCTCGCGAGCGGGGGCTAGCATGGTGCCATGCCACGGGAGCATCCCGGCAGCGCCTAAAACCCAAGGGATCCGAGCTCTGAACTTGCGGGTCAGCTCTCATGCATGTCAACTCCCAAGGAGCTCTGAACTCATGGGTCAGCTCCCGCGCACATCAACTCACCAAGGATCACCAAAATCTTGGTGCATGTTTCTCCTCGCGAGACACACATGAAGGAACCTACGAGCACCATAAGGTTTTTTAGCTATCTATTGCTTGTGGGTATGCCTATCTCTCCAAATGCAGGAAAACAGGCTCTCCAAGCCTCAGGCAATGTCAAGGTAAAAACATCTCGCCAGGGGACCAACACCCTCTCCAAGGCAGAATGCCTCGCTAAGCTAAGTACAAAGACTTGGTCGAATTTCTTCTTGCTGGTTTTTGCCCCTCGAGTCTCTTTTCTCTCTCCCACGCCTCATGGGCTGCTTGCACGTCAAAGGGGAGCCCCAAGCATCGCGCTTCGCGGAGCTCTTACTTCTTGAGCCCTCACGCACCTCCCGGACTTGTGGAGCACTGACTCGCACATACCGAAGCGGCGGTGGTGTAGCGCTAAGAGAGGGTCCTAAGACGTAGAGCGAAAAAGATATGAGGGGGAAAGACAAAAGCTCCCCGAGAGACATTCACAAGCACACTCCAATATAACTTGACAAGTTTCTTACAAAGTTTACAATCAAAATGACTAAGATAAGTGTGCCCTCTGCACGCCCAGCTGCAGGCAAGGAGCTCAAGCCGTCGCGCCTCCTGAGGTGCCTGCCTGGTCCACGGCGGTTTCCGCCTCTTCCAGGGCATCCCCGTCGTCGCCTTCGATCACAACTTGGTCGAATTTCTTGGTGAACGCGTTGGCGGCCTGCGTGGCGGTCTCCCGTGCCTTGTCGCTGATGGCGCGCGGCGGCGCCATTACGTCCTCAAGATCAAGTGAGGGCTGGAGCCTCACGAGGTTGCTGAAGACGTTGGTGACGGCGACGACCAGGAGGTCGCGACTCTCCTCCACGACGCGCCTATCAAAGCTCTTCGCGACCCCTTCAAGCTTTCCGAGGAATTGCTCGAAGAAATGCGAATATGAAGTTTCGTCGTCGGTCGCCGCGGAGAAGGAGGGGACGTCGATCCTCAGGTCTCTCCCGACCGTGCGCACGCGGCTCACCAAGCTCTGGAGAATGCTTTGGCGCTGGCGCGTCATGAACCGGTCAACCTGGCGCTGGTCTAGTGCCTGCTCCGCGCGGGCCGCGGCCGGCCCCACCTGGTGCCGGAGCTTGTCTAGGTCCCTCTCCAGGGCGAAGGCGTTTCCCTCAGCGTGAGCCTGGGCCTCCCGAGAGACCTCGAGGCAAGAGGTCAACCGCTTCTCCTCCTGCTCAAGCTCCTTGATGCTCTTCTCGAGCTCCTTGCGCTTGGTCTTGAGGCGGTCCTCGTGCTTCGCGACCTTCTCGTCATACTCTTTGGAGAGGCTTTCGCGGACGAGTTTGACCTTGAGGTCAGCCTCTTCTTGGAGCCTCTTCTGCTCCGCCGCGAGGTTGGCCTCGTCGGTGGCCACCCGACCCTCACGCTCCTCCAGCTGCCCCTCGCGGGTGGCCTGGTCCTTCTCGAGCAGCTGGACCTGCTCCTCGCGCCTGAGCAGCTCTTTCTCCCGGAGGGAGAGCTCCTCCTCCCGCCGCTCCAGCTCCGCCTCGCGGAGCGCTAGCTGCCCCTCGCGGGCATCTTGCAGCTCGCGGAGCTCTTTCAGGCTGGCCTTGGCGGCCTCGGAGTCAGCAGCAAACTTCTGTTTCGTGGCCGCTAACTCGTCGTGCTTGGAGGCGGTCTCCGCCTCGAGCGCCTCCCTGGCGGCGCCAAGCTCGTCCATCACCTCCTGCGCCTCCCGCTTGACGCTATCGCGGGTCTCTTTGGCGAAGCGGATCGCTTCCTCGCGCGCCGCCTTTGCCGCCGCGTCCTGCCGGCGGCACATCTCCACCCTCTCGTGGAGAAGAATCCAGGCTTCGCCGAGCCTTGCCCTTTCCTCCGCCAGGGCGTCTTCTTCCTTGGCGAGCTGTTCCTCCAGCCCGTCGAGCGCTCGCCGCGCCCGGTTGAGGACGATCCGGCGATGGGCTGCTTGACGCTGCGGCGCTTGCAGCGCCAAGGACACTCCCGCGCTACTGCTGGGTGCGGTCCCCTCGATCCTCGTCGAGGCGCCCGGGTCCTGCCTCGGACCCACGACCGCCTCTGGTGCGATCCGGGGGCTTGTGGGGGCGCCTTCGTCGGCGCTCGCCTCGGTTGCCCTCTGGGGGCTGGGCGCCCTCTCGCGCTCAGCTTCAGCGCCAGTGGGCTCCGGTGTCGCCACCGCCTCCTGCTCCTCGGGGACGCCTCCGGCCCCCTCTGCAACGACCGCGTCTGCCGTGGCCTCGGGCGCGTCAGCCCTTCTCGAGGAGGCCTCCTCCTCTGGAGGCGGCTCCACGACGATGTCCTCATCCACGGTTTCCTCCTCCGTCTCCTGCTGGACTGGAGGAGTCGCCGCCCTGATTGGTGACGGCGCCGCCTCTACCGTCTCCTCCTCCACGCGGTGCTCCGCCGCGGGAGGAGTCGCCGCCCGAATCGGCGACAGCACGGCCTCCTCGGCCACCACCGCCTCCGCGCGGTGCTCGACCGCGGGAGGAACACCTGCCTGCTGCGGCTCGCCAGCCGCAGGCATCTCCGCGACGACGCTGGTGGTCTCTCCAGCCTCGCCGAGCCGCCGCCTCTTTGGCTCCGCAGGCTGCCTGAAAGGGAGCCAAGTTGAAGATCCTTCAAGAGGGTTTTCTCAGAAGCAAATGTCGAGGGAAAAAGAAAGATCAAAGACTTACTCGCCGGCCATCACCCACACCCTTTTCTTCGCCTTGGGTGGCTGAGTCTGGCTCGCTCCGGCCTCCTCCCGGGCCGCTCCTGTCTCCGCGCGAGGGATGTCTCTCGCGGTTGCGGCCCTCCTGTCGTGGACGGCCTTGGAGCGGGGTTCGCAACGCCCTCTTCCGCCGCCGCTCGTCTCCTCCTCCTCGGCGGCGCGCTGGGAGCGGACGACGCGGAAGGCGTCCTCCTCGTCGCCGGAGGAGAGCACCTGGAGGTCCACCTCGGCGTGGGCGCTCCTCGAGGAGCCGGCGCCCTCGCCAACGGGGTCAGCGCCCCTCGAAGCCTCGTCCTCTACAAGGGGGTCCTCGCTTCTCGAGGCCTCCTCCTCGGTGGACTCAGCCTCCTCAGCCTCCGGAGTCTCATCCATGTACTCCGGCTCCGCCGCCCACGGGTTAGGGCATGCGCGCGCGCTGCTCCTCGATGCTCTCCTCGGCGAAGACAATGAGCGGCTTGGCTGCCTCCTTCTTGGCGGACGGGATCTCCGGTGACGTGAAGAGAACGCCCTTGATCTGGCGTAGCACCTCAGGCGCAAAGCCGTCCCTACTTAGCCGCATTGCGTCCGTCTTGCCGTCGTACCGCCACACCGGCTCGGCGTGCTGTTGGAGGGGAGCGATGCGGCGCCTGGTGAAGTCCTTTGCCACCATCTGGCCGGTGACCCCTGCCTCGCGGATGTGACGGATGTACCCGTACACTGCGTCAAGCCTCGAGCCCCTGAAGTCCGCGCTCGCCCAGCGCGCCCACTTCCTCGGCGGCCCCTCGGGCACCTCCAGGAGAGGGTGTGTGGCCTTGGCGTCGACGAAGAGCCACTTCTCGCGGAACTTGTCCACCTTCTTCGTCACCTTGGTGATGGCGTCCTCACCGCACCAGGCGATGGGGATGTAGTTATCGCTCCTGGCGTCGGCGATGCGGAAGGAGACGCACCCAAGCCGCTCGCCCTTGGCGGAGTTCCGAAGAGAATAGAAGCTGCGGAAGAGCGCCACCGAGGGACGAATGCCAATATAGGCCTCGCAGAGGTGGGCGAAGATGGCAAAGATAAGGATGGAGTTGGGATGAAGATGGAGCAGTTGGATCTGGTACACCTCCAAGATCGCCAGGAGGAAGTCGGAGAATGGTGGCACCAGACCGGCGTAGAGAGTGTGGAGGAAGATGGGGTAGAACGTCTCGGTGAGTCTGCTACCGGCCGGCCTCATTTCGGTGGCGCCGTGCTCATTGGTTCGCGCCGCCGCCAGGTGGCGCACCGTCGCTATCGTCGCCGCGGTGACACGCGTCCGCGACAGTGCTCCCTCGAGGGCAGCGGCGCGCGCCATCGCCGCGGACGTGCCCGCCATCGCCGTGGCCTTGCCCTTCGGGTCGGTGGCTGCTTTCTTGGGTGCCATCGGTCGCCGGAGAAGAAGAAGAGTGCTCTGGAGTTGGATCGCTCTGGAGAGATTGGAGGCGTGGGGAGAAGTGTGCGGAGGAGTTATGGGAGAAGTAACGGGCGCCATCTGCGCGCCCAGGCTTTATTGACCCGCGCCCGAGTCGTGGCGGGCCCCGCCACGTCGCCCGTTGGAGCCGAGGAGGTCGTGGCCGCGGGTGCAACCGCTGCGCGCCACGTGTCGCGGCCCTGTCAGGCATCTTTGGCCCCTCGACGCTTCGCCTTCGTCCATGGGCCTCGGCGTGCCCGTCGCGGGCCCGGGGGCTACTGTCGGCACAGTGGAAACCAGGGTACCACGGGCCGGCCTGCCAGGGCCCACGAGATTTCTTCGGATGATTTTCGCTAAGGACCAGGCTCTCCAAGCCTGGCGAGTTTCGCGAGGCTTTTCGCCTCGTGAAGGGTTTTCCTCCTAGCCAAGGATTTTCTCCCTTGGCGAGGGATCGCTCCTCGACAAGGCGTCTCCGACGCCGCCCGCAATTCTGCTAAGGACCAAGCTGAAGGGCTCGGCGAGGCTTTTCGCCTCGCGAAGCGCCTTCCTCGTGAAGCCACCTCTGCCCCCGCGGCAGAGCGCACATGGGCTTTGCGCCATGTGCAGAGTGACGCGCGTGCCTACGCGTGATGATGACGACGCCGCAGTTGCCGTTTCCATGTATAAAGCAGTCAACAAAGCGGAGCCAAGCAAAGCGGACAACGAGTATTGCCTCTTTGGTGACAGGGGAACCGTCTGCAGCTACGCTCCAAGGACGACGTCACCATGGGTCACCTCCCACCTCGGCAAGCGCCAGCCCACTGTCCGGCTGGTCGGTGCCCCTTTTCAGCTTTGGTGACGCCGTCCCCTGCCGTGGACCGTGTCCACGAGCTCTACCTTTATGGTGGACTTCACCTTTACGGTGCACCGCGCCTCCTCCTTCGTCGCCATGTGGTAGCCCTTCCCGCCCAAATGTTTGGGTTGAAGAGGTCCAGGACGCCTATAAAAGGGGGAGGAGCACGCCCAAGCAAAGGGTTCGATCTTTGGTTGGTGCAGCTCTAGAAAACCCTAACCCTAGATCTAAAGTCCAGCAAGTAGCCATTGTTAGCCACCTCGAGCTCGACAAGCTCTCCTTGTACTGTAAACTCTCCAAACAGTGCAATACACAGAAGCAGGACGTAGGGTTTTTACCTCCACAAGAGGGTCCCTGAACCTGGGTAAGACCTTGTGTCAATCTCTGCAGTGTCGTCCGCAGCGAGCCTGACGAGCACCGTCGCCGGAACACGTTGTGGATTGTTTGACTCCGTGTTCAGCCCCTTTCACGATACCTTGGAGACACCCCTAGTTCCTGGGGACAGTTCTCCGACAGGCACCATCGTCATCCGCGGCGTGGTCTCGGACGCCCTGTACGCTGTGCAAGCGGCCTACAAGGCTGCCGCGGTGGCGTCACCCGCTGACGAGGATGAGGAGCCCCTCCCGAGGCCTGCCGCTAAGAAGAAGTATCTGTTCTCTCAGGAGAAGGCCGCGACGAAGCAAGTGCCTCTTGAGGCAAACGGCTCGGGGGCTAGCGTCACCATGGGCGCCAACTTGCCTCCCAAATAGGAAAGCGCGCTCGTCGCCTTCCTCAGGGCAAACTCTAATATGTTCGCATGGACACCGTCAGATATGTCTGGAGTACCGAGG
Organism: Puccinellia tenuiflora; assembly: GCA_012064385.1. Taxonomy (NCBI): domain Eukaryota; kingdom Viridiplantae; phylum Streptophyta; class Magnoliopsida; order Poales; family Poaceae; genus Puccinellia; species Puccinellia tenuiflora. Next base: position 501,330 of record QRDG01000575.1, on the reverse strand, counting down.
GAGGTGATCGAGCACCACTTAGCCGTGTGTCCAAACGCACGCCCCATGAAGCAAAAGGCGCGGCGCCAGGCGCCAGAGAAGCAAGATTTCATCGTCAAGGAAGTAGAGAAACTGAAGAAGGCCAGCATCATCAAGGAAGTGGTCCATCCCACTTGGCTCGCCAACGGTGTGGTCGTACCCAAACACACCGGAGGAAGCCGCCTCTGCATCGACTTCACCGACCTCAACAAGGCCTGCCCTAAGGACCCCTATCCCCTCCCGAGGATCGACCAGATCGTGGACTCCACCGCCGGCTGCGCGCTCCTCTGTTTTCTGGATGCCTTCTCTGGTTACCACCAGATCAAGATGACGAAGGAGGACGAGGAGAAGACAGCATTTCTCACCCCTTGTGGTGTGTTTTGCTACGTCTGCATGCCCTTCGGCCTGAAGAACGCCGGCGCCACTTTCTAGCGCCTCATGAGGATCGCCTTGGGGGCTCAAATGGGGAAGAATGCAGAGGCCTACGTCGACGACATCGTGGTCAAGACTCGCGAAGAAAACACGCTCATCCAGGACCCCGAGGAGACCTTTGCCAACATGCGCAAAGTAAACATCAAGCTGAACCCCGCCAAGTGCGTCTTCGGGGTCCCTTCAGGCAAGCTCCTCGGGTTCCTGGTGTCTCATCGCGGCATCGAGGCAAACCCTGACAAGATCAAGGCCATAGAAGAAATGCAGCCCCCTCGTCGCCTCAAGGACATGCAACGCCTAGCGGGATGTATGGCCAGCCTTGGCCGTTTCATCTCCAAGTTCGGCGAGAGGGCACTGCCATTTTTCAAGATCATGAAGAGGTCCGGTCCTTTCAAGTGGACCCCTGAAGCAGCAAAGGCCTTTGAGGACCTGAAGAAATACCTGGCGAGCCCACCCATCATGGTTGCCCCACGCCCTCGCGAGCCTCTGAAGCTGTATCTTGCAGCCACTCCTCAGACGGCAAGCGCGGTCTTGGTGGCTGAAAGGGAAGAGCCAGTCCTCGCCAAGCAGAGTCCTGCCCCGCCAAGCCCAGAACCCCCCGACAAGCAAGCACCCTCGTCAACCCTCCAGCCTCACGCCGAGCCTCTACAAGTGGGGCCCCAAGAAACCCTCGCCGAGGACTCCACCGAGCCTCGAGAGGAGCCAGCCGCTGCCACGCCAACAACCGCCCTCGTCGAGCATCCCGTCTACTTCATCAGCACAGTGCCGCGGGGCGCTCGCGAGCGCTACCCCATGCAGCAAAAGCTCCTCTTCTCGCTCCTCAGCGCCTCCAGGAAGCTGCGCCACTACTTCCAGGGTCACCCCATCAAGGTGGTCACCTCATACCCCCTGGAGCAAGTCCTGCGCAACCCAAACGCGACAGATCACGTCGCAGGCAGGGGCATCGAGCTACAACCTTTCGAGCTGGAGTTTGACACCACCAGGGTCATCAAGGGCAGGGTGCTGGCTGATTTCATGGCCGAATGGACGGACACGCGTGAAGAAGAGCCTCAAGAGGAGGAACCCGCAGCCTCAGGAGGGACGGAACCAGGCCACTGGACCGTGCACTTCGACGGCGCCTTCACGGCCCGGAGTGCATGGGCTGGTGTTGTCCTCACTTCACCGACAGGCGACAAGCTCTACTACGACGTCCAGCTATGCTTCAAGGACAACGACAAGGTCTCCAACAACATTGCTGAATACGAAGGCCTCCTCGCCGGGCTCAGAGCTGCCATTGCCCTCGGCATCAAGCGCATCCTCATCAAGGGCGACTCTTAGCTCCTCGTTAACTTCTCCAACAAAAGCTACACGCCTAAGGAAACCTACATGGTGCCCTACCTCGAAGAGGTACGCAAACTCGAGAAGCACTTCAGGGGCATGGAGCTCAAGCACATCCCACGAGGAGAGAACCAAGAGGCAGATGAACTCGCCAGGAGAGCAGCACGAAGGGAAGCCCAGAAGCCTGGAGTGTTCGAGGAAAGACTCGCCAAGTCCTCCGTCAAGCAACCAGCTGTCAACACGAGCATCAATGAGGAGCTCCCACCAGCCCCATCAAGTGGAGCAACAAACTGCGGGCTGCCCTCAGGTGATCGCTTGCTGATGACCTTGGTACGCCAAGACACTGGTTGGATCGATGAGATCAAGAACAACCTGCAAAATCGAGTCCTCCCCGAAGAAGATGCTGAAGCCGAAAGGGTTGCTCGCCAGGCCAAGTCCTACTGCCTCCACGACGGAGACCTGTACCGTAAGCGCCCCAATGGGGTTGCCTTGCGGTGCGTACCTGCCGAGGAAGGCCGCCAGCTCATCAACAACATCCACAGCAGAGGGTGCGGCCACCATTCATCCTCACGCACCCTTGCGGGCAAAGTCTTCCGGAGTGGCTTCTACTGGCCTTCAGTGCTTCAAGATGCAGCCGAAATCGTCCAGTCCTACGACGCATGCCAATTCCACGCCAAGCAAATTCACCAGCCCGCGCAAGGACTCCAAACGATCCCGCTCTCCTGGCCGTTCGCGGTCTGGGGCTGGACCTCCTGGGGCCCTTCCCGCGAGCGCTCGGGGGCTACCGTTACCTCTACGTCGCCATCGACAAATTCACCAAGTGGCCTGAGGTGGAACCCGTGCGCACCATACCGGCGAAGTCGGCAGTGAAATTCATCAGGAGCCTGGTCTGCCGCTTCGGCGTGCCCAACCGCATCATCACCGACAACGGCTCACAATTCATCAGCGGCGCCTTCAAGTCCTACTACGGCAGCCTCGGCGCCCAAATCTGCTACGCCTCGGTGGCACACCCACGAAGCAACGGGCAGGCTGAGCGAGCCAACGCCGAGGTGCTCAAGGGCCTCAAGACGAGAAGCTTCAACCGCCTCAAGGCCAGCGGCAAGCACTGGATCGATGAGCTCCCCTCGGTGCTCTGGTCCATCCGCACCACGCCAACAAAGCCAACGGGTGAGACGCCGTTCTCCCTCGTCTATGGTGCTGAAGCCGTCCTCCCCAGCGAGATCACTCATGGCTCTCCCCGAGTCTTGGCCTTCAAGGAGGCTGAGCTGGACGAACTGCGCAACAACGACCTCCTGCTGCTCGAAGGGCTCCGCTGCAATGCGGCCCTGAGAGCGGCAAGGTACCAGCAAGACCTCCGTCGCTACCACAGCCGCCACATCCGCCCGCGCACTCTCGAAGCAGGAGACCTTGTCCTAAGGAGAATCCTCTATAGGACAGGCCTCCACAAGCTCTCGCCAATGTGGGAAGGACCCTACAGGGTCGTCCACATCGCCAGGCCTGGCTCCGCGCGGCTGGAGACGGAGGACGGCATCCCTGTCGCCAACCCCTGGAACATCCAGCACCTGCGCAAGTTCTACCCCTGATCGTCCTCGACGAGCAATTTTTTGCATCAAGGGAGAGCCTCGCGCCATCATCCTCCACGAGGAAAAATTTCGGGCTCCCCTCTCTACTATACGTTGCCGCGGGCCGTTCGAGAAGACTCCCAAGCCACCGCGCCTCGGCAAGGTGACTTCTTCAAGCACCATGCCTTGGCGGGGTGGATCCCCATGCCCAGCCATGGTGGACCGCAGGCTCTACAAGCCACCCCCGCATAGGGGCCCCCTCTGAGCTCTCTCTACATGCGTCGCCTCGGGCACGCCCCCTCGAGAGTCTCAGCCACAGCATGTGGAACCCCATGCCTGACATGGCGGATTTTGTATTTCTGGCCACGCCAGTGTAATGAACCTCTGTTCAGGTCACTTTGAACCTTTGCGCTCCGCGCCAGCATATGTTGTTGCTTTGGTAAGCATTTATGTTGTTGCTGATTCATCCTTGCTCGTATGATCCCTCCTGTGTATCTCGCGAGCGGGGGCTGGACATGGTGCCTGTGCCTCGGGAGCATCCCAGCAGCGCCTAAAACCCAAGGAATCCGAGCTCTGAACTCACGGGTCAGCTCTCATGCATGTCAACTCCCAAGGAGCTCTGAACTCATGGACCGGCTCCCGTGCACGTCAACTCACCAAGGACCTTGGTGCCTGTTCTCCTCGCGAGACACACATGAAGGAACCTACGAGCACGCATGAAGTCGTCTAGCTATGTATTGCTTGTGGGTACGCCTATATGTCAAAACGCAGGAAAATAGGTCCAAAGCAAGCGCCAGGGAACCGACACCCTCTCCAAGGCGAAAACACCTCATCAGGGAACCAACACCCTCTCCAAGGCAAAGCGCCTCATGAAGCTAAGTCCAGACACTTGTTTGAAATCCCTTTCGCTGGTTCTCATCCCTCGAGCCTCTTTTCTCTCTCCTGCGCCTCATGGGCTGCTTGCACGTTAAAGGGGAGCCCCAAGCATCGCGACTTGGGAGCTCTTACCTCTTGAGGCCTCACGCACCCCCCGGCCTTGTGGAGCCCTGACTCTCGCATACCGAAACGGCGGTGGTGTAGCGCTAAGAGAGGGTCCTAAGACGTAGAGCGAAAAAGACATGAAAGGGAAGACAAAAGCCTCACGAGGGATATTCACCAAGCAAACAAAGCTTAAAGCAAGTCTTTACAAAAGCTATTACAAATGAAATGCTAAGATAATCCGTGCCCCTGCACGTCCAGATACAAGAGGGAGCTCAGGCCATCGCGCCCCCTGAGGTGCCCGCTCTGTCCGCGGCAGCCTCCGCCTCCTCCTCCTGGGCATCCTCCTCATCGTCGCCTTCGTCCTCATCGACCACGACTTGGTCGAATTTCTTGGCGTACGCCTCGGCGGCTCCACGCGCCTTGTTGCTGATATCGACCGGCGCCGTCACGGCCTCAAAGTCAAGCGAGGGCTGGAGCCTCGCGAGGTTGCTGAAGATGCGGCTGGTAGCGATGACGAGGAGATCGCGGCTCTCCTCCACGACGCGCTCGTCGAAGCCCTTCGTGGTCTCTTCAAGCTTTCCGAGGAATTGCTCGAAGAAGAATGATTACGCAGCCTCGTCGTCGCTCCCTGCGGAAAAGGGGGGAACCTCGATCCTCAGGTCATCCCCAATGGCGCGCGCGTGGACCACCAGGCTTTGGAGCATGAGCTGGCGTTGGCGCGTCATGGTCCGACCATGCTCCGTGTTGCTCCGTGCCTCCTCCACAATGTTCACGACCGGCCCCACCTGTTGGTGGAGCTCGCTCAAGTCCTTTTCCAAGGCGGCAGCCTTCCCCTCCGCGCGGGCTTGCGCCTCCTTGGCGCTCTGAAGGTGGGAAGCCATCTGCTTCTCCTCCTTCTCGAGCTCCTGGATGTGGTCCTGGAGCTCCTTGCGCTTCGCCTTGAAGCGCTCCTCTTGCTTCTTGGCCTTCTCGTCGTAGTCCTTGGCGAGGTCCAGGCGGATGAGCTTGACCCTGTCGTCGGCCTCCCCCTGCATTTTCTTCTCCTTCTCCGCGAGGCTGGCGTTGGCCTTCGCGAAACGCTCGGCGTAGGAGGCTTCGTCCCTGGCCACCCGGCCGTCGCGAGCCTGCAGCTGCCCCTCGCGGGTGGCCTAGTCCGCCTCAAGCTGCTGGACCTGCTCTTCGCGTCGGCGCAGCTCCTCCTCGCGGGGGGAGAGCTCTCCCTCGCGCTGCGTCAACTCTGCTTCGCGCTGCACCAGCCGCTTCTCGCGGGTGTCCAGCCTCTCGCGGAGCTCCTTCAGGCTGGCCTCTACAACCTTGGAGTCCGCAACGAACTTCTGCTCCGCGGCCGCGATCTCCTATTGCTTGGAGGCGGTCTCCACCTCGAGCGCCTCCCTCGCGGCGTCCAGCTGCTCCATGGTCTCCGTCGCCTCCCGCTTCATGCTGTCACGGGTCTCTGCGGCGAAGCGCATGGCCTCTTGGCGAACCGCCAGGGCCGCCGCGTCCTGTCGGCGGCAACTCTCCATGCTCTCACAGAGGAGGGCCCAGCCCTCGTCAAGCCTCGCCCGTTCCTCCGCCTGGGCGATTTCCTCTTCAGCAAGCTGCGCCTCAAGCGTCCGCCGCACCTGGCCGAGGACGGCTTGGCGACGGACCGCTTGGCGCCGCGGCTCCCGCAGCACCAAGGTCCCCGCATCGCTGCGGGGTGCAGAGATCTCGCTCCTTGGCGGGGCGCTAGAGGCACCCTGCCTTGGGCTTGCGGCCGCCTCCGGTGCGGCCCGGGGGCTCGCGAGGGCGCCTTCCTCGCCTCCCATGTCAGGGGCCCTATGAGGGCTCGCGTGGGCGCTTTCCTCGCCCCCCGCGGCAGGGGCCCTCCGGGGGCTCGTGTGGGCGGCTTCCTCGCCTCCCGCGTCAGGGGCCCCCTGGGGGCTCGCGTGGGCGCCTTCCTCGCCTCCCGCCTCAGGGGTCCTCTGGGGGCTCGCGTGGGCGCCTTCCTCGCCTCCCGCGTCTGGAGCCCGCTAGGGGCTGGGCGCCCTCTCGCTCCCAGCCCCCGTATCTGTGGGCTCCGGAGGCGCGTCCTCCTCCTGCCCTTCGGGGGCGCCTCCCGCCCCCTCCGTGGTGGTCGCGCCCGCCGTGGCCGCGGGCGCGTCTGTCCTCTGTGTGGGAGCCTCCTCCTCCTCCGGGGGTGGCTCCACGACGATCTCCTCGATCGCCTCCTCCTCCTCCTCATCCGGCCTCGCGGAGGCTCGGGCTGTGTCGGCCACCGTCTCCTCCTCCATCAACCTCTGCAGTACGGGAGGAAGAGTGGTCTGGACGGGCAGGCGGCATCACCTCGACGACGTCGTCTTCCTCCTCCTCGCGGCGCGTGCCGGGGCAGGAGCAGCTGCATGCTGCGGCTCGTCAGCCACCGGCGGCGCTGCGGTGGCGTCAGCGGCCTCCCCAAGCTTGCGGAGCCGCCGTTTCTTCGGCGCCGCAGGGTTCCTGAAGACAAACAAGCAGAAGATCCGTCAAGAGTATTCTCAGAAGCAAAATGCTAAAAGAAAAAGAAGAATTGAGGCTTACTCGCCGGCTATCCTCCACACTCTTTTCTTCGCCTTCGGAGGCTGGGGGCTGCTCGCCCTGGCCTCCTCGTGAGTCCCTCCAGCATCCTCTTGGGGGGCGCCCCGCCCCGCCGAGGCGTTCCTGTCGTGGAGGGCCTTGGTGCGGGGCTCGCGGCGTCCTCCCATGTTGCCGCTCTCCTCCTCCTCCTCTACGATGCGCCGGGAGCGAGCCACGCGGAAGGCGTCCTCGTCGCCGCTGGAGGAGATCTCCTGGAGGTCCTTGCCAGGCGGCACGTTCCTTGAGGAGCCCGCGTCGCCTCCCGAGGGGTCGGCGCCTCTCGAGGCCTCGTCCTCACCAGAAGGGTTGGCGCCTCTCGAGGCCTCGTCCTCGCCAGAGTCTTCCTCCTCGTCCGGCTCCGGCGAGTCGCCCACCTGCTCCAGCTCCGCAGCCCATGGGTTGCTGCCGGGCCCGCGGAGCCTTGCAGGCCTGATGCCCCATTCGTCGAAGATGAGCAGTAGTTCCCGGGCTTCGCGCACGCTCTCCTCCACATAGGCGAACAGCGGCAGGGCGTCGTCGTTGGCTGGGGACGGAACGGACGCCGTGGCGAAGAGGACCCTCATGACCTGCTTCAGCTCGTCCGAAGTGAAGTCGTCTGCGCTCAGGCGCATCCTGTCTTCCGAGCCTGAGTACGCCCACATAGGCTCCGAGTGCCACTAGAGGGGAGCAATGCAGCGTGCGACGAAATCCCTCGCCACCATCTGGCCGGTGAGCCTGGCCTCGCGGAGCACCCGAATGCGCTCATACACCGCCTCAAGCTTGGGACCCTCGAAGTCGCCGCTCGCCCAACGCGCCCACTTCTTCGGGGGCGCCACGGGTACCTCCAGGTGGCGGTTCGACGACTTGGTGCAGACGAAAAACCACTTCTGGCGGAAATCCTCCACCCTCTTCGTCACCTTGGTGATGGCGTTCTCACCAAGCCACGCGATGGGGATGTAGTCTTCGCTCCTGGCGGCGGTGATGCGGAAAGAGACGCATCCGAACCGCTCGTTCGACGCGGTGCTCCAGAGGGTGTAGAAGCTGTGGAAGAGATCCACCGAGGAGTGGATGCCGACGTATGCCTCGCAGAGGTAGGCGAAGATGGCGAGGATGAGTATGGAGTTTGGGTGGAGATGAAGGAGTTGGATCCGGTACGCCTCAAGGATCCCCCAGAGAAAGCTAGAGAAGCGAGGAACGAGCCCGGCGTAGAGGGTGTGAAGGAAGATGGGGTAGTACCCCGCGCCGACCTTGCTGCTGCCGGGGGCCATGCTTGTGGCGCCGAGCTCGTGGGTGTTGGCGGCCGCCAGGTGGCGCACCTTCCCGAGTGCTGCTGCCCGGACGCGGGTTTCCGACATCGCCCCCCTGGGGTGCAGCACCCCGCGCCGCCGCCGCCGACGTGCTAGTCTGCATCGCGGCCTTGCCCCTCTGGTCGGCGGTTGCCTTTTTGGGTGCCATGGTCGCTGGAGAAGGAGGTTTGGAGACGGAGCGTTCTGGAGAGATGGAGGCATCGGGAGAAGTGTGCGGAGGAGTTATGGGAGAAGTGATGGGCGCTGACCGCGCGCCCAGGCTTTATTGACCGGCCCCCGAGTCGTGGCGGGCCCCGCCACGTCGCCCGTTGAAGCCGAGGAGGTCGTGGCCTCAGGTTCAACCGCTGCGCCCCACGTGTCGCGGCCCAGGCAGGCACCGTTGGGCCCTCGACGCTTCGCCTCCATCCATGGGCTTCGGCGTGCCCATCGCGGGCCCGGGGGCTACTGTCGGCACAGTGGAAACCAGGGTACCACGGGCCGGCCTGCCAGGGCCCACAAGATTCTTCAGAAGATTTCGCTAAGGACCAAGCTCTCCGAGCCTGGCGAGCCTCGCGAGGGTTTTTCCCCCGCGAGGGATCTCTCTTCCTCGCCAAGGGTTTTTCCCTCGGCGAGGGACCTCTCCTCGAGAGGGCATCTCGGATGCCACCTGCAAATTCTGCTAAGGACCAAGCCGAAAGGCTCGGCGAGGCCTTTTGCCTCGCGAGGCCTCCTTCCTCTCGAAGCCAGCTCTGCCTCCGCGGCAGAGCGCACATGGGCTCTGCACGTCCGCAGAGTGACGACCGCGCCAGCGCGCAGTGACAGCAGCGCCACAGTTGCCATTCTTATGTATAAAGGGGTCAAAAAAGCTGCACCAAGCAAAGGAGCCCCAAGGATTGCCACTTTGGTGATAAGGGAACCGTCTGCAGCTACCCTCCAAAGGCGACGTCACCGTGGGACACATCCCGCATCAGCAGCGCCAGCCCACCGTCCTGTTTGGACGGTGGCTTTTCCAGCTTTGGTGACGCTGCACCCTGCCGTGGACCGCGTCCATGGACTTTGCCTTTATGGTGGACTTTACCTTTATTGTGCACCGCACCTCCTCCTCCTTCGTCGCCATGTGGTAGCCCTTCCCGCCAAGACATTTGGGGGGAAGAGGCCCGAGACACCTATAAAAGGAGGAGGAGCACGTTCGGGCAGAGGGTTCACATTTTTTCCAAACCCTGGAGTTCGACTCTTAGTTCACACTCTTCTCCGGTTCTAGGGTTAGCCATTGTAGCCACCTCGAGCTCGCCAAGCTCGCCCTGTACTGGACCCTCTCCAAGCAAGTGCAATACAACTCGGAGCAGGACGTAGGGGTTTTACCTCACCTAGAGGGCCCTGAACCTGGGTAATACCGTGCGTTCCTCTCTGCAGTGCTTCCCCGCGATGATCCAGGCGAGCACCGTCGCCGAGGCACGTTGAGGGTTGTTTGATTCCGTGTTCAGCCCCTTACTCGATCCTTCGTGAGACACACCCAGTTCCTGGGACAGTTCTTCGACAGTTAAAGTTCTTTATGATCTTGTAAATCCATTCCCAATGCGTCCATAACTGCGGACACGACTTTTCGAAAAAAATTACCCTGCAGGGGTGTACTAATTTACCCACCGGTACCGTCCGGCTCACCTGATTGGTCCTCTTCCGGGGAAGACCGGCGAGTGGGCGCGGTTAAACCTTTACCTCGCGTGAGACTATCCAAGAGTCATCTGTGGCCACAGGGCAAGTTTACCCAGCCTATTTCAGCCCCTGCCCCATCGCCACGTCCTAAACACCACCATCCTCATCATTCCTTTTTCCGCTCACACACACGGCAAATGGAAAAACAAACTAGAGGACCCTTGGATACGCCCGCACAAGTTATTTAGTTAAAGGGGATTCCATATGTCCCCACCAATGGCAGCACGCTCAGACCTTGGTTCCGAAGACAGGAACTCGCACCTAGGGGCAAGAGTGAGGCAAAACACCATCCCCGATGGCAACTCACCCAAGCCTTTTAGCAACTTAATTAAGTACCAACCACAACCACCATGTCTGATCATTCCATCATCATCATTATGGAATTTAATCAACGGACATAACTAGCATTTTGACTAAGCATGACTAAGCATATCTAAGCATATGAACAACAATTATATTTTGTATCCGGCCAACACATCATACCTAAGGTTCATAGGAGGGGAAACATGCGATTGGCTCGGGAAAAACATGCATTCATAGGATACTCTAGTATTGCTCAAAACTGGTCATTGGAATCGCATGCAATATTATGGTGGATAAAAATAAGTTTGTAAAACATTAGGATTCTAGATGCCAAGAAGGTTAGGTTATCTCTTGCCTTGCTGCCGGGGCGTGTAGTACGGCTCGTCGGGGTAGATAGGGGAACCTCGACTCCGGAATCTATCGATACCCAAAAATAATACAAAAGAACAAATAAATCACACGAAGACAAGGTGCAATGCACAATCACATGATGACATGACAAGTTGATGCATTGATATTATCATTTAATTTATTTAACAAATTAAATGGAGTTCCAAATAAGTAGTGCAATTATTTGGACACAACTCCATATTTATCTTAATGACCACATTACTTATAAATCGTTACATTATTAGAGAAGTGGCTCAATATGCATGAACATGACATGAATGGATAGTGTTTGTTCTTCCGATCATTTTGGTACCTCATTTGTAATTTTCGGAGCACCGGTGAATAAATAGCAAATTAAATAATTAAAGGAATTTAATTCTTTTAAACCAATTATGAATAACAACAAATAAATATTTGTGATCATGATGTGATATTAGCATGGTTTGATTGCATTTGAAGTGTTGATCACATTTTGCCGGTTTACCAATAACTTTTATTGTTTCATCTTGAATGACACCACATCTCGGCTTCGCAAAGTCTTCTTCCTTACTGGATCCCACAACCTGTATCCAAACTCAGCGCATAGACTGTTGAGATAGATGCAGTATTTTGTCTTGCTATCAAGCTTGGCTCTCTCATCTCTTAGGATGTGCACAAATGCTTTGCATCCAAAGACCTTCATATTCTTGTATGATACATCCTTCCCTGACCAAACTCTCTGAGGAATATCACCTGCAAGAGGAACTGAGGGAACATGTGAAAGAACATTTCTTGATCCCTAATGTTTTGTGTGTTAGTTAACAACACTAGTGATATATTAATCTAGTGTGGAGTGATGCAGATTTTAGACATATAAATTATGTATGCATCATCACCAAAAAGAAAGAAGAAAAGAGCTGTTTTCAGGGCACCGGATATTTCATACCGGATATTTTGATCCGACCGGAATATCCGGTCCAGAAGGAGAAGTGGAAATTCGGCTAAGGAATTAACTGATTTCGGTACTGGTGTTCACCGGATATTCTTATCGGATATTTTGGGGGCACCGGAATATCCGGTCCGGTAGAAATTTTGCTAAGGACTTAAAGATTTCGACACTGGTGTTCACCGGATATTCTTATCGGATATTTCTGGAAGACACCGGAATATCCAGTGACGGAATATCCGGTGACCGGAATATCCGGTGACCGGAATATCCGGTCATGACTTTGACCGGAATATCCGGTTGGCTGCTGCTCCAACGGACAAATTTCTTGGAGGGGTATAAATACCCCTCCACCTACCTCTAGCCAACTACCACGACCTGAACAAGAACATCTCCATTGTTGCAAAGCTTCAAATCGATAGATCTCTCTCTCTAGCCACTCAAACACTTAGCCCTTCGGGGATTTGAGAGAGAAGACCTAGATCTACACTTCCACCAAAGCGATTTGATTTCCCCCTTGATTTGTGAGAGGGGCTTGCTACACTTTGTGTTCATTGGAACCCTAAGAGCTTGTGGTCCTTCGGAGCTTTGCACTACTAGGGAAAAGCTTAGCCGTGGCGCACCAGATTGGGCTACCCGTGGCGTAGGCGCCTGCGCCACGAATTGCACGCCACGGGTAAGCAATTAGCCGTGGCGCGGGACCCTTTGTGCGCCACGAGTAGTTAGCCGTGGCGCAGGCTTGGGTGTGCGCCATGGCTAATGAAATATACCCGTGGCGCACAGCCCCATCGTGCGCCACGGGTAAGGTGCGCCACGGCTACACTGACAGGTGCGCCACGGCTAAGGTATTTCTGTATTTTTTATATACTGTGTATTTATACAGATGCTAATACATGTATTTATAGACATATATTCTATAATACATTTTGCAAAATAAAATAGATATAAGTAGACAAAATTATATACATCACACATGTGTCTCCGTCGGAATCGAGTAGCAAGTTAGATCATCGCATTACAAACACAAATTATATACATCACACATGTGTCTCCGTCTTTCGTCGTGAAGGGCCGGATGTCGCCTTGTGCCTTTATGCGCCGTTCCACCTCCGCATTATCGAGTGGAGCGCCGTCATAGTAGAACATGACTGGGTCAAAAACGCCTAAGTCAAAATTTCGTTACAAAAGTAATATTAAAATTTATGAAATGCGAGAAGTTAACGATGGAAAGCCTCATATATTATTGCCCGTGCAAAACAAGGCAAAAAGAGTGTGTACAAGACCATGTATTAATACAAACACTCCAATTGTATATACTACAAGGCATTGTACACACTCTCCTTGCCTTTACCGTGGCATTGTTTAAATCATCGGCTTTGTCAATTCATAGAGAAGAAACAAAATGTTTCGAGTTTATGCCTCATACATAGATTGGACACACATTGATCAGGAACGGGGCAAGCGGACCAAGTAAGAGTATGCACAAGATGTTTATTTGTGCATATCACAAGGTCCGCTAGCACCTCCTTGAATCACATAGTGTGCCACAACATTTTAATCATCGGCATTCGGAAAGAGAGAGAAAAAACAAATGATTTCGGATTTGTGCCTCATACATATTTAAATTGGACACACATTTCAGAGACGGAGCAAGTGAACCAAGTAGGATGCACAAAATGTTTATTTGTGCATATCACAAGGTTCACTAGCTCCTCCCTGAATCATACAGTGCCACAACATTTTAATCATCGGCTTTCAAAGAAACAGACAAAACAAAATAAAATAACTTAGATTTTGCGCCTCATACTTAGGTAGGACACACAAGTAGACCTGCAGGATCTGGTGAGCCAAGTATGATGCACAAGACTTGGTACTTGTGCATATCACAAGGCTCACAAGACCTGCAGGCATACAACCTAGTGCCACAACATTTTAATCATCGCCTTTCGAATAAACAGACAGAACAAAATAAAAATGACTTAGATTTTGCGCCTCATACTTAGGTCGGACACACAATTATTAGTAGCCCTGAAGGATCGGTGGAGCCAAGTAGGATGCACAGGACTTGTACTTGTGCATATCAGAAGGCTCCACAGACCTTCAGGGTTACCACATAGTATCACAACATTTTTAATCATCAGCTTTCGAAGAAACAAACAAAACAAAATAAAAATGACTTAGATTTTGCGCCTCATACTTAGGTCGGACACACAAGTAGACCTGCAGGATCTTGTGAGCCAAGTATGATGCACAAGACTTGGTACTTGTGCATATCACAAGGCTCACAAGACCTGCAGGCCTACAACCTAGTGCCACAACATTTTAATCATCGGCTTTCGAATAAACAGACAAAACAAAATAAAAATGACTTAGATTTTGCGCCTCATACTTAGGTCGGACACACAATTATTAGTAGCCCTGAAGGATCGGCGGAGCCAAGTAGGATGCACAAGATGTTTACTTGTGCATATCACAAGGCTCCGCAGACCTTCAGGGTTACCACATAGTGCCACAACATTTTTAATCATCGGCTTTCGAAGAAACAGACAAAACAAAATAAAAATGACTTAGATTTTGTGCCTCAGACTTAGGTCATCGATCATAGTAAAGCAATGTAATAAAACTATAATATGAAACAAGGCTAGAATCATATACAAGAGGATATCTATAAACTGTGATATGGGGCAATCAAAAGACTGTCATTTCCTCATGGGGTAAATACAGGATAACAACAATGTCTTGCATACCAAAGCAAATCAAGCAAGCGAAGCGAGAACTGAAAAATATCTATAGATTATAATAAAACGGATTCCATTACAATGACTTGGCTCTCAGACCCTCGGCTCAATAGATTCAGAACATAAGTGAGCTCAAACATGAGAAACAAGAGGTAACTAAGTTGATCAAGTGAGCAAAATAATCAATAACCATGGTATTGTTGTTCCACAAAATCCTAGATATACAATTTAAAACATGTCGCACAACACATAAGTTGATGGTTAGCTATTGTACAGGTTATCATTACAAAACTTGCACAACCCAAGAAGAATAGGGGAGGGACGACGATGATCCAAGGTAACATGCTTCACTGCACACACGCGCATAGCGAAGCAAGCACCTAGGCATTGTATAGCCCATTTATGAAAAAATATTTGATATGTACTTGGGACTTTACCACACATTTCTCCTATTCAAATTCTGCCCCCAAACTTCATAATTCCAAGTTGTTCTAGAAATGTTTTCCAAAAATTGCACCCAGCCCAGTGTAGGTTCACCTTGATGTTCTCTACCTCAGGAGTAGCATTTTGACCCAATTTTTTTTATTTCCTTTCCAAAACATCCACTTAAGTTTTGACTAGTCCTACTAGCCTCCGCCTCCGCCACCTAGTCCTACTAGCCTCCGCCTCCGCCAGGTGCTGGACGAGCCAGCAGCTTTCCCCGCCACGGCGACCCACCGCAAGGAGCAGGAGGACCCGCAAGCAAGGAAACCGGCGGCGGCGACGACGGTGCTGGTAAGCCACCTCCCCGCCCCCCTATCCCCTGACCCTCCTCCGCCTCCTCTCTGCCCTACTGCTAGGCATTCTCCTCCATCGTCCGTCCCTCCCCCACAGAACCCCGCCCCTAACCCTAGATCGACGGGCGGATCTGCGTATCGGCGGCGGGAGAGGGAACGGGTTGCGTCCCCGCTCCCCGTCCTACTCTCCCCCCTCCCAGCTCACCTTGTCCTCCGCGGGCGGTGGCGCGGCACAGGCGGGCGCGTCATCACCGACCGGTCATTCGAGCTCACCTCCGCAGCGGGCGCCCCCACCCCGACGCACGCCTTCGCGTCGGTCGACTCAGAGGTGCCAGACGACGTCGTCCTGCCGCCTGAGCTTGTGGGGCGTGTCCCCGGCGGCGTCTCCGGCGACGCGTGGAGGCAGGGGGAGCGTGGGAGTGGAGGGGGCCTGGCTAGGCGTGGGGGAGAGGCGAGGGGAGCCGCACGGCGACGGGCAGAACGCGTCGGCGTCGTCTGCTGTGCACGCGACAGTGGTGACCACTGTGCAGATCATGCCGATATCGGCATCAGGGTGTAACTCCCAGCACATTGCTCCAAATTGAGTGGGATTTTGATCTTTGTGCGCCAAATTCGAAATGCAGCAACTTTGCTGAATATAGTTTTTCAAAATTCGAAAGTTGTTCTATGGGAAATTTTGAAAATACCATACTAGTCAAAACTTAAGTGGATGTTTTGGAAAGTAAATAAAAATTTGTTTGGGGTCAAAATGCTGCTCCTGAGGTAGAGAACATCAAGGTGAACCTACACTGGCTGGGTACAATTTTTGGAAACATTTCGAGAACAACTTGGAAATTATGAAGTTTGGGGGCAGAATTTGAATAGGAGAAATGTGTGGTAAAATCCCAAGTACATATCAAATATTTTTGCATAAATGGGCTATACAATGCCTAGGTGCTTGCTTCGCTATGCGCGTGTGTGCAGTGAAGCATGTTACCTTGGATCATCGTCGTCCCTCCCCTATTCTTCTTGGGTTGTGCAAGTTTTGTAATGATAACCTGTACAATAGCTAACCATCAACTTATGTGTGTGCGGCATGTTTTAAATTGTATATCTAGGATTTTGTGGAACAACAATACCATGGTTATTGATTATTTTGCTCACTTGATCAACTTAGTTACCTCTTGTTTCTCATGTTTGAGCTCACTTCTGTTCTGAATCTATTGAACCGAGAGTCTGAGAGCCAAGTCATTGTAATGGAATCCTTTTTCTTATAATCTATTGATATTTTTTAGTTCTCGCTTCGCTTTCTTGATTTGCTTTGGTATGCAAGACATTGTTGTTATCCTGTATTTACCCCATGAGGAAATGACAGTCTTTTGATTGCCCCATATCACAGTTTATAGATATCCTCTTGTATATGATTCTAGCCTTGTTTCATATTATAGTTTTATTTACATTGCTTTACTATGATCGATGACCTAAGTCTGAGGCACAAAATCTAAGTCATTTTTATTTTGTTTTGTCTGTTCTTCGAAAGCCGCTGATTAAAAATGTTGTGCACTATGTGGTAACCCTGAAGGTCTGCGGAGCTTGTTATATGCACAAGTAAACATCTTGTGCATCCTACTTGGCTCCGCCGATCCTTCAGGGCTACTAATAATTGTGTGTCCGACCTAAGTATGAGGCGCAAAATCTAAGTCATTTTTATTTTGTTTTGTCTGTTTATTCGAAAGCCGATGATTAAAATGTTGTGGCACTAGGTTGTAGGCCTGCAGGTCTTGTGAGCCTTGTGATATGCACAAGTACCAAGTCTTGTGCATCATACTTGGCTCACAAGATCCTGCAGGTCTACTTGTATGTCCGATCTAAGTATGAGGCGCAAAATCTAAATCATTTTTATTTTGTTTTGTTTGTTTCTTCGAAAGCCGATGATTAAAAATGTTGTGGCACTATGTGGTAACCCTGAAGGTCTATGGAGCCTTGTGATATGCACAAGTACAAGTCCTATGCATCCTACTTGGCTCCACCGATCCTTCAGGGCTACTAATAATTGTGTGTCCGACCTAAGTATGAGGCGCAAAATCTAAGTCATTTTATTTTGTTTTGTCTGTTTATTCGAAAGCCGATGATTAAAATGTTGTGGCACTAGGTTGTAGGCCTGCAGGTCTTGTGAGCCTTGTGATATGCACAAGTACCAAGTCTTGTGCATCATACTTGGCTCACCAGATCCTGCAGGTCTACTTGTGTGTCCGACCTAAGTATGAGGCGCAAAATCTAAGTCATTTTTATTTTGTTTTGTCTGTTTCTTGAAAGCCGATGATTAAAATGTTGTGGCACTGTATGATTCAGGGAGGAGCTAGTGAACCTTGTGATATGCACAAATAAACATTTTGTGCATCCTACTTGGTTCACTTGCTCCGTCTCTGAAATGTGTGTCCAATTTAAATATGTATGAGGCACAAATCCGAAATCATTTTGTATTTTCTCTCTCTTTCCGAATGCCGATGATTATAATGTTGTGGCACACTATGTGATTCAAGGGAGGTTCTAGCGGACCTTGTGATATGCACAAATAAACATCTTGTGCATACTCTTACTTGGTCCGCTTGCCCCGTTCCTGATCAATGTGTGTCCAATCTATGTATGAGGCATAAACTCGAAACATTTTGTTTCTTCTCTATGAATTGACAAAGCCGATGATTTAAACAATGCCACGGTAAAGGCAAGGAGAGTGTGTACAATGCCTTGTAGTATATACAATTGGAGTGTTTGTATTAATACATGGTCTTGTACACACTCTTTTTGCCTTGTTTTGCACGGCAATGATATATGAGGCTTTCCTTCGTTAACTTCTCGCATTTCATAAATTTTAATATTACTTTGTAAAAAATTTTGACTTAGGCGTTTTTGACCCAGGCATGTTCTACTATGACGGCGCTCCACTCGATAATGCGGAGGTGGAACGGCGCATAAAGGCACAAGGCGACATCCGGCCCTTCACGACGAAAGACGGAGACACATGTGTGATGTATATAATTTGTGTTTATAATGTGATGATCTAACTTGCTACTCGATTCCGATGGAGGACACATGTGTGATGTATATAATTTGTCTACTTATATCTATTTTCAGTTATAATGCATGTGATCTATGTATTTTATTTTGCAAAATGTATTATAGAATATATGTCTATAAATACCTGTATTAGCATCTGTATAAATACATAGTATATAAAAATACAGAAAATACCTTAGCCGTGGCGCACCTGTCAGTGTAGCCGTGGCGCACCTTACCCGTGGCGCACGATGGGGCTGTGCGCCACGGGTATATTCATTAGCCATGGCGCACACCCAAGCCCGCGCCACGGCTAACTAATCGTGGCGCACAAAGGGTCCTGCGCCATGGCTAATTGCTTACCTGTGGCGTGGCAATTCGTGGCGCAGGCGCCTGCGCCACGGGTAGCCCAATCTGGTGCGCCACGGCTAAGCTTTTCCCTAGTAGTGCAAAGCTCCGAAGGACCACAAGCTCTCAGGGTTCCAATGAACACAAAGTGTAGCAAGCCCCTCTCACAAATCAAGGGGGAAATCAAATCACTTTGGTGGAAGTGTAGATCTAGGTCTTCTCTCTCAAATCCCCGAAGGGCTAAGTGTTTGAGTGGCTAGAGAGAGAGATCTATCGATTTGAAGCTTTGCAACAATGGAGATGTTCTTGTTCAGGTCGTGGTAGTTGGCTAGAGGTAGGTGGAGGGGTATTTATACCCCTCCAAGAAATTTGTCCGTTGGAGCAGCAGCCAACCAGATATTCCGGTCAAAGTCATGACCGGATATTCCGGTCACCGGATATTCCGTCACCGGATATTCCGGTGTCTTCCAGAAATATCCGATAAGAATATCCGGTGAACACCAGTGTCAAAATCTTTAAGTCCTTAGCAAAAATTCCACCGGACCGGATATTCCGGTGCCCCCAAAATATCTGGTAAGAATATCCGGTGAACACCAGTACCGAAATCAGTTAATTCCTTAGCCGAATTTCCACTTCTCCTTCTGGACCGGATATTCCGGTCGGATCAAAATATCCGGTATGAAATATCCGGTGCCCTGAAAACAGCTCTTTTCTTCTTTCTTTTTGGTGATGATGCATACATAATTTATATGTCTAAAATCTGCATCACTCCACACTAGATTAATATATCACTAGTGTTGTTAACTAACACACAAAATATTAGGGATCAAGAAATGTTCTTTCACATGTTCCCTCAGTTCCTCTTGCAGGTGATATTCCTCAGAGAGTTTGGTCAGGGAAGGATGTATCATACAAGAATATGAAGGTCTTTGGATGCAAAGCATTTGTGCACATCCTGGGGATGAGAGAGCCAAGCTTGATAGCAAGACAAAATACTGCATCTATCTCAACAGTCTAAGCGATGAGTTTGGATACAGGTTGTGGGATCCCGTAAGGAAGAAGACTTTGCGAATCCGAGATGTGGTGTTCATTCAAGATGAAACAATAAAAGTTATTGGTAAACCGGAGAAGCCGAAGACCACCACACCTGAGGTTGTCCTAGATCTAGTGAGCCCTCCCCTAGTCCATGACAATCATGGGGGAGATGATGATGTTGAAGATGATGATGATGCAGCTGATCAAGGCAGTACAAGTCAAGGAAATGAACAGCCATCTGATGAAGATGATGATGAAAATCATGGTGATGATAATCCACCCGATTCCCCACCACCAGTGCAGCAGTTAAGGAGAAGTGGAAGAGATCATGTACCTTCCAGCAAGTATCCACCACATCAATATGTGTTGATGACTGATGCAGTTGAGCCCTTGTGCTATGAGGAGGCAGTGTCTAATGAGCACAAGAATGAATGGTCGGAAGCCATGCAGGATGAGATGAAATCCCTGTATGAGAATGACACCTTTGATTTGGTGTCTCTGCCGAAGGGCAAGAAAGCACTCAAGAAGAAATGGGTGTATAGAGTGAAGACTGAAGAACACAGCTCACATCCAAGATACAAGGCAAGATTGGTTGTGAAAGGTTTCGGTCAGAAGAAGGGAATTGACCTCGATGAAATATTCTCTCCAGTGGTCAAGATGTCTTCGATCCGAGTTGTGCTTGGCATGGCTACCACCATGGACTTGGAAATTGAACAACTTGATGTGAAGACAACATTCTTACATGGTGACCTAGAGGAGGAGATATACATGGAGCAGCTAGAAGGATTCATGGTTGCGGGCAAGGAGAACTAAGTGTGCAGATTGAAGAAGAGCTTGTATGGCTTGAAGCAAGCTCCTCGGTAGTGGTATAAGAAGTTCGAGTCAGTCATGACTGAGCTTCCATACCGTAAAGCACAACCTGATCATTGTGTGTTTACGAAGAAGTACGCCGAGGGTGACTTCATTATTCTCTTGCTATATGTCGATGACATGCTGATTGTTGGAAATGGCACAAAGAGGATTGCTCTCCTTAAGAAGGCATTGAGTAAATCATTTTCCATGAAGGATTTAGGACCAGCTAAGCAAATACTTGGCATGAAAATCTTCCGTGATAGATCAAAGAAGCTGATTTGGCTCTCACATGAAAGATACATTGAGAAGGTACTTGAAAGGTTCAATATGAAAGACGCAAAGTCTGTTACCTCTCCACTTGCAGGTCATCACAAACTGAATTCAGACCAATGTCCTAGAAGCAAGAAGGAGAAAGAAGAAATGAGTAAAGTACCGTACCAATCTGCTATGGGCAGTTTGATGTATGCCATGGTGTGCACTAGGCCTGATATTGCCTATGTAGTTGGAGTTGTTAGCCGGTTCATGACAAATCCAGGTGAAGCTCACTGGAATGCAGTGAAGTGGATTCTCAGGTATCTCAAAGGTACTTCTAGATCATGCATATGCTTTGGAAGCGGTGATCCTGTATTGCAAGCCTATACAGATGCAGATTATGCTAGTGATGAAGATTGTAGGAAGTCTACTTCTGGATACCTGATGATTTATGCTGGGGGAGCAGTGTCATGGCAATCAAGATTGCATAAACGTGTTTCCCTGTCAGCTTGCAAGGAAGTGTTGTGGATGAAGAACTTCATGCAAGAGTTGGGCATGAAGCAAGAGAAGTACAATCTGCTTTGTGATAGCTAGAGCGCTATCTAGCTTGCCAAGAATTCAAGCATGCACTCTCAAACCAAGCACATTGATGTGAGGTATCATTGGATTTGAAATGTTGTGAGTTCTAAGATGATATATCTTGAGAAGATCCATACCGACAAGAATGGCTCGGATATGATGACCAAGACATTGCTAAGTGAGAAGCTACATGTATGTTGCAAGGTAGCGGCATGGTGATACTCCCCACATGAGTTGGAGGGGGAGATTTGTTGGGAATCCTCCTCATGTGGGCTGTGAGGAGATGGCCTTATGAACCCTTTCAGGCGGCCCAGACAGGTGCAGAAGCCCACTACCCATTAGGGTTATGACTCAGGGTTATTATGAACTTTGCACATGATGGATGGGGGTTGTTAACCCTCCCATCCAGCCACCACTAGGTGGTGGGACAGAAGTGACGAAAATCCAGGATAACCTCCATTGGAGAAGAAAACCAAGAGAGAAAAGGGAACAAGAAGAAGTTGAAGGAAGAAGCTTGAGATCAAGCATGGGCCATGCCCACAAGGTTGTGAAGTCAAGATCCACCACCTTATCTCCTTCAAGCTGTAATTTCACCATCTTTGGTGAGATTGTTCCAATCTCCATCTCTTGTGCCCCAAATCTTGTTGTATGAGATCCTCTAGTGCTCTCTAGGGAAGAACCTGTTGTATCCCACACTCATAATAGTGGAAGAGGATTTGGGTGGCTTCGGCCCGTGGTTTTTCCCTCTCAAGCTGAGAGGGTTTTCCACGTAAAAAGGAGCGGTGTCCATGTGTGTTGATTTGCTACTGCAGTACTCAGGTCAGAAAAACGTCCGCACTGGAGCAGACATTGGCTCCTTGAGCGCCTGTCCAAGTGCGAACACATTTTCCACCTTATATACTGATGCATTGTTTCCTTCCGTGACTGAGCAACGATCCGTGAGTTAGTACACAAGTGGTGCTGAAGTTTACATCTTATTCCTCTATGTATTTTCAGATCACGTTATTAGTGTGCTAATCTCCATTAAGGGTTAATTGGTATCTCTCCAGTTTTTCCAACACTGGGGCTGTGGCCACCATCATTCTTGGAATAAATCCCACACTGGATTTTATTAATGGTGTTAACAATCTTGAAGTCAACACTAATGTGGTGCTAGTTAAACACATTAAAATACTAGCAGTATTTTTGTGCTTTTACTAGAAGCTCTACTAATTTTTTCCATTCAGGTTTCAGAGATGTAATGTTCTGGAACTGCGAACTATGAACTATGAACCAGATCGTGTGTATAGTAGATTAACCCGTTTGTTGGTTACAGAACCAGATAACGAATTAACCATCACCTGGACAGTGTACATACACCTGAAACCTAAAAATTGTCGCCATGCTTCATATGGAAAAAACCTGCAGACGTAGTGCAATTAAGTGAAGGGGTTCGGTGGCAGAGAAGAAAAAATTTCTATCTAACGCAACTCCAAACTTGTCAGGATCTATCTATTAGTAATGCGGTAACAGGACGGTTTCGGCGACATACCTCTTGTAGACCGAAAGCGTTTAACGTCCGAGAGGAACGTGGAGGATGTAGTCGAACTGAAGCCGACCTCAAGGTCGTGACGATCCCGGCGCGACGACTGGTGCCGCAATGGCACCTCCGAGTACTCACACACGTACAGTGTATGATGACGACTCCCGATCCCTCCGATCCAGCCGAAGTTGCGGAAGTAGATCTTCTGACGGAATTCCGACAGCACGACGGCGTGCAACCGGGAAGATATTCCTCTCGTACGCAGCCCTTACTTGGGGCCGTGGGCAACGAGAGGTGTGGAGAGGTGGTGGGGTGTCGTGGAGGTGGCCGAGGAATTTCTGGAATTAATCGGGGATTTTCCTTAATTAATTTCCTCCACGTGGCACCCATATATATAGGTGGAAGGGGGAACCCCTCCTCCTTAGCTCCCCCATGTGGGACTAAAGGAAAAGGGAGGAGGGGAGTGGCCGGTCGGCCACCATGCCCGTGGTGGCCATGGGCCACTTTCGGCCCACCTGCCCCTTAGCCTCCTTTGGGCGGCCGACCCCCTTAGTGGGCTGCCTCCCTCCGGAGGCGGCCCACTTAGGTGGGCTGCCCAAAAATCTAATTAAAACAATTTTTATTTAAAAAATAATTTATTAAATCAATAAATAAATATATAATTCATTAATTAATATATTTATCTATTACTTAATTTATTTATTATAATATATAAATATTCAATTCTCCAATTAATTATTTATACATTATCGAATTTATTTCTACCAATATATGAATATATATAATTATCCAATTAATATATTCACATAATATATAAATTCCCGTGACTTCGAAACTCCTTCCGGATCACTCCGATACTCCTTTGGATTTCTCCGGAAGCCTTCCGGTTCTCTCTCTTCCTATCTTCGGTAATTCCAACACTACCAGAACGATCTCCTAGCATCGTCAAACCCTTAAGTGTGTTACCCTATGGTTCAGGAACACTCCAGACATGACCGAGACTCATCTCCGATCATTCGATCATGAGCGGGACCTGGATGCCCATAATGACCCCTGTGAATTCCACGAATAACTTTGTCGTTGAACCATAAACATAAAGTCCGATTCCCTTTGCTAGCGCGATACTGACTTGCCCGAGATCTGATCATCCAGCATCTCCATGCTCAGTTCTATCTCGTTACTGGCCAAGTGCTATTGAACTCGTTCCCGTGATCTTTCATCCCCATGACCAAGGCATACGCTGTGCAGTTTATTTGGATGAAGACTCACCGAGTGGGCCCAGAGTATCTCTCTGTCACGCGGAGCTGCAAATCCCGCTCTTGATACATACTTCTCAACATATCACCTTTGCATACCTGAGCTGCACCTTTCTGATCACCCTGTTATGATGTGACGGTTGATACTGTCAAGGCATCTTCCGGAGATAGTGATTAGATTATTATCTCACTGTCTAAGGAATAAGGTACCATGTTTCCTAATTATTAAAAATGGTGAATTTCGTGACTTGATCAAGCTGTAATAATCGCTATTGGGTAACGTCCATCACTTTCATTCACCCAATGAAAAGACTCCAATATCAATTGGCATAAATGCCCATGATTGGGAAACCTCAATCATTGGTTGACCAATGAACTAGTGTATTCTTATATCTACTAGTGACCTGGTTGTTTACATACCTCACCTATATTAATGTTTCCTCTTAATACAATTATAGCATGGTATAAAACTAATTATAAACTTTGATGAGATATAACAATAAACTACTTTATTTATTTGGATCTAGGGCATATCTCCAGCATTAAGGCCCCCACTCCCATGTCACTCCTAGGCAAGCGACCTGAGAGTAACCTCGCACCGCCACTGGTAGGCCCCCCCTCATCCCCTAAGAGGGGTGGGGCTCTCGGTCGTGCGGTGTAAGCCCCACTTAGCGGGAATAAACATTTCGCCAAGTAGAACCACAATTGGATTACATCACATGCACAAGTACGACACAAAAAGATAAATGAACATAGTTGGAAAATACTTTTATTACATCACAGGGGATCATACGTCCCGAATACAGCGGAAGCAATCACTCGTCTGAGTACAGACTACATCAAAGTCCAAAGGCCGGAAAATAAAAGAGGGGACCCGCCCACGGTGGTCTCAGACTGCCACCTAGGATCTCGGTCTACTCGTCGTAGTCGGCGTCGAACTCTACGTAGTAGCCGCCATCTGGATCATCGAACTCTGTTGTCGCTCCTGCATCGGTGAAAACACGGGCACCGGACACCCGATGGTATGAGTACGGGGGTACTCAGCAAGTCTTACGCATAAGGGTAAAAGAAAAATACGGTGCACATGCAATTGGGGTAGGAAAGGCTGTATAGTGGACTAGCAGCAGCAACACCTAACATCTATAGAAGACACGCTACAACTTGCGTCTAATTAGAAAGAGGAAAGAGAGCGCTTGCGCTACTGGGCTATACTACTCACCAAGCAATACCCGTCCCGAGACAACTCCATCGTATCATATACCCACGAGGAAGAAGTCCGGACACTCACACGTTGATCAAGTTTTAGCAGGTTATTATTTGAATATGGCTATTTACTAGTCAATTTAGCTATTTATGATATACGGTGATGTCTATGATCTTTTTAGCCAGCACATTACCCAAGTCGTCCATAACCGCGGACTCGGCTTTTCGAAAAGATTTAACCCTGCAGGGGTGCCCAAATGTAACCATACACGTTCAATCAACCACATGCCACAGAGGCATTTAGGTATCTCAACACGACCTTCCCCTTCACTACTACATTGGATAGGGAGCCACCTATCTGAGACTGATCCACGTCGGGAGCCCGGCCGAAACTCCTTTGCGGGACCAAAAGTTGCGTGGACGGCTTCGGGAGGATAACACTCATACGATTGCTCCTCCTTCCACATGCGGTTAACGCTCGTGCCGCTAACCTATATGCGCCCCCCATAGTTGTAACCTCTCATCTTCATCATGCTTGTGCGTATGCTCCAAATGGTAAACACCCGAACTACTTTGTGGCTCCCTACACAATATAGCAGGTCCGGTACTAAGTTGAGGGGGGTTCCATAAGTCTTCCCACGTGTGGGTAGGGCGCTCAGTCTTGGATAAGCGGAAAAGAACGGTTTTTCCTAGGCGACACTAGCAGAACAAATCACTATAATTGGCCTTCCGCCGGTGCCTTATCATTAATATATTAACAGCGATTCCCAAATAGCAAGTCTTCAATTATTTAAGATATACCAGCTAAACATGTGATAGACCACAACCAACTCCTAAGCATGCTAGTAGATAGCAACTGGAAAACAAGCATAGGATATAGGCAGGCATATCAGGAATGTCTGGACTTCTAACAGGCTATGCAATTCTATTAGGAAAACGTAAGACACAACAGAACGGAAGTCCTAAAGCATGCAAGATAGGAATAGGCATCACATGATAAAGTTGGGGTCGGGCTGCTTGCCTGTTGGCTTAGTAGCCTGGTACTGGGCTAGATCCTCGGAGGTGTCGGGGTACTCAGTAACGTCGTCGTCTACGGTAACCCCAAAACATAGGAAAAAGGCAATCAATACAAATTACAAATGCATTCAAACAAGGATGATGACATGAAAATTTTAGATATGCAGCAATTTAAGTGCTAAACATTTGATTAGGCAAGATAAATTAGCATTTAGCAAATTAATAAACAACTAAAGCAATTTAGGCATTTTTAAAGTTCAATTAATGGATTTTCCATTTATCCCGAAAGTTATATTGTTCCTTAAATGCATGACAATTAAGAAACAGATAGATTGCATTTTTAGCTACAGTTTGATATAAAATTCATAATTTTTGGAATTATAGAACAAAAGTTATGAATTTTACAAGATTAAATTATTAGCAAAAGATTTAATTATTTAAGCCATTTGAATTAATTCCAAAAATTAAAAAAATTTATATTTGAACAGATTAGATCTTTCTGATTTCAAAACATGTTTTTATTGCAATTTTTGAATTTGAAAAGGCCAAGAATTATATATGTGAAAAACAGGACAGAACATAAAGATAGGGGCCTAGTTGTGAAGTATTTTTGAAAACTGGGCTGACATGCATAGTTTTAGATCTGGATCTGGGACTTTTCTCACCGAGGTGGATCTAACCTATCAGTATGACATATGGGACCCAGCGGCCCACTTGTCAGTGACCTACCGAAGGGGGAAAAAAGGTGGCTTTAATCGCCGGATCAGGAACTCGATCCCGGGATCGATCTGGGTCGCATGGAACGGTGACCAACTGGATTGTGCGCAGATCGGTGTCTGAAAGGGGTGCTCGGCGTCCTAAGTAGTGGATCTGCGAGTTAACTGGATCTTAACTGAAGAAAAGGTGCAGGCTTTGGCCGACAGAGAAGGTGCGGCGGTCGGCGGTGACCAGGTTCGGGCGGCACCGCTACTAGACGTCGGCTAGGTGGTGCGGGGGTCGTGCGGGTGCGCCAGGACGGCGTGCAGGTGCAGGGGAAAACTAGGGCAGAGGAGCAGCTCGGGCTCGTGCCCGCGTACATGTCGGACAGCGGCTACGGCGACGGTGGCGCTCGACGGCGTCCACCCAGAGCAAGGGGAAGAAGGGAGGGTCCAGGCTGGACGGGACGCGGTTGCTCACCGAGGTCGTCGCAGTTGAGAAGATCGACGACGGCGATGTGCTGGCGACGGTGGTAGACGACGGCCGTAGGGGAAGTAGGGGAAGTAGAGGAAGGAGTCGTGCTCATCTCGCTCCGGATCCACGCGTGTAGTAGACGTCGTCGTATCAGGCGTGCTCTGCTACCCTGGCGTGACCTCCATGGTGGCTCCCGATGACGATCTCCTTCGGCTGAGTGTGGGTGTGGCTCGGTTGTTCCCGGGAAGAGAAGGGGCAGAGGAAGAAGAGGAGAGAGGTGGCGGCGGCGGTAGGGAAAGGGGAAAGCGGCTAGGGTTTTGGGGGAGAGGGGAGGCTGGGTGCTTGCTTTATAGGCAGGGGAGCGGGGTGGCATGGCATGGCGCGGGCGACGGCAAGCTGCGAGGGTGATGGCGACGTGCGTGTGCCTGTCGTACGAGGGAGACGGCAAGGAGGATAACAGGCCAGGTGGGCCAGTCCGGGAAGGAAAAGGCCAGGGAAGAAAAGGAGAGGGAGAGAAGAGAAGAGGGATGCGGCCCAGATTTCTAGTTTTTCTTTCTTTTTCCTTTTTTCTTTTTCCAAAGGAATTTCCAGAAAAGAGTTTAAGAAGATTTGAAAATAAAGGAAGGCAAAAATTATTTTATCAAAGATTTAAAATATATTTGCCACTGGTATAAGTGTTTGTCAAAACTTAGATTTGGTTTTATTTTGTTAAAATTAATTTGGTTCCCAAAATTAATTAGAAGCACATGTGATGATAAAAACTAATTAACTCATTTTTGAATTTTCGTAAAACCACATATGCAACAAAAGATTATGATGATGCCATGATGATACATGAAATAAAATAACAAGCAAAGAAATTAAAAGGGGATTACTTTTGGGATGTTACATGCGGCGAGGTCTCGAGATGGCACGCCGACTGCTCGTGGGCAACAGATCTTGGTGAAGAACTCTTTTCATGCAGAAGGTTGGCGGGGCTCCTCGAGGCTCTCATACGGCATGGCCGTGTGGACGACGTGGCTAGAGTGTGGCTTGATCACCAGAATCTATGAGGAACAAAGTAGATGACTCCGATTCTCCGAACAAGTCAGTGCACACACCTTTACCAAAGGCCCAGAACACAGTCGAACTTCTGGTATATTGGGGTTTCTCTATGACTAGCCCAAGTGACTTGTCTTTCCGAGAGAACTATTTCTTTTATTACATTAAATATAAAGGCCATATCACATTAAGTCTATTACTATTTGTTCCTATTAACGGCGTACGATGTTAAAATCATGCGTACCAACATAGGGAGAGTCTGATTCACATACCTGAACAAGCTCTGCTAAAAATATTGGCTTTTAAACATCTGGAGCAGCACCATAAACTCAGGGTTGTCTCCTGAAATTTGGGACTTTGGGGTGAAACGCAAAAAAGGGGCCTAAGATGGCTTTTGTGACAAGTGAAACCATAGTTGGAAAAAAAAACCCGGACTGGTGACCAAACCGGTTGGCGTCCCGATCGAGCCACTCGTTCTCCTGGTTCATCTATTGATTTTCAACTATACATAATTATTTCGGATCAGTACCTAGAATGTGTTATGTATAAAAGATTGTTTTTCCTCCACAATAATGGATCGTAGCGTAGTTGGTGTCCCACTCAACCTCCACGCGAGGTTCATGGGCCGTGCCCCGTTGGCCATTTTTTTCCCAATAGAATGCAAGAGACATGTTTTGGTGGATCGAAGATGAAGAACGCTGAAGATGGGCCGAGAGGTGGAGAACATGCACTGGGCTTTTAGTCTTCAGATTTATTTGGGGTCCCGAAGAAAAAGTTGACACAATAGATCTCACATGGGAGTTAACACAATAGACTTTCACTATTCTAAATAGTTGCTCTCATTTAAAATGTTTCTTATGTTTTCTAATGATAGAGCTACAACGAACCTTAATGTTCGCTTATTACGAGGTGTGTGACTTTCACACCTCAAATTAGTTGATCAGTTTCCAGCCACTAAACTCTAGCTCGGTTATAACCGGTAAGGAAAAGAAAATCAATTGTGGGGGATCAATTTTAGTTGGGTGACAGTTAGTAAGTTTTAATGTATCTCTACTATAAAAGAACGAAAGGTCCTGTCTCGGCCAGGACGGACGAAAACGTGCTCCGTCGTCCGTCGTCCGCGCATGGGCCACCAGGCCCAAGTTCATGCCCTCGGCCCGTCACTTCCCTCACGCGGCCACATCCTGCCGTCCCCATGCCTTCCTCGCGATGGGGCGATCGGCGACAACCCGCGCCGCCATGCCTTCCCCGCGTATGGTCCTCGTGCTCCCCACCAGCGGCAGCCCCCGCATGTCCCTTCAAGAGATGGTTGTGCTTGGCGTCAGCCACCCTGTGCTCCCCATCGCCAATTGAAGACGCCCGCCTTGTCCTTCTCCCCGTGTTCAGCGCAGACCGCAGAGCAACCTCGACCTCGACGATTCCACCTTGAATACGACGGGCAGCCCTGGAGGGAGTAACTATCTCCTCTGATTCTCTCTATCCACCGGCCCGATCCAAACGCCTTGCTACCAACAACCGTCGGCGCCGCGCTCGCCTGCCCCCGAGGGAAACAAGATACGGTAGAAGGAGGAGGTGGAGGAGCGGGTGCGGTCCAATCACTCCTCTCTGAGTCCCATTGCCTGAAATCTCACCATAGCGGCGCAGCCGCAGTGCACCCACTGAGACTCAGTTAAGCCGTCGTCGAGGCACCGCGCCCGGATCGGAAGCAGCCAGCCAAAGCCATGGCCGCCACGGACCAGCACGGCGTCGTCGTCATCATGGTCGACAGCCCCACCAAGGGTTAGCAGATCTGCATCGTGCGTCCGCGTATGTCATCTCATCTCATCGATGGCCTCCTCTGATCGTTTGGTTGGTGCTGGGTGTGTCTGCATGTACGAGGTTCCGGCCGCTGTCGCTCAACGTGCCCAGGTCGCTCTTCCCGATCGTCAGCCAGCCCATGGTGCACCACATGATCTATGCGTGACACCGCGTATGAAGTATGAACCCATGCTCCCTCCCTGCTCCTTTGCTTTTCCTTTGCCTTGTGTTTGTCGGTTCAGTACGCCGTGTGCCGTTCGTGTGAGAATTAAGGCGTTTTGGATCCAGCTGATGCAGATTCCCATCGGCTTGTACGCGGAGCAAGAGTTTGCGCTCTACGTCTCCTCCATCTCCAACGAGCTCAGGATCTCAGTCTGGTTCGCTTCCTGCCCTGCGCTTCACTTCACTATTGAATTGACAGTCCTTGTACCTATAAGTGAAAGACCTCACTAACATATTGTTGCTTGTGGATTGCAGGATCTTCTTGGTATGGAGCTAGAAAGAAAATTATCCACGCTCTTAATGAATTAAGGAAGAGAAATTCTCTTGGACCAATGATACAGAAGCAGATATGTTAATTTCTAGAAATACGAACATGAGTAAAGTTCCAATGAACGAGAACAAGATAATTATGGAGTACATCTGGTGTTCCTCATTTGATCAGAAACAAAGAGACCACAAAGTTCAGAGACCATCCAATTTGAATAACCAAAAAAAATCCAGTGCGAAAGTGGCTAATATTTGGTGTTGCATCGCAGGCAGAACTTTTTTAGTGGCATGGCATTCCTATACACAAGTCAACAAAGCATTTGTCGTTCATATGTCAGTATGCTCTGTAATTTAACATGTTACTGCAGGATGCATTTCGCTACTTACGGGGAGACTGTTGCTACTGGTTTTTGGCACACTTCCATCTAGACCTTAAGTCAAATTTCTTTGTTGCCGAATGATTCCAGTGCCAAGTGATTATCATAAATGATTGCCAAATTTCCTGAGTGCATGTTTAATTCTCAGTTTGAATGTAGGTTTTTTCGTTGAGCTCGTAAGCGTAATTAACATAAATAGTTTGAACATACAAAATGGAGTCGAAAACAACTTCTTGTGTACTAAAGGGACATTTACGTTTCAATAATTATTATTTAATCAAAGAATTGTTTTGTTGTCTCACTTTCCGTTGTATTATTATCTATAACGCTTGTCTACACTATGTACCTACCACATGAATTAGTCCATTTGCAGGACAATTGGTTGTTCAATCTATCTCTAATTGTATATTTTAGTCAAACGAGTACTTCATACCTCGTTGATGCTAGGCACTCATGTTTGATGTTTTGATGCCTAAGTCTGACTCTGTCTTCAACAGATTACCATGGCTTGGCTATGAATTTTTGTCATTGAAAGATATACTGTTTCTCTGTAACAGCGAATCTTGTACACCATAAGAATGCATGCATTGCCACTGAACAAAAGGATTACTGCCGTAGGAGTTAATTTGACATATTTTGATGACAAGTTGACAACCATTGCCCCGGAACAATCATTATCCTTTTTTAGCCACCCAATGGTAAATTGTTGTTCAGATTTGCTTCTTTTTGGCACTGTAATCAAGAGTTTAAATGGGCAGATGGAAATATCTATCTAGAAACCTTACCTATACAAAGGCAAGCAAACGCCTCTCTTCTCCATCGGTTCTCCATTTTTGTAGGTCTTAGAACAACCAACAGTAAATTTTTAATTCTTATTTTTATCTGTAGTCATGTCATTTTTGTAAACCAACTTCTGTAAGATCTTGAAGCCATATCCACCATATAATTGAAGTGGAATCTCAGTCAACAATAGATAGTTGATGGAGTGTTGCTTTTATGCACGTGATATTGATTTACATACTCCACGAATTCTTTTATCTGTCTTTTTACCTAAACTGGCCATGCGAGTATCTCCTAATTTTCCTCTTACATATTGTGAGTCAGATTATCCTGAGATTTTTTTCATCTGTTTCGATTGGCTATTTGTACACCGACCGCTGACTTGTTGTGGCTGACTTTGTGGTGACTTTGAGTCACTTACATCTGGACTCTACACCCCGCAGGCCCCCTTTGTCAGTGACTCAAAGTCACATAACTTTGTTTGGCACAAAGTCAGCCAATCCGCGCCCTTTTTTACACCTACATATTTTGCTCGCCATTGACTATTACAGCATTTTCGACACATTAACGAAGATTAAAGTTGATGTGCTACTGTTTCAGATATGCACCCCATTTGTGATTGATCATTTCAAACCTCTAACGATTAAAACTATGTTGCATCATTGGTTTGTTGTAGCTGGCTGAGATTTTTACTACCAAAACCTGAAGAAAATGGTGGCAAAAGAACTGGAATGGGGTAGAAAATGGTACATGATGGGCGGAAATTGGTGAAGGATCTGATGCAGATAATCAGGAAGATTCAGAGTGAGTATAATATCTGTATATCCGTAAAGAATTAAGTTCTTTTAGTACATTATTTTTGAACCTACACAGAAGATTCAGCAAGAATGCTCTACATCAGTAGATGATTGCTGAAAGTTGTAATAGGAAACTGTAACTGGCTTTGCAGCTTCAGTTTAGATGGGAGTTGTGTGTCATGTATTGAATATGACGAGCGAATTATCCAACCGACGCTGCACATCAATGTCATTTATATTCTTTTTCTTCCTCCTCCACTCCCCGACCTTGGAGGGAGCTGAATCCCTTCGCAAAGTGGGAGTGAGATGGCGGTGTCAACACATATCTGTTGGTGCACCGCACATCGTCGCATTGAAACTTTTTGGTCTTTGTGACACGTTGCGATGATACTACGAGAACTTACTTTGCAAATCCATGACACAGAATTTTCTTACCTGTAGCAACGCACTGGCATATTAGCTAGTTAAAGAGAGAAATGGATTTATATTTGTTAGAACATTTGTCCTGTCTCACACAGTTGATATTTTCATATGGTTTAGCTGATTTTGAAAAGCTCAACATCATTTAGTTTAGTTGCAGTTTCAAAAATCAATTTTTCATATAATGTTTTCTCGAAGGAAAAATAGTTGAAACCCCACTTCTAAGCGAGCTGAATTCAGATTGGCAGAGGCTTTCGGAGAACTGCCAAAGGACATGACTTCAAATAAAGGATCCGAGGAAGAGGTGCAAGAGAAGATGAAACCTTACCTGCGGTTGTGCAAGCAACCTACCTCGCCGACGGCGCTCTAGGCAATTCGTGAGTTGATACAAGTTAATGTTTAAATTCTTTCTTCTTGTGGGTAGGCGCGAGTTGTCTTGCTGTGTGAGTGCTCTCGGGGTTGTGTTGCTTGGTTGCGCCGGGTATAAGGAGTTTCTGATGGTCTTGGGGGTCTAGGGACTCTAGTATCTGGCTTTGATGATGTGTCTTAATTTCTATTAGAGTATGAGTGGTTTTGCCGGTTCCCGTAAATTAACCGCGCAATGTATGGGGTTTGGGTCTGATTTCCCTTTCTAAAACTCCACACCCTGTGACAGGTTTCGTCAAAAAAAAATCTCAATGGAATCAGAATTGGAAAACCCGTTGTTGTACACACGAGAAGTGAACACACGTAAACACTTTGCACATTAATCATCCACAATCCATACATGAACTGCGCGCTATCCATTTTATCAACAGAGTACGTACTAATTTCAAAAAAAAAAAAAAAAAAAAACAGAGTACGTACCATGCAGTCCCCACAAAAGAACCGGAAGTATAAGTGCTGGAAAACTGATCATACTCCAAGGTTGATCACGAAGATTTATCACCTCCTGCTATGCACACGTACGAGAACGCACAAGAACCCCGCTGGGTCGGCAGGTGGTACGCCAAGGTCTAATAATCAATTAAGAGATGGAGTGCCGGCGGCGGCGCTGGAAGAGCACCTTGGCGTCGGCGGTGGCCTTGGCGCCGAGCTGCTGCAGGCCGGGCTCGGCGGCGGGGCGCATCCGGAAGAGCGTGTTGAGCTTTCCGAAGCTGCGCGCGAAGCTCCGGAGCAGGCGGTTGGCCGGGTTGACGCGCACCAGCTCCCGCTTCATGCTCACGTGGTCCTTCTCCAGGTCCGTCAGCCGCATCCGCATCCGCGACACCTCCAGCTTCAGCTCCCGGTTCTCCCGCCGCACCGACGCGTAGTTGTCGCGCGGCGACATCACGCCGCTCCCGACGCCGCTCCCGGACCGCATGTTGTGGTTGTTGTTGCCGCCCTGCGCCGTCGCCGCGGCTGCCGCGCAGCCGAAGAAGAGCGCCGCGTCGTGCCCGCCGAAGACGCTCCCTCCGCCGCCACCGCCCCCTCCGCCGGACTGGATCGCGCTCCGCAGGCGGATTTGCTCGAAGTAAAGCACCTGCACGGCCATCTGCACCGGCAGCCGCTCGTTCTGCGCCGCATGGCTGCACGCGTCCGGCGTCAGCCGCTGGCAGTCGATCGCCTTGCACATCCGGTACCTCTCCGCCTCCTTGATGTTCGGGTGCACCTGCACGTCAATTCCAACCATGAAGCCGATCGATGATTAATTATCTATGAACGCTCGTTGTGGTATCAATTAATTAAGCTGAAAGGGAAATGCAGTCCGTTGCATGCCTTGATGAAGATGTCGACGGCGCGGTAGATGCCGTCGGTGACGAGGCGGGCGTGGTCGGGGAGGAGCTCGGCGAGGGAGATGAACTTGGCAGGGACGAGGTTGGAATCCAGCGCGATCTCGGCTAGGTAGCTGTCCAGCAGCTTGGAAGCCTTCACCAGGGAGCTCTGCTTCGGGGACCGCGGGCTGTCGTAGTCGAACCCGCCGCCTCCGTCCTCCTGCTCGTTGTCGTCGTCGAGGTTGAGGAACACTGAGAAGATCCTCGTCACCACGTCCGTGTCGTACATCGTCTGGTGCTGTTGTACGGCTGCCGCGGCCGGCGTCGTCGGCGTCGTCGTCGCGCAGGACGACCCGGTGGCGATCAGGATGTCCTCCAGAATGGCCTGGTCAAGCTGCATGCCGATCCGCTTCTCGAGGTCGGTCTTACACATGTTAGACGCTGACAGCGCCATCGCCGTCTTGAGGAGCCCCGAGAGGAAGGCCATCGGCACGGCGCTCTTCTTGGACTGCGCCGGCAGCAGCCCGACGATGGTCTCGACGACGGCGCGCTGTTTCTTGACGGCGTCCGTGTCCGGAATGACGCTGCCGCATTTGTCCGCGTCCGGCATGTCCCTGCAGGCCATGAGCCCGTGCAGCGAGTTCTGCGCGTAGTTGATGAGGATCCGGGTGACCGTCTCCTGCCTGAGGCCCTTGGACTTGACGGCGGAAAGCAGCCGCTGGAAGAAGTCGAGCCCGAGACCGGCGACCGACTTGCCCCACCAGTCCCCCGGCCCCGGCGAGTCGAGCTCGACCGCCGCCGGCTTGAGCTGCGCGCCCTGGTCCAGCCTGGACAGTAGCCCGGACGCGAGCTGCTCCTTGCAGACGTTGTTGGCGATGGCGGCGATGAGGCGGGCGACGAGGTTGACGTCCTCGGCGGCCGGGAGCAGCGCCTCGCAGGCGTGCAGAACGGCCACGGAGCTGGCGATGCTGGGGAACACGGCGTCGCGTAGGAACGCCTCGGCGCGGAGCTCGAGGTTCTTGTCGGAGAATTCGTCGGTCATCTGCAGGTAGCGCGCGGCGCAGCGGAGCATGGCGACGTTGGCGACCGTGACGTCGACGTGAACGCCGTAGCAGAACTTGGCGGCCAGCTCGAACGCCGGCGCGCCGCCCGGGGTGCCGTGGAGGGTGAGGCCCGCGAGCTTGGCGCCCTTGTTCTCCGCGACGAGCCGCCTGATCTTGCCGCTCCGGGAGACCAGCGGGAACTGCGCGAGCAGCTATGCCGTCGGCATTAGCACGTCGTTGTAAGCTTTTTCTGAAAATGTTGCGACAGTTTGAAGAGACGATGCTTTTGCTTTTGTCTCACCTTGTGGAGGGCGAAGCTGGACGTGCCGACTTCGACGACGAGGTCACTGGAGACGTCGGTCGGCGGCCTGGAAGACGAGCTAGCTAGTTGGACATGTTCTGACGACACGAAGGAAATCCAGAGAATAAGAGCAGCAGAATCACGGACTGAAATTACCATTCGTTGGCGTGGCGATTGCTCAGGCTCGCCCGGAATATCTTCTTCCCGGAGACGCTCACGCTCTGCTTCAGCTCCGTCGTGACCGTCGCCACGCCCATCTTGTCTTCTTCGTCCCTCGCTCGCACACACACTCAGCTCACAAGGTACTGTATGGGCTATATATTTCTCTCAAAATCTATGTCCTATGTGTTTGTGATCTGGGTCACTCTTCAGTGTCCTGTGTGGCTGTGTCTTGTAGGGGGAGAAACAGGGAGAATGAAGCGGTGGCTTTTAGCGGCGAGTGTGTGATGTGGGAATGCGTGCAGAAAGGTATATAGGCCAGTGAAAAATACTTCTGCTACGGCTATCAGTAGCACCAGATCATATATGCCAGTTTGGTGATGATGACGTTGCCACCGCCACGAGGGGCAAAGCCATATTTTGCACAGGGATGAGCACTGAGTTACAGTGAGAAATTAGACCGACAGAGTGGGCAGGGAGCATCATACAGAAGTTTTTTTTTTCTAAGATGCTGTCATGCGTATAGGCTTTATATGTATGCTTCTTTCTTTCTCCTAATAACCACTCCTATGATGCAGGGGCAGAACTGCCGGGAGGGAAATGTGGAGCTGCAATCATTTTGTTCTTCCCAATGCGTCGATAAGATTGGAACCATATGCTTGTTTAGATCATGCGTTTCTGACTACCATGCAATGCGCGCTAGCATACACATTTAACTATGATCTTTTAGCACACCAACAAAAAGTGTGTGCATGCTACTTGGTGCAGTGACTGTGAGAAGTAAAAATTTCTCCCAATTTTTTCCATCTTCGGCTGTTTTATTCTTTTGTCATTTGAGTTTAAATTTGTTAAAAAAAACGCCATGTACTCGTTAGTTTGGTCAAGTGCATTCAAGATATGCAAAGATCGAATATAAACCCTTTTGCTTGTACTGTCTTGATGAGAGTTTGAATTAATAAAAAAAATTGTAGAAAAAATACCGCAAGCCTATGGGTTTATCCTAATTTTCCAGCACAAATTGTAGATTGAAAAAATACCGCAACAAATAGTGTTTCTAAGATTCTAAAAAATGTGAGATTGATTATAGATGTATAGACAGAAATATGGCATTTGAATTTTGGTTAAAAGAATACGACCATTTATGGTAGGTGTTTACCGTAACTTTAAAACACTTTTACATTGCAGTACTCGTACTTATTATGGGTTAGTATATTTCTTGAGCTAAGATATTATCATATTTTCCTACATAATTTGATATGTGCATGTGTCCACATAATTTTTACAGGATTGCTTGTTCTCTTAAATCTTCAAAACTCACATATGTATTGTTCTAGCCATCGTGCTCGTATGATCCTAGGATAAGTAAATTAATGTTCACTCTGATACATTCAAGTTATCTTTTATTCAGATACTTTCTTACCTTGATGACCATCATTTATTCCATATGGGCTACTTGATTACAAACAATTTCTTCATGGCAACACTTATGGGCCTCTTCTAAGCTCCTTTTATCTGCATCTTATTAAAAACGTGAAAAAACTCGCATGATTCCAATGACATGCATTGCTTACTCCTATACAATTGAACACGTGAAAATAGAAGATGTTTGTTTACACCGCATAAAAAGGGAAGATCGGAGATATGCCATCAAGTAGGCGGTGACTTTTTAAACAAAATTGTATTTGCATCCCCTAGTTTTCGTGTATTGTCAATATTTATCAGATTTAAGGGTCCAAAATCCTCTTTTCACTTCATGTTTGTGTCTTATTCTAGGATTTTACATAATACCATATTTTCTCAAAACTACAAAAAAGTCATCTCGCATGCCACATACATGTGGTGGCTGATCGGGATGCGACATAAAAAATTAATGTAAAATAATTAGATGCATTATAAAAAAAGTAAACCATTGCTCACTCATTTTTCTTTTAAAATTAGAGATATTTGTTCTACAATGTAAGTTGGCTTCAAAAATATATTTTCTATTTTATGTTCTAATTTGAATTTAAAGCAATGAAATAAAATGCATTGTACCTAATTTTTGGAACAAGTATAACTAATTTAGAGATAAAATGAGGTATATACTATCATTTTAAAAAGTTGAGAGAATTTCTATAATTGATTTCTCGGTATATTTTTATGTCGGATCAAGCTATATCTTTGCATTTTTTGTTAATTTGTGTAAACCATGGGATTTGGCGCAAATGTGTGGTAAAAAGGGGAAATATATCTCAACTCGTGTAATGTTAAAACTTATAACTAAGAGGGGAAAATGTTGAATTATTTCCTTTTTCATTAAGAATGTGGTGTCCATGTCTTAAGCTCAATACATTCGGTTTTGATACCCTATTGAATGGCAGACACATGATCAGGTTACCGTCGTCATCTCAAATCTAATGGAGAAATGAAAGCATTATACTGAACACTCGTGAACATATATGGATTGGCACCATTGAAAGGTATCCTTTGAAAGTAAGAGCATAGGGACTCGGTAAGAAAATTCCCATGGTCGGTACAAATTCCTAAGAACCTAAATCCTAAAAAAGAATGGGTTCGTCTATGTCTAAGCTGACCACAATTGATTTTCAAGTCTCAATTATATTAGGAAATTGCGACGTCAGTTTAGTGAAAATTGCAGTTTGCATGTTTTACCCGTTTGAGATTTGCATGTTTTGGTCTTGTCTCGGGTGTGAGATTTGGCTTGCCTTTGTACATAAATATTCCTTTTCTATCTAATCGAGGGGTAGAACGACAGCCGGTTCCTCAAAAAAAAAATGCAAGTTGCATTTTTCCGAAAATTGAAGTTGCACCTTTTTTGGGTCGATTGAGACTTAAGAAAAATCCGATTCAGATATCCAAGTTCAAATGGAACATAGGAGGAACTAATCAATGGTCCCAACAGATTGAAGATGAAGATGCAAATGATCAATGTTCATTACTGGTGGCAGAGTATCTTGATTCCACTACGAGAGATGGCCTATTACAGAAATGAAGGAAACATATATAATATTTAAAAGGTGATTGATATCTCAGTTTCTTTTGAGCCTAAACAAAAGAAAAGAATTACATATCATAGTACTGTTGTTATAGGAAATTGATTTCTCGCTGGATTCGCATGGACCAGCCACCGCGTTTAATCACAACAAAAAAAGATTGATATCTTAGTACTCCATCCATGATGGTGCATGACTAAGCCCCGGGTTTAAATAACAGGAAAGAGGGATCAAAAGGAGAGGGCTTGAGGCAAAAGAGAAGCAAAGGCAAAATACGGGCTTGATTAGTTAAAACGAAAGGAAGATTAGGTACTCCTTTGACAGCCAAATCGCGATGGAAAGCTTGACATGACAGCACGCATTGGCTCTGCTCAGTGGGTCATGCGTCTCACCAACCAGTAGTTATTTAACTGCCTAAAGCCCTGGGCCTTGGCTATCGGCCATTCGACCCCGTTTCACGGTTGTGTAACCGCAAAATCTTTGTCAAAGTAGAAATCATTAGATGATGGCGAAGTGTCAGTGAAGAAGGAAGCATCTTGTTGGTGCTTGGACAAATGACAGCCTAGTTACGCCCTATTCGATCGTGTTCATAATTTGTTCCCCTAAAAAGGCTATGTTTTTAGCCTTTTAGGGGAACAAATTAGGCCTGCATATCCTACTAACCCTAGTGTGCTTCTATTGTTTGCACTAATAATGCTTAGTGTCACCAACAGGCCTAAGGCTCTAAGCAATTCATCATTTGCACAGATAAGCAGTAGTTGCGGCAGCAGTTGAGTTCTTGTAAGTGACTTTGGTCTCACTAGCAGAGACAGACAATGTCTTAGAGCATCTCCAACAGAACCGCTATATAAGCCGCGCGCATAAAAAATGATCGATTTAGCGCGCGCGGGGCTAAAAACCGCGCTCCAGCAGACGCTGCATAATCCAGCGCGCTGGGAGAAACTGGACCACAGGCTGCATATTTTGTGCGCCGGCAACAGCGCGCTGGAAAGTCTGGGCAAAAAACTGCCGTCCGGAAGATTCTCCCGCGCGCTATACTTTTGGGCATCTAGAAAACTGATTTCGACTGCAGCGCGCTAAAACTGCTATTTCGACGCTGCAAAACTTTTTTTAGCGCGCCGGACTACCACGCGTCTGTTGGAGATGCTCTTATGCGAAGTCCCTACCAAAACTGGATTGCTAGCTCCATGGCCAGCAGCAGCGTGTGGGCAGATAACAGCTGACAGCATCAGACAAGAAAGAAAAGCCAATTTACCCATGACTAACCAAGGAAGTGGTGGTGGCTAGATATTTCGACCAGCACACGGAAATCCGAGGCTATAGTTCTTTCCACCGCATAATATCGGTGAAAAGCGACCAAAATAACCTGTGACGTGGCATGAAATAGCCCTGTCTTGAATTTTTTTTTTTGGATCTAACCTATTTTCTCCACGCCCTACACGGGGGCGTTGAGATAAGGGTCAACAGCAAGGTTTTGGTTCCCGAATGAAATTTTTTACCGAGGGGGCTCGAGGTTCTCGGTTACCGTGGTTATCGGATAAATTTAAAAATCCAAATTTAAATTTTCTATCACTATATATAATGCTTTAAACTGTAATTAATCACATGAATTATGGTATCGCAGTGGTGTGACCTTACTACCATCTCGAACCACTTATATCAAGTCGCATGTTCGAATGCCGTCAACCAAGATAAAAAGACTGCAGCGACGCTCGAACCTGGAATGTCAGGCCCGGACGGCCGCATTGCTACCACTGCGCCACTAACTTCTTCGTAACTAGTTCCGAGACAACCGTTATTTAGCTATATTACTGTGTTTAAATTCAAAAATTCAAAAAAGTTCGGTATTTTTTGCTCGGTTAATCGGTTTCCCAGGGGTGCTTGGGATATCCGGTTACCGGTTGGTAACCTAATTTACCGACCGGTAACCAAAACCCTGGTCAACACCCCATTCCATAGCGTGGACACATGTTCAAGCCTCCTAGCCATTAACGTTTCAGAGGCTTCCCGCCCTATATGGGGCATGTAGATAATAGGGGCTTAACGCCCCATTCCATGGCGTGGACTTGTTCAATCTCGCAACACTTAGCCATTAACGCTTTATAGGCTCCCCACCTTAGAGCAGGGCGTGGAGAGGTTACACCACACCATGGCATGGAATGCACAACGTCCACGTCCACCGTGTAGGGCAGAGAGCTAAAGGGTTAGATTCGAAAATTTGTTCAGAGAGGGTTATTTTGTGCCGAACTTTGAGTTAGAGGTCAATTTGGCGTTTTTTCACATAACATCGTTGGAAACCGGCGCCTAGGAATCCTACTTTGGGCGTACAATAGAAGACAGAAGACGAAAAGGAAGGCGCCTGGATCATCGTCTTTGCCTAGGCCTTGAACATCGCGCGCGTGATTTTATACGGTCGGCCATCCTCTTAACTTATTTCGGCTATGACCATTGTTCGTTAAGCCTATGCTACATCAGCATTACCATTTTTAGAAAGTAAAAACATTGTGTTACTGATCTAGCAAGTTAGTTAATCTGATCATGACTTTGAAAGAAATTATATCTAATAATAAACGAAAGACGCTATATTGGTTTGGAGGTTTCCTGGTGGCATCCCTTAATTCAGACTGTACGTACGTTCTGGGCTCATTGTCCCTGCAAATTCTTATTACAGTAAAATATACATGTGCATTGCGTTGCCGGTTCGCTTAAGCTTGTCACATAGTATAATTTTCAGCTTTCTGTGCTCATCATGCATGGGTGGCGTTGGGATTGAAAGCGACGCAGCCGGCGGACGCGTTGCCTGCTGAATTGCTTGCTGGAGCAAAAGGGAGAATAGGGGGAGAACGTGGTCTGCGCAAAACGCTTTGAGCTTTATGCCCGAGCTAATCATGGCCGCGGCTACAGCTTTGCCCTGTGCACATGTATGAATCATCGATCGGGCACGGCGCGCGGCCGTAACCCCCTTTTCGTGCGCAAGCGTGGAGAGTATTTGTTGCCGTGCCTATTTCCAGCAGATCGCACACGTAGCAGTGTCGATCATTTTTCGGTTACCAAGCAAGCTGTCGCTGGAACTAGGATCGCAAGTTTCGAATTAGTGAACACCTTCACCTGGGATAAAGTGGACGAGGAATGCAGTCGCATGCATGTTCGACTACTGCTCCATCCACAGGTGTAGGCAAGGCTCTCTTACCACCTCGAGAACTTTGGCAAATACGAAAATCTGATTGGATCACACTCTAGTTGACTCTTCACTAAACAAGCACATACACATCATTCCATGCTTTCCTTTTTTTAGAAAAGAAAAGGGCTCAACTTGAGGATGGTTGCACGGAAAACCAATTTACAGACTGAACGGCAAACTTAATACATACTCCCTCCGTTTCTTAATATAAGATGTTTTAGTAAGTTATTTTAGCTTCCTAAAATGTCTTATATTAAGGAACAGAGGAAGTATAACACATAAGGTCATCTTGCTTGTTTCTATAGACAAAATATAGCATTTCGATAGATCTTCTGTTAGATGGAAGGGCCCTATACACTATTGCTACCCATATCTAGACTCGTCGAACTCAAATACCACTAGCTCCATGACGGCACGGAAGATAACACCTCACAAAGTTTAGTGTGGTGATACATTTATTCCACGTGTTGTTGCCTCCTTGGCCACAAGTGGACATAAAAACCCTAAACCAAACCAGAGGTCTCATTGTCTCACTACAAAGATAAAAAAAAAACTACCTAGTTCACAAAGAATTTACATGTTGGCCAAACCTTCGGTATTTTTTTTAGTTTTTTGACTAATGATATAATTTTAAACACCTTTAGATTGGAAATATGAAAAATCATATGTTTAGTGTATGTTTGGTTTTAGCCAATGTAACACCCCGACCCATCCCCGGGCCGGGCCTGTCACCCCTGGAAGCTCTCTATGATCTCTAGGCTGGCCCCACAGACCAACACTAGTCTTTTCTGCGCACTTTGTCCTCACTCGTGCTGACCCGTGAACGACTTCCCGGTCGGTCACCCATTCTCAAATTGCTCCGGGCCAAGCATACTTAACCTCCGAGTTCTTTGAGAGTGAGCTTCTGGAAAAGAAGTTGCAACTTGTTGATATGTTTATCCTATCAATCCTATTGAGCCCTGAGCCAGGATCTCACAGTCAATGACAGCTTGTGATGAGGGCAAATATACTATTGCTGCTAAATATTGGTTTTGAGCCAATGAGAGCCAATATGCTAAAGATTGGTGCCTTCTCTTTTGAAATTTCTCCGGTTGAACCTAAGAAGGATGTGATGAAGCCCAACTTCCCATGGAGATGGAGATGTACACCCAATCCATGTAGGGATTTGGATTGGTTCACTAGTACACAATTAGAATTAGAGCCGGTTTCGGTCCACGACTCTCTAATAAAGGCATCATTAGAGCCGTTGTTTTTTGTTATTCATCCGAACCCATAGTAGGCATTGGTCTCGCCACGTGTTTTATTTTTTGTTTGGGTTCGAACCAGTTTTTGTGCTAGGGTTGGGTTGGGTTTGTCTAGTCGAGTTAGGTTTTCAGTCACCCTATAAAAGGCTTTTTGGCAACGGCCATTGTATTTTAGACAGTAATTTGAAATTAAATATATCATGAGGGTCGGCTGAATTTGAAATTAGAAAAGAAGGAGCACCACTACTTCAATCCAGCACCTGATTTTAGGGTTCTATGGTTGATCCTCAAATCAATTAGATCATATCGTTGCTGATTATCTTGTCACTGTGAAGAATTGCTTACCAAAACCCTATGATCGTAACTTGATCATTATAACCTCCCCAAAAGTTTGGTACACTCTTGTGCATTTTGGATCCCGTTTGGCTGGTCCGTAATTTTCTCTGCCAATTCGTGGGTAAACTAGGGGTGGTGGATTCCTTCACCAATAAATTGGTCGCATGGGTAAACCAAACGTGCCATTAGATTCGCCCGGAACTGTATCTCCAAAATAAATTATGATACGGCGTAATTAGGGTAGTCGACGCCGCGGTTGTTTCCCAATCTTTTCACGGTACGAAACAATCAGCCAAAAGTTTATACTTTCAATTATTCAGTAACTCTCCGATTCAACTACAGACCAAACAGAAATATGCAATCTCGATGCTAGCTTCCAGCAATATAGCAAGACCTCTGTCTATCTCACGTGAAACTATAGCAAGTAGTAGCAGGAAATTTGCTTGCACAAGACAGCAGATTAGCTTACGGAAGATGCAAACCAATCTAAACAACACGCACACCCGGCCGGCCGGAAGTACGTGGACGATCTCAAAGATCAGCAGCAGACTAGAGGACCAGCGCCTCCAATCCTCACGCCAAGGAACAAACCTAGATGGGTTTTCAACTTGCAACACACAGAATTGGCCGCCGCCACATCTCGGCGATTTTCTGGATATCTTAACTCACGGATAAACAAGTCTGCCCTAATTATATGACCGGCGAACCCGGGCTCCAGGGAGCCCGGTATTTTCAAAATTTTGAAAAGCGCATTTTTGTGTTTCAAAAAAATGTGAAAAAAAATCGTGGATGTAGAACATGACTATTTCTACCGCTGTGTAAATTTTCAACCCGAAATATTTTGTATTTTGTCCTTTGTAAAAATGACAAATTTCTGGATCTGAGATGTGAATAGTGCACAGTTCAAAATTTTCCAGATTTGTCTTTTTTGTGTAGGGCGGAATACAAAATATCTCGGTTTGAAATTTTGCACAGTCATGCAATATGTCATTGTCAACATCTATAAAAAAATTCA
Organism: Puccinellia tenuiflora; assembly: GCA_012064385.1. Classification (NCBI taxonomy): domain Eukaryota; kingdom Viridiplantae; phylum Streptophyta; class Magnoliopsida; order Poales; family Poaceae; genus Puccinellia; species Puccinellia tenuiflora. The sequence continues at coordinate 456,345 of QRDG01000575.1, read as the reverse complement.
GATTTTTTTGAAACTTGTAAATGTCGATTTTTTCATTTTGAAATACCAGGCTCCCTGGAGCCCGGGTTCCAAATGAACTTTCCGTGACCGGCTGGTCCTATAAATAGTGCATGCAAACACCGGACTCGACCTAACTCAAACTCTAATTTAATAGGACCCTAAGCTGACTCGGTAACTTCAAAGACAGACCATCTGGACCTTTTATATCTCACGCAGGAGCACATAAAGGAGACCATAAATAGCACTAAAGACAAATTGATGTAAATAAAATATGACAGCACGTTCAGATTTTTATGGATATTTTCCCCACCATTATAGACCAACAAGGAGTTCTGAACGTCGGTTTCACCTCTTGCTGTGGCACAATTTGTACTGCATTTTCTTCAACGCCATCTTGCATAAAATTATGCTGCTTCCCTCTATGGCGCTTAGCAGGAACAATATACTTCTCCGTAGCCTTGATAATAGGACTAGTAATAACATTAGACTGGGCCGCATCAAATTATATTTCTTAGATTTAATAATATTCTTGAGTATAAATTAGTGGTAAGTGCTTAAACTTAAATACTGCATAAAACAATATTTATTTTACAAGTGAACTAGAGGGAATGTGCATTTTGTTTTAGCACATGGAGTGAGGAATACCGAATGCACAGCATTCTCTGTCGCAGCAAGTGCGTGTATCTTCGAGAAATGGACCTCAACACGGCCCGGTGACGCCACGAGCACAAGATGCTCGGAGGGGCCAGCCGAAGGGTCGCCCTATACCTCGCTTGTTGCGAGCCCGAGCGTAGCGCTCGCCCGTGCTCGGGGCGCCCTCCCCGCTACATGGGCTTGGCCCAAACGCGCTCATGCCCCAGCGCACACTCGCCCACATGTGTGTTTTTTTCGTTTTTTCTTTCCTGCTTATTTTCTTTGTATTTCGTTGTTTTATTTCTTTATTTTTTTGCTTTTTGTTTATTCTTTTATATTTTTAATATAAAACAATTTCAAGTATGAACATTTTTCAAAATCTGGAAAAAAAATAAAAGTTTGAACATTTTTCAAATCTGAATTTTTTAAATTAAAATTTTATATTTTAACATTTTTATATCTTACATTTTCACAACATATAAAAAAACAGTATTGAACCAAAAAAATGTGAACCAAAAAATAATAGTAAACCAAAATGTCGGTGAACCAAAAATAATAGTAAACAAAAAATACCGGTGAACCAAAAATAATAGTGAACCAAAATGACGGTGAACCAAAAATAATAGTAAACCAAAAATGTTGGTGAACCAAAAATAATAGTGACACAAAAATACTCGTGTACCAAAAAATAATAGTGAACCGAAAAATAAAGTGAACCAAAAATAATAGTGAACCAAAAATACCGGCGAACCAAAAATAATAGTGAACCAAAAATGTCGGTGAACGAAAAAAATAGTGAACCAAAAATAATAGTGAACCAAAAAAGTCGGTGAACCGAAAAAATAGTAAACCTGAAATACCGATGAACCAAAAATAATAGTGAACCAAAAATGTCGGTGAACCAAAAAAAATAGTGAATACAAAATAATAGTGAACCAAAAATGTCGGTGTAACCGAAAATAATAGTGAACCAAAAATCGGGTGAACCGAAAATAATAGTGAACCAAAAAACCGTCGAACCAAAAATAATAATGAACAATAAAAAACTAAAAATCAGGTGAACCGAAAGTAATAGTGAACCGAAAATAGATTTTCAAATAATGGTTCATATTGAAAATGGTTCATATTTGAAAAATATTCACATTACCAAAAATAAGGAAAACGAAAATAAGATGGAAAACCAAAATAAGAAAATAAAAAATAAAAAGTAGAAGAACAAGAAAAAAGAAAGAAACAGCAAAAAAACGGAAAAAGGAAAAACGAGAGAAAGAAGAAAACGACCCCGAACTAAATGGGCCGGCCGATGACGAGAATCTATGTGGGCGAGTCCGAACTCGCGCTCGCGCAGCCGAACTCACTATTCACCAACGAGACGTTTCGGCCCCAACAGAAGAGGAGAAAAATGGAAAATTGGCAGGAGCAGCACAAGTCTAGCCCAATCAGCCCAGCTAGTCGACAACTCCACCCAAAAGAAAAGCAGGAGCGGCGGCGCACCCGCTCAGGCGACGAAACGTCGGCGGCGGCCACTCCACAGTTGCACACCGCAAAGCGCCCTGAGGCGAAAGACCGGCTCAGACGTAAGTCAAGATGGGAATCCCGCCAGGTCAGTGGCCCGACCCAAAAATTAAAGGCCAATGGGCCGGTGGGTCGGCACTGAAGAAAACGTGGGTCAAAAGGAGTCGGAACCGTCTGACCCGATGGATCAGCGAGGTCGACCCTGCTCGTGTACCTAGTCGCCGCCGCCGGCCGGCCGTCCGCCCTCCCAACCATCCCTGTCACCGCCATCGAGCTCGCTGTCTCGGCTGTCGTCGAGCTCCCTGTACAGGTCGCCGTCGAGCTCGCTGTCCCGGCTGTCATCGAGCTCCAAGTACAGGTCACCGTCGAGCTCGCTATCCCGGCTGCCGTCAATCTCGCCATCCACGGTCGCCATCGATCTCCCCATACAGGTCGCCGTCGAGCTCGCTGTCCCAGCTGCCGCCGAGCTCGCCGTCCACGGTCGCCATCGAGCTCCCCTTACCGGTCGCTGTCGAGCTCGCTTTCCCGGCTGCCGTCGAGCTCGCCATCCCCGCCGCCATCGAGCTACCCGTCCATGTCTCCATCAAGCTCCCCATCCCGGTCGCCGTCGAGCTCCACGTCCAGGTCGCTGTTGAGCTTGCTGTACTAGCCACCGTCAAGCTCTCTGTACCGGCTGCCGTCGAGCTCCCCCGGCCGCCGTCGAGCTCCCCGTACAAGTCGCCCTCCTGCCCGCTTCCTCCCCTTCCCAACGCGGCTTCTATTCAAGCAGAGATGATAAAGACTACTCGAGCGATTCAGCGATTTGGGTCGGCCCCATGTACCCAACGGGGCAGTGAGGCCATAGAGTTTTGCAGAAATGGGCCGACCCATGGCCTCACAAATTGACCTTGGGGCCACGGGGTCAGGTACGGGTAGGCCCGTTCCCATCTAGAGACGTAAGCGTTGCGACTTCGGAAGTGAGCTCAATAGCACCGTTGAATCCTCGCCGACCAGCTCCGGGTCCAGGTCCAGACCAGGCGCCCGCCTGGCTGTGCCCCGTATGAAGCTCGCTGCTTGGCCGTAATGGCTCTGGCACCCCTGGAATGCTTCGGGCTTGTGTCCCCCGGTGATCCAACCTGTAAGCTAGCATTCTCTAGACCATGCACTGATTCTTCAAATATCGCGGGGGCTTGGCATTTTGGAATTTGACTGTGTGTTTCCACAAACCAGCTACCTTATGCTTTACGTTTCGCTTGTTTTCCCCCTGTGGGTTGTGGCCCTGTCATGTTAGTGCAGGCTAAAGTTGACAGCCACTAGTGGAAAACGGGGCACTAGTCCCGGTTCCAGAGGGCCTCTACTTTCGGTTGGGCCACCGGGACTAGCCAATCGGGACTAGAGCCCCCCCCCCCTCCCCGTCTAGTCCCAGTTGTCCACGAAAAGAGGCCCTCCCACGTGGCCACGGAGGAGCCCGCGGGGCTGGAGACCTTTAGTCCCGGTACGTAACACGAACCGGGACTAACTTCAGGCCATTTTTTTCTTTTCGAATATTTTTCAGGGTTTGAGGTTTAGGGGTTTTGGATGGTTTCCATCGTACGGGGATCACGTCGATACGCCAAAAATGCGTTTTAGTATATATATAAATTATAATACTACACGAAGATCACGTTGATGCATATATATAACACATACAAATTAAGTAGTACATGAAGATCACGTTTCCGTATAAAGTACTTAATTACATGGAGATCGTCACTAGTACATGGACATCACTTATGTCGGTAGTAGTACTCTCCGTTTAGGTATGACCTCCGCAAGGAGAAATCCCGTCAATTCCTCTGCAATTGCTTTTATGCGGTCATTTGGTAGGAGGGCATTCCGCTTCCTTACAACCTTTAAAAGAAGGAGAAAAACAATTATGAATGAAACTCAACACAATTGATGGTAACAAAATAAAATTATGAATAATGTTTACGTACCTCTTTATTTCTTCGATTATTGTGGTCCTCATTTGAATGAACTTGCAAACATAGTATCCACATAAGTGGGTCCCGGTTGGCTGTTCCAGACACCACTGTTCGAGAATAGAATTCAATCAAATCAAGCTTGATAATGGTATTGAAACTAGAATTAAAGAGATGCGCGGATCTAGGTAGTACTACTTAGCTTGTTCCGAGATCATATCAGCTTCGGTTTCCATTGACCGGGTTGTTCCTTGATGAACGATTCCCAAACTCTGCCCGGAAAAGAAAATGAACAAAAGAGTTATTAATTACTTGATATCACGAAATGAACGAAAGAGGCCGATATAGTGCGATAAGAATTTAAATTACCCTTTGATCATATCAAAGCAGCTCTTGTATTCTTTAGGATGTCTCCTTAATGAGTCTAGGACTTCAATTTCTCCAACCTCAATTTTAATGACCATAAGAACATAGTGGAAGCTGGACGTTTATATACGCAGTCATGCATAACTCATCAATTACACTTAAGATCGGGTGAGCAAAAATAGAATGTGTACAAGAAAGTAACAGTTACTTGAAGTTGTAAGGAAGAAGTATTTCTTTTTTATTACGTTGTCGCTTGAAACGACTTAGCAATTTCTCCTTTACTTCCTCGGGTTTGTCTTCTATGTTCACTTCATGAACTTTATCCCGGTCAATGAACCCAACGTCCGAGATCAGTCCTTCCCGTTAATGCGTTTTGGTTCCCGGGCTCATATGAGCCCGGTTTTGTTTCCGATTTTTTTAAAATACGAAAATGCTTCGAAAAATTCTGAAAACAATTGGACATGAACATATTGAAGTATTCAACACTCGTGTAAAATTTCGACAGAAAATATCAATTTTTGCGCCCTGTGTAAAAAAGACAAATCTGTCTTTTTGAATAGTGGACTGTTCACCTATTTTGTCTGTCAGATATTTGTCTTTTTTGCACAGGGCGCAAAAATTGATATTTTCTGTCGAAAATTTACACGAGTATTGACTACATGAATATGTTTCCGCACAATTTTTTTCAGATTTTTTTGAAGTGTTTTCAAAATTCAAAAAAATCGGAAACAAAACCGGGCTCATATGAGCCCGGGAGCCAAAGTGGATTCCCCCACTTCGTTGTCTCTTCTTTCTTCAAACTCAAGTTCCTCATCGGAGTCGTTCAGAAATTGTGAGCTGAAATCATCTTCTCCACCGGAATCTTCTCCACGGGCACTCACATATATTATTTGTTGCATTTGGTCTTCATTCTCGTCGTCTCTGAAGGGAGCGTCCATAGCTCAATGTACCTACAATCAATTATATATGTTTTTAATTTTGTTTCACATAAAATTACAGCCCAAATTAGGGCCAGCATTCTGCAATGTTTCACATAAAATTACAGCCCAAATTAGGGCCAGCATTGGGTCCTACCTGTCAGCACAAATTAGGGCTAGCATTGGTCCTTTAAAATTACAGCCCCGCGTCCTACACGTACCTGCCAGCCCAAATTTGAGCCAGCATGCATCGGGTCGAATCGCCGCGTCCACCCCCTGGCCACGAGCGCGTGGTCAATGCTGGCCCACCTGCCAGTGACCAGCCCCCCACCGCCCCGTCTTCCCCACACGGCCGCGTCCGCGTGTGAACGCCCCAACTGGCCACGCGCGCGGTCAATGCTAGCCCACCTGCCAGCGACCCTGACCGTCCCCCCTCGTCTCCCCCACCGCCCAACCGCCCGTCTCCCCCGCCCGTAGTTAATGGCCCTGGCCCACCTTCCAGCGACCCACCGGCCTCCTCGTCTTCCCACCCCTGTAGTCAATGCTGGCCCTGGCTGGTCCTTTAAAAATGGACCCAGGCCGTGTGGATAGCGACCACACCGCCGCCCCCACCCCTATCTAGCCCTAGCCCTAGCCTAGCCGGAGCACAGCGACCCCCTCGCCGGAGCCATGTCGCGCTGGTTCAAGACGCCCAAGAACCAGCACGAGGCCAGCGGCTCCTCCGGTCGGCGCGCCTCCCTTCCTCCTCCTCCGCCACCACCGGTGGCGTTCGGCATCGCGCCGGACAGCATGCGGGTTCTCTGGGGAGCAGCGCCGACGCGCCGTGCCGGTGCAGCAGACCCGGCGCCGAAGAACAAGAAGAAGCGGATGCGGCGCTACGTGTGTGTGGAGGAGTGCTGGTGGCATTGGAACAATGCCACCCCCGTGGACTGGCCCGATGTCCACCTGCCGGACGACTGGCACCTGAATCCGCAGCGGATTCCGGTGCCGCCAATTCCGGCCAGTGGCCGGGCCAGGGTGGTGGAGATCGCGCGCCGCCGCTGTCTCCTCCTACCGGATCTCTACAACGACCCCGCCTACGCACCGGAGTCCCCCCACTGGGACCAGTGGTTTTCAGATGAGCACGACGACCACTGCCGCGCTTACTTCGCGCCGGCCCCAGCACCGCCGCAGGAGCCCACGGCATACCCCGCACCGCCGCCCGGCCACGAGCAGGAGCAGTGGTTCGAGGAGGAGGTGGACGACGACGAGCAGGACCCGGAGATGCAGGCCTCCTACGAGGCATCCCGGCGCTCCCTCGTCGAGGACTAGGTCAGGTGCTGGGAGTCGGTTGTGCAGGCCGCGGTCCAAATGCCGCCGCCGCCGCCGCAGCAGCCTGCACTGGCCTGGTGGCAGCAGTTGGCCCAGGAGCACGAGGCCGAGGAGCTGGAACTGGAGCCAGTTCCTCCACTGCCCCGAGGCCTCCTTGGCCAGTCCTGCATCTTCACCGGCGGCAGTTGGCCGCCGCAGGAGCAGGAGCAGCCAGCCAGGCGCAGCAGGAGCCGCAGCAGGAACCGGAGGAGCAGCATGTTCCGCCGGAGGCGCAGCCGCCGCCGGCCCATCTGTGGGTCGCACCGGGCTACGTCGTCCTCTCCGACGATGAGGACTAGGCCTCCGGTGCCGCCGACATGTCCCCCCTCCCCCTAATTGTAATGGCCTTTTAGGCCTACTAAATATGTATGTAATGGCATTTAGGCCTTTTTATTATTATTAATGAAATGTCCCCGCGCCCTAAATGTAATGTCCCTGCCGCCCACCGTGGTTCCACCGCCGCCGATCTAGGGTTACCGTGCCGCTGCAGCCGATCTAGGGTTACCGGACCGCCGCCGATTTAGGCCTTTTGAGTGAGAGAGGAGGGCGAGGATAGAGGATACCGTACCTTGCGCGCGGGGGACGGCAGCGCGGACGTCGGATGCTCGGGGGACAGCCACAAGCAGCAGGATGACGAGGGCGCCGGAGCGGCGGCCTAACTTGGGGACGGAAAAGCGGGCCGATTTGGGTCGATTTACGGCCGTCCAGCTCGTGAAACTCGACGGCGAGGAAGAGGGTGGCCGCGGTGACCGGAGCAGGAGAAGGCGGCGGTGACGGCGGCGGCACGGGAGCAGGGGAGCACGGTGCGGCAGCCTGGCGGCGTCCTTCGTCTTCTTGGGCCTGGCGGTAAAATGCGGGGACGAGAGGAAGGGGAGGGATCTAAATGGCACTAATTGGCCTTTAGTCCCGGTTGCAGCCACGAACCGGGACTAAAGGGTTGTTTGTATTTTTTTCTATTTTCCTTTTTCCTGATTTATGTTATTCTATTGATTTAATTGTTCAAATTTGACAAACTTTTATATCAAACGTAAGCCATGGACATGTAGAATCTTTTGGTACTAGTTATTTTCAAATTTGACTATGTTGAATGTATTCAAATTTCAAATGGATGAGTTGAGTAAATTTGACATAGATTTCAAACCGTGACACTAAAAAAAATGAAAAATGGGTTTTTTTTATTCAATGAAAACCCTAAGCTCCTTAGTCAACACTATTCTACCGATTATTACACATAGAACCAGGATAAAAAAACGTTTCATACATTATTACACATGACCATCAACATCCGTCTCTAGTGTTGTGGTATAAACTTCTTCGTGTGTGTCCTTTTCTTCTGATCGCGCCGTAACCATGGACAATCTTCATCATTCAACACGATGCTTGGGTCAGTTTTCACTGTGAAGGGGGGAATTTCATCAAACTTATTTTAATCTTCTGACATGTCTGTCTTGTCCTCCACTCCCACGATGTTTCTTTTCCCTGAAAGAACTATGTGGCGCGTTGGCTCGTCGTATGATGTATTCGCTTGCTTATCTTTTCTTTTCCTCGGTCTGCTAGACATGTCCTTCACATAGAAATCCTGAGCCACTTCACTGGCTAGGACGAATGGTTCGGTGTCGTACCCAAGATTCTTGAGATCCACTGTAGTTATTCCGTACTTCGGGTCTACATGTACCCCGCCTGTCAGGTTGAACCATTTGCACCAGAACAAAGGGACCTTAAAAGAAGGTCCATAGTCAAGTTCTCATATCTGCTCTATGTAACCATAATATGTGTACTTTTGCCCATTGTTGTTTGTTGCATCAAAGCGGACACTACTATTTTGGTTGGTGCTCTTTTTATCTTGGTCGGCCGTGTAAAATGTATTTCCGTTTATCCCATACCCTTGAAAAGTCAATATAGTCGAAGATGGTGCCTTTGCCAACAAGTATAGCTGTTCTCCAACAGTGGTGTCATTAATGAGACGTGTTTGCAACCAACCTCCGCAATTCTTCACGTGTTCTCCATCAATCCAATCTTTAGGTTGCTCCGGGTATTTCAAGCGTAAAATATTCTTGTGTTCCTCGATATACGGAGCCACCAAGCTGGAATTATGTAGAACTGTGTAGTGTGCTTGACTGAAAGAATGCCCGTCCATACATATTGTTGCTTTCTTTCCTAGCGTGCCTTTTCCCCGCAGTCTCCCCTCATGGCGCGATTGAGGAACACCGATTGGCTTAAGGTCAGGAATGAAGTCAACACAAAACTCAATGACCTCCTCTGTTCCATAGCCCTTGGAGATGCTTCCTTCTGGCCTAGCACGGTTATGAACGTATTTCTTTAAGACTCCCATGAACCTCTCAAAGGGGAACATGTTGTGTAGAAATACAGGACCGAGAACGAAAATCTCTTCGACTAGGTGAACTATGAGGTGCGTCATAATATTGAAAAAGGATGGTGGGAACACCAACTCGAAGCTGACAAGACATTGGACCACATCCATCTGTAAACTTGGTAGAGTTACTGGATTGATGACCTTCTGAGAAATTGCATTGAGAAATGCACATAACTTCACAATGGGTACTCGAACATTTTCCGATAGAAGCCCCCTCAATGCAACCGGAAGTAATTATGTCATAATCACGTGGCAGTCATGAGATTTTAGGTTTTGGAACTTTTGCTCTGTCATGTTTATTATTCCCTTTATATTCGACGAGAAGCCAGACGGGACCTTCATACTGCTAAGGACTTCAAAAAAGATCTTCTCTTATTTGGTAAGAGCGTAGCTGGCAGGATCTTGATACTTCTCTGAATTCAGGTTGTCTCGTTCGTGCATATGTTGCTAGTCCTGCCGTGATTCTGGTGTATTTTTCGTCTTCCCATACACGCCCAAGAAGTTTAGCAGGTTCACGCAGAGATTTTTCGTCACGTGCATCACGTCGATTGCAGAGTGAACCTCTAGGATTTTCCAATAGGGTAACTCCCAAAATATAGATTTCTTCTTCCACATCGGTACGTGTCCGTCAGCGTCATTCGGAACAGATTGTCCGCCAAGACCCTTTCCAAAGGTTACTTTTAAATCCTTGACCATATCATATATAACATCCCCCAGTAGGACGGGTAGGCTTCGTCCGGTGATCTGGCTCACCTTTGAAATGCTTGCCTTTCTTTCTTACGGCATGCTGTTTTGGAAGAAATCGACGATGCCCCGGATACATATTCTTGTTTCCCAAATATATACTTTCAGTCTCACGTAAATAGTGTGTGTATGCATTGTATCCCTTGTTTGACTGTCTTGAAATGTTACTAAGAGCAGGCCAATCATTGATGGTTACAAACAACAACGCTCGTATGTCAAATTCATTTTGTTTGTGCTCATCCCACACACGTACACCTTCTTCACGCCACAACTCTAAAAGTTCTTCAACCAATGGCCTCAGGTACACATCAATGCTTTGCCGGGTTGCTTCGGGCCTTGGATGAGCACTGGCATCATAATGAACTTCCGCTTCATGCACAACCAAGTAGGAAGGTTATAAATACATAGATTCACAGGCCAGGTGCTATGACTGGAGCTCTGCTCCCCAAAAGGATTAAAGCCATCTGTACTTAGACCAAATCTTAAATTCCTTGCGTCATCTGAAAATGTCGGGAACTCTCTGTCGATTTTTCTCCACTGCGACCCATCAGCGGGGTGTCTCAGCATCACGTCTTTCTTACGGTCTTCTTTGTGCCATCGCAACAACTTGGCATGCTGTTTGTTTTGGATCAAACGTTTCAACCGTGGTATTATAGGAGCATACCACATCACCTTCACAGGAACCCTCTTCCTGGGGCGCGGCTCGTCCTCAACTTCACAAGGGTCATCTCGCCTGATCTTATACCGCAATGCACCGCATACCGGGCATGCATTCAAATTTCCGTACTCCTCACCGTGGTAGAGTATGCAGTCATTGATGCACGCATGTATCTTCTGCAGCTCTAATCTTAGAGGGCAGACAACCTTCTTTGCTTCGTACGTACTGGGGGGCAATACGTTATCCCTTGTAAGCATCTTCTTTATTATTTTCAGCAAATTTTCAAATCACTTGTCAGAAGTATCATTCTCTGCATTCCATTGCAGCAATTCCAGTGTGGTACCCAGTTTTTTCTGGCCATCTTCGCAATTTGGGTATAACAATATGTTGTGATCTTCTAACATTCTCTCCAACTTCAACCTCTTGTTTTTTACTTCCACAGTTTATCTTCGCTTCAAGAATGGCCCGACGAAGATTGTCATCAGGCTCGTCAACAATGGGCTCTTCTTCGTCAGCTCCGTCTTCCCCCATTGTAGTACCACCATGTTCAGTAAACATAGGATAGTTGTCATTATCCTCTTCTTCTTCATTGTCTTCCATTATAACCCCTCTTTCTCCGTGCTTGGTCCAACAATTATAACCGGACATGAAACCGTACTTCAACAGGTGGACGTGAATGGTTTTTAAGATAGAGTAATCCTGAGTATTCTTACAGACACTACATGGACAAGAAATAAAACCATTCGGCGGCTTGTTTGTCTCAACCAAACGGAGAAAATCATGCATGCCATTAATAAAGTCGCGATAACGTTGGTCACCGTACATCCATTGCCGGCTCATCTGCATTATATAAATATATCAAAAACCATTACACTACATCATAAATATATAATAGTGACCAAATTAATTAATATAAGTTCATCACATTAAAACCAAAGTAGAGTAGTGACCAAATGTAATACATAGTCTCATAAAACATACATTAATTGAAACTAACATACAACTATCTAAAGAATTTAAACCCAACAACAATGCGATCAAAATCGCAACTAAGGTAATTATTGAACCAACAGCATAATGATACCAAGCCTCTTTATGAATGGCATATTTTCTAATCTTTCTAATCTTCAAGCGCATTGCATCCATCTTTATCTTGTGTTTATCGACGACGTCGGCAAGATCGAGCTCCAATTTCATCTTTTCTTCCAGGCATTGGGGACGAAGATTTTCACTTCTTTTCAATTTTGCTTTAAAATCATTATTTTCTTTTTCAAAAAACTCAACAATAGGGTCGGTTGGAATTTTCGGTTCAACCACATCCGAATCATAGACCGGACGAGGGCCGACGGGGACGGATATCAAAACCATGGCACTATAAATATAAAAAAACATAAGAAAATTATATAAGTAATAACTATGCATCTAAATCATATAAATAAGTTTTTTTTAAACAAAAGAGAAAAACAAGAGGCTCACCGAGGTGGTGCCGGTGACGGGACGGCGCGGGCGATCGACGGCGGTGAGGACAGGGACTGAACGACACTAAAACCCACACATTACTTTAATTTGAGCTCAAATTACATATAAAACAAATGAAATCCCTAACTTAGGCATTTCATCAAACACCAAGCTAGCACTAGAAAAATTAAATGAGCTAAACTAGCAATGAAATGAGCTCAAGTAGCAACGCCGGAAGTGCTAACCCTTGGATAGATGAGACACCGTCAATCTTGACAAATGGTGGGAAAAAATGGGGACGAACTCGAGCTCGGGAGAGGAAATAGATGAGAAAATGGTGATGAACTCGAGCTCAAAAATGGCCATGGCCGGGTCGGGGGTGGGAGATGATATAGGGAAAAAACTTTAGTCCCGGTTCGCAAACACGAACCGGTACTAAAGGTCAATCTTTAGTCCCGGTTCGTCATACGAACCAGGACTATAGGTTGTTCGCGCTGGCCCCACCTCTGCGGCCGCCTGTCGCGACCCTTTAGTACCGGTTTGTATCACGAACCGGGACTGAAGGTCCCCTACGAACCGGGACTGGACCTGGCCGGCGCCCTAGGCATTCGAACCGGGACTAGTGCCCCCATTGGTACCGGTTCGTAAGGGAACCGGGACGAAAGGGCCAAACCGATTGCCCTGTTTCCACTAGAGCTACTGATAATCTGATATTACTATTATGGATTCTGGCGAAATTGCCATTTCTTTGTTCCCAAGTACTTAGCTTGTGCATTCAAGTCTCAATTTCGGCTCCATACCAATTTCTGATGGCAAACATGGTTTGCCTTAGAGCTGTCTGATGAAATGCCCAAGCTAGATGCATTGGTGATGTATGCATGCTTTCTTCCACGAGTATTCTTCTTGTTTCTGCTCTGGATACCTTCATTTGCCCGCTTACTGAAATACTGAGTTTCTACTGGCCCATTTCGCATCACTTCAGTCTTCGAATAATGCGCCATGTTCAGTCACTATTTGTTGCTTACTGCCATATGATTGTACGTCAATACCGGAACATGTTTATTCATCATCACCACTAATATCTGTAACATATTTGTAATTGGAACTATGGAATTTGTAATAAGTTGTAGACTTGTAGTTTTTTAGTAGTAGCTCTGGTGGTAGTCAGAGTATTGATTTGACCGATCGGTCTCATTATACGTACCTTTTGTAAATAGTTCATGGATTGCAATGTATCTACATGATTACATAGGAAGGATATTCTGGGACTCTTGCATCAATGTATACAAATCATTGCACATCTGAAATTAGAAGTACATATATGTGAAATGAAATTTTCAGCTTTTAATATTTGAATTTTGAATTATAATGATACGTGCATTGCACACGCACGTTTATCCAAGTTATCTCAGCCATTGAACTATGTGGATCTAACGGCCTAAAGTGCTCTAATGTCGAGTGTCAAACGCCGGTTGAGCGCTTTGACATCCCACATAATCAGTCCAGTCAAAACTTCCTCTGTTAATTTCTCTCCTTACCATACCTGTTCCTCTCTCATAGTTCACCATGGGCAGCTGACAACACCTCTGCGCCGCCTTCAGCGTCCAAGGCGCCTCCTCCCTCGGGGCCTGGCCTTCCGCGCCAGCCACCCGCCCACCCACTGCGCTGCCACACTCGAGGCCCCATCGCCCGCCCTCAACCAAGCGCCGGCTCCCACGCCTACAACGCTCGAGGCCCCGCCGCCGGCGAGGCTGCTCGCAAGCAAGCGTTGCCGCCATTTCGCTGTTTCCTCATGCCCATGAAGGAAGCAACACCGTATCCATTGCCACCGTTGTGGAGCTTGCGGGTATGATGTTTTGGGTCAGTGCCTCAGTGGTATACTCATCTTAGCCATTTGCATCCAGTTGTTAATCGAAACCATTCTTCGGAACGGGATTGGATAACAAATTTATACATTCTTTTGGTTATAATGTACACTGTTTTGGAAATGCAGAAAAAGTGATGTTGGACATGTGCCATATGCCCGTAATGTTTAGATTAGCACATGAGCTCCGACATAATTTTCAAAGCATTCCCATGGTGTTCACTTCCTAAACTGGGATTTAGCAAGAAGTGGTGGCACTGTGGGCCGTGGCAACCAAAAGTATAACTTCTTGTATCTCTCATTAGAAAGCAAGGAGCACGGCCCTAAGTCTGTCCATAATTCCCGATGCATTTACTGTAATTGGTCATTTTTTTCATAGTTAATGCAAGTTGACAAATTGGTTTGTATCTATGATGACCATATATGGATGGATTGCTCCTATTTAGCATTTTCCATTGTGATTTTTCAATTCTTGGTTGAAGCTACCCACTCCCTGTAGCTAATCCGGCTATTTTATGTAGTTTTTTTTTGCGGGTGGCTAATTTATGTAGTTGGTTCAGTTGTAATTTTTCTTGTCTGATCCTCTAGTAATTACTGTACAAGTATATACACAATTTCAAAAATTGACCACTTGTAGTGTGCTTTCCGGGCTAAAGCATTCGCTTCATATCAGGGATTTATTGTTGCCATGCTACTGAAGAATAGTCTCATAAGCTGCATCTATGACCTCTCTTCCCCTTGTTGTTGGGGGTGTTCCCTCTCTGTTCTCTCTCTTTAGCAAATACAAAAAACATGGGACTAGAACTACAGAGGAACACACAATGACACAAGGCAACAGATGCCTTCCCTTTCTATTATCCTTTGTAGCAACAAATACTACACAACTCAGCAACAAATGCCTATGGACTTAGCAACACATTCTTGCCCTCAGCAACCTATCCTAGGACCCATCAAGAGAGAGGGGACAGCAACAAATGTCTCTCCAGCTCTTCTGCTTACATACATATGGGGTGCCTCTCTTTATATAGCGGTTTTAGGTTGGTGCTACAGTATCCGCATAGACATGTCTAGATGCTTCCATGCATGCTGCTAGCAAAACCAAACTTGGACTACTGCTTCCACTAATGTCTAGAGGCTTCCACTATTCCCTAGTAAGAATAACACAAGGATTGTACCTAACACTTGTGCTATCATTGGTGAGAAAAAGCCCCATTATAAGTGATTGTCCAATATCTCTAATTGTCAAGTAATGTTCACTACCTTGTAGAAGTGTGGCACATGCACTTGCTGCTCATGGGACGTTGTTGTTTAGTGGCTTTGATTTAATCATGGATTTTTATGTCCTTTATAAGTTCTTTGGTGCCGAACGGTCCAGCTTCGCACACCAGTTAGTGCAGTTTATTTGCATTAAAAAATGTATATGCACCTATGACATGTATATATATGTGTACAGTTTCAGAGTGGACGTTGTGGCTGGGCCAGACAAGGAGGTGGCGGTCAAGTTTTTCAAGGTGGTTTGTGATGTATCTATTATGTCAAAGATTCTTAAACGATGCTGAGTAGTTTCTCCCAGATAATTTCTTTGACACATTATTTTTTGAGCCGTAATTCTTTGACACATTTGTATCCAGAGTGCATTTCCTTAGGTGCTTTCACATACATTCAGGCACATGTTGTACTTTCATGATATAGATGCTTAATTGCTTATGTCGTCACTAAGTTATGCTTGATGAAAGAACAATACTCTCTTCCAAGAAAACCTCGAGAACCAAAGTTTTAAAAACTATCTGAACGCAAAGGTTTTTTCCTTAGGTGCTTTCACATACTTTCAGGCACATGTTGTACCTTTATGAATTAACCATATAGTATCGTTTTTGTATACATATCGCCGTGTAGGTAACTACAAACTGCTTGTCAGAGGACATTCTCAGTAAGTATACCTGCCAAATGCCTGATGTGCTCTTCCAGTATTATCTATTTAGCGTCTGATGGGAGAATCTGATGTCAGCGGCATACACTACATGAGATATAGTGGAAACGAATGTGTAAGAAAATAATCTTATGATTATATAGATTAAACAAATCTATATGAAAAATTCCTATGGACTACAATTCTACAGTTGAACAGATTATATAGAGATTCCTAGGAATTAGAACTTTTGGAATAGAGAGGCCGTCAGTATGCAATAGTTTTGGCCTGGAGTGAGGGGAATAAAGGCGCAGGCAAAGTTATACTAGAGCGACATATCTTAAGTAAAGATCTCATGACGTGAAATTTTACATCTTCCTGTTTTTTATGACATATCTATCAAACTTCATGCACAAGCCAGCGCAACCAAAAGTCCGAACTGATATAAAGGGCTCCAAACTGATGAAAAGAACTAGTGCAATCCACATATATTGTAACACCCCTCACATGTGACTCGGAGAGAGGCCAACACGTGCAAGGCGCGCGAGTCTAGAGGTTTGGCTCAAGAGGCCTATAGGGTGGACACAAAGGGAGGTTACCAGCAAATTTTTTAAATAAATTTCGCAAGTCAGGACTCAAACTCGAGACTCTGGGGTCTTATACAATGTCAAGCTTCATGCACTAGCGAACGCAACCAAACGTCCGAACTCATGGAAAGGGATAGTGCAATCCACAACACCAAACAATTTTTTGTATTGTTTAGGACCCTAACCACGGGAGGCGGCGTTTTGTGTCATACACCCAGATGGTCATACTATCTAGACCGTCCAATTCAATGTTGGGATATGTGCCTGTCAGGTTTTGTCAGTCTATACGGACGTTTGAAAATTCGCTTACAGTGCTCACACGTCGTAGGTTTCTCCCTGTACGTACACATTAAATGCCCGACCTAAACCCGGCACGTTTGGTGTTGATGACATTTTTTTTTGTTCCGGTGGTACGTGAAATTGGTACTACAGTATTAAACTTGTACTGTTGGTACAAATTTTCCGCGCCGTCTAAATCGTGCAATCCGGTTGGTTGGCTTAGTTCTGATTAGTTCCCCTCTCGGCTAGCTCTCGGGGTCATCGGGAGTTTGGACCAGGCAACGGAGATTGGAGCGGTGGCCCCTGTACTTGAAATTGGTAAGTACCTGGGGAGGGCGAGTTTAGCATGGTCGCTGGTATACAGCCGGACTGATAGCGTCGGCAACACTACGGGACACTCTGGCTTTGCCGTGCGGCCCAAATGCACGGCAAAGGACTATATACGCACGGCAAAGCCTTTGCCGTGCGTCGACGGACGGCAAAGGCCGCACGGCAAAGCCTTGCCCGGCAAAGGGTTCTTTGCCGTGCGCCTCCACCAAAACGCACGGCAAACCCTTTGCCGTGCGACGTTTGCTTCGCCGTCTGCCACCACTCTCTGCCGTGCGAGAGGCGTTGCCGTGCGCCGCCACCATCTGCCGTGCGAGGCGCTTTGCCGTGCGCCCTCCCCCCGTACGCACGGCAAAGGACGCTCTTTGCCGTGCACCCTCCCCCCCGCACGCACGGCAAATAACACTCCAGGCACACCCAGGCCAGCAGGTATCACTGCCTTTGCCGTGCGTATGCGCACGGCAAATCGACCAAATGGTCCTTTGCCGTGCGCATACGCACGGCAAAGGCCCTGGGGTTTTTTAGGTAATATTTGTTTTTCATTAATTCCTGCAGTTTAAATACAATATATATACACAGATAATTCAACACCAATATAACACACAATCTGAGCAAGCAACTGCGACAATCTGAGCACACCCAACAAGATCCAACATAATCCACCATAATCAATCAAAGTCCATACAAGTTGAACATTAGAGTACATATATAAACATCAATATAGTCAGGCATTGGCGGTTGGTGGAGAGGCTGGAGGAGCTGGAGGTGTGCATCAAGGAGCTGGAGGATGGCAGCGAGAAGGTGTCCCGGAGTGTGATGCATACTAGGGTGGCGTTGCGCAACCTTCCCAACCTCCACATCTTCTAGCTCACTAGCTTCCATTCATCTAACTCTGCCACTCAATCCATCGTATGAAACTCTGAATGTAGAGAAATGCACATGTTGATGTTATTGCTAAAAACATAGGTGATAGCTTCATGTTTTTCATAACAATGTTCAGCTCACATTTTCATGTCATTGCTAAAAACAGAGGTGATAACTTCATGTTTTTCTTCTGAATCTAGGGTTCGATGAAGAAGAACTATTGTGCTGCGGCTAGCACCTCTTTGGTTTTTCATAACAATGTAGAGGAACTAACCTTTATTGTAGCTAACTGTGTGATGGTCCGGATACAAATCATTCAGATTCCATGGTGGAAGTGGTAGCCATGCCCCTCGGTCGGATCCAAGCAGCTGCAAGGCGCTCTGATGATCTACAACATTCCCAACACTTTTTGGGACGGTCGTTAGATCATCAGAGATGTCTTGCGGCTGCTTGGATCGAAGGTCGATTTGCTGCTCACGACGACGCGAGACGGATGCGCAAGCTTCCGGATGCGCAAGCTTCTTTCTTATGTTTTCTGTTTATTATTTCTTTCTTATGTTTTCTGTTTATTTTTTCTCTCTTATTTTTTCTATCTATTTGCTCGTGAGTGCCTGCAGCTGGTCGCCGTCGTCCTCAGCCATGCAGCAGCGCGCAGGAGAGCGCCCACTTGCGCAGCGTGCCGGCTCCGCTTCACTCTTTCTGCTGCTCCAACAGCTCACCCCTCAAAAGAAGCACACACCGCTGATCCAACGGCTCACAAGGGCTCCAATGAAACACACCGCTGATTCAACGGCTCACAAGCGCTCGAAGGAAACACACGATCCGTGTGCTTGATGCTGATTGGACATACTACATGCCCGCTGATCGATCGGCTCACAAGCGCCAGAAAGAAACACACCGCTGATCCAACGGCTCCGAAACGCTCGAAGGAAACACACGATCCGTGTGCTTGTTCCTAACTGGGCATAAATACCCACGACCTCGTCCCCGGTTCGAGCCAACCCGTCGCCCTCCTCCACACGCCGCCGTCTCTCCTCCACGCGCTGCTTCTCCTCCGCGCCGGCCTTTCCGATGCCCCTTTTGATCAACCCGGATGGCGATGTCCGGGACTGGCATCCGCCGGGCTGGCACTGGGAGAGGCTACCTTCCGGGGCGGGGACCTTGGTGAGGGATCCAGGTCGCATCGTCGATCCGGATCTTCTTTGGTGGTATTGGCCACGGAATGTGTTCAGAGCGCCGGCCCCTGAGGAGGTGGTACGTCGCCGTATTAGGGAGGAGGACGAGCACGTCCTTCGCTACATGTATTTGTTCAATAATCCAAGTAGCAGGCGTTGGTCGCTACTTCAGAATCCTTATGACGCGAGCGAGTCTCTCATGGTTCCGGCTCTTTGGAAGCAGAGCGTCCGCGGCTCAGCACCGCGCGGCTTAGGACCTGGTCGTAGTTAGTTTGAGTACCTATGTTGAGTACTGTGTGTTCTCATCTATGTTGAGTACCTATGTTGAGTGTTGTGTGTGTGTCCCACCTATGTTTTCTCTTTCTCTAGGCGTCTTGTTTCGTTCCGAAGTTGTTTTTGTATGATATGTGTGGAAGTGTGTTGGAATGTGTGATTCACCAAATGGTGCAAGACAAAGATCCCCGGTGTGACCTTCCTCACGTTCGGGTCATAACACTTAGAAGATTTCTGGACGCGTGTAGGCTGAACTGTCCCGCTGCGGCTATACCGGGGGCTAGAATGTGCCAATTAGTGCCAAGCCTGGTTCGGGCGATAACACGTGCCAGAATTCCACAAACACAGCTAGCTCCGAAACCCTAATATGTTGGGGGGGGGGGGGGGGGGGGGGTTGAAGACGTAGAGTACTTGTCATAATGCAAAAGTATGGGTATACACACATTGTCTTAAGATGTAAAACTTGTCATATATTAAAAGAATAAATATAAGTATTAAATTAAGTGCAATAATGAAGTAAAAGAAGAAAATGCAACAAGGCGCACGGCAAAGACAAACACGCACGGCAAAGGTTGCTTTGCCGTGCGCCCGGTCTCCCCGCACGGCAAAGGCTCTTTGCCGTGCGTTCTCCCTTTGCCGTGCGCCTTATTTTCTCTTTGCCGTGCGTGGTCGCTTTGCCGTGCGCCTCGGTAGAACTTTGCCGTCCACCATTTCTTTGCCGTGCGCTGATTGTTCTCTTTGCCGAGCGGATTTATTTGCCGTGCGTCGTCGTTGTTATGTGCCGTGCATGTTCCCTTTGCCGTGCGCCTTGTCGAAGGTCGCACGGCAAAGAAATCTTTGCCGTGCGTAGACGCACGGTAAAGAGGGGCTGCACGGCAGTGCCAGTTTTTCCCGTAGTGGTGTATGCTCTGGTGCAGAGTACGGCAGTGAGTGTGGAGAAGAACCACGTTCATTAGCTGTGCTCCAGTCTGCTCTTAATTTGAACGGAAAGAAAAGGGTTTGTGTGGAGTGTGGACTACGGCCTAGTAGATTCAAAGCAATCAACGCTAGGGACGAATCCTGAACCACCTGGCTGGACTAATAGGTCACAATCTATGTACCTGTAATTTGTGACAAGGCGTTTTGGGTTGTATGCTCAGCTAGTCACACTATCTGTACCTTAGATATAAGCATTGGGATCTGGTTCTGTCAGACATTATCGGTGGCAATAGAGTTTTGAAATTAACCATATAGTGTCGTTTTTGTATACATATCGCCGTGTAGGTAGGGAGTTAATGCGTGGCAGAAGGGCAGTCCGTCTCCACTTGACGACTAATTTCATGCACCGGCAGTACGAGAAGTTAGTCATTAATTTGTTAATTTGTACCGTTGATACATAATTTCGTCGCCTTAACAAGTTTCGACTGGCCTGCATCACTACTACACTAGTCCGCACCAACATGTATGTCATCAGGGCAAATTGTGTCTTGGTAAATGATGCTAGCTACTCCCTCCGTTCCAAACTAATTGGGTCAATTAATTGATAGAGTAGCTTACTATACAAAAGAGAGATACATCGCGGAAATTCACTTTAGATCATAGAGCATATACTTTTTTTTGCCAGAAAACATATTTTTAAATATCAAAAAATTATGAAAGAAAATTTGGTATGTACGTCCGAACATTATATATTCGCACACAAAGTTTCACGAAAAAATATATTTTCCATGCCTTGCGTAAAAAGGATAAAAATATGTCTCGTAACAAAAAGTTCCGGTGTACATCGAGATGTTAAAATGTTCGTCAACAAAAGATTTGGAAAAAGAATATTTGTGGCCATACAAAGAATGTCTCGTGAAATATTATTTTGGAGCGGCGAGTTTTCTTCTTTTTTACACATGTCACCCTTTTTTGCAAAATTTTGTGCACAAACACAAAATGTTCGATGTACATATGATTTTTTTTTACATTGTGAAAATGTTTTTAAAATAAATTTACTATTTTTTGAAATATTAAATACATTTACTATAATGAGAGCATCTTCTCGTATAAGTCAAAACAACACCTCCAATACAAGGAGCTAATGTGCACAATTTATGAATTGTACTGTTTTTAACCAAATTCGCACTTCAGTTATATCTTTTCAAAATTTGAATTGTTGTTGTGTGTATTTACATGTGTCAAAAACATTTATTCTCATACAATACACAAAAAAAAGTAGATAGTGAGATGGGCAAAACAGACACTTGTCCGACTGTTTAGGGCACCCACACCCATTTGTCCGGACACCACCCAAACATACATAAATTTAAGGGTGTCCGAACATAATATAGGGTCTAGCACTAGTGATGCTCTAAGTAAATAAAGAGATGAACGAGCGTACAAGATTTTCCATCATATGTTGGGGGAGGGAACATAAAAATACTACATGTAAGGTGTCAAGCGGGATCCCATCAAAATCTCACTTCTGATTCATTTTGCGATTTCTAGTTTAAAATTGAACTAGAAATATCAAAAATAAACTATAAGTGATATTTTGGCAAGATCCCACTGTTTACATCTCTAACTACATGTTCAGAGTGTGGCGACACACCAAAGCAACCACGAACTTTGGGGAATGCACAAATGTGGAGTCGCCGCACACCGGAAGAACACATGTAGCAAGCTGTCGACGGTTAGTGAGTTGCATTTGAGCCAATGTGTTGGATTGTGAAACTGGAATTAAGATGACAGCATACTCGATGTTCTTAGTATTTTTCCTCAAAAATTAGCTTATAATTTTTTAGTAGAGATTTCTTCTACCCGAGCTCCAGTGCTCCCGCTACCTTTAAAAAATTGAAAAATAAATTTGAAACTTTCAAAAAAAAAATCTGAAAACAATCAGCATGTTCTTGATAATGTATCCAATAGAAATGAAAGATCACAATGCGAAATACTTTGTATTCCGACCTACATAAAATGATAAATTTACAGATCTGATTATATATTTTTTTTCGAAATGGGGTCTCCCCAGCCTCTGCATCTGATTATAGTTAACATTTCCTAATTTCAAATCTTAATTTTGTTTTTTTGAGACTATAATGTAAAGATTTTTACATTAAGCTTTTGCATGCTTCACTACAACAAAATCATCATGTAGAGACGTTTTTCATGTGACGCATTTATTTTCGTCTCTAGGATAGCAGAGCACCTCTATGTAGGGACGTTTTTTGAGACGATCGACAAGGCGTCGCAACTTTTCTTATTAAAAGATGTAACAAAATAAATATTTTTCCCAAACTATTGATATGTAGAGACGAATTTTGGGATGCTTTAGAATATGTCTCAAGTTGGTACTTAGTATGCCTTTTTTAGGGATTTTTTTGAGTAAACTATTCTTAGAGGATAATAGGCGCGCATGAAATACGAAACTCAACCGAAAAAAATTGGTTTTGGCGCTAATGTTTTTTATTTACCGCTTCATCCCTTCAGATTTGCGAAAAGAAATCTGCTATATATAATGTCGCACACCTTTTCCCCTCGCCTCCGGGTTGTCAGCCGCCGCCACATTTCTTCAACCGCTCATCAAAGATCGAATCAGATGCATCCGCCCAGGTTCGTGCTCCTGTAGCCGATCTCATGTATATTTTGAAGATCCATTATTAAATCAAATCCAGATCTTCCTACTCCTACTTCACTACGTAATCCCAGTTGATTTCATCTTTGTTTTATGTGATGTTTGGTTCATCGTTATTTCCGCTTCGTCGTGGCCGTCGGAGAGTACGTCGAGTCGCCGCTGTCGCAGATGCAGACCAACTGATGTAGATCTCCATGATCGATCGGTCTCGCTCTCCTGAGTTCACTGGAATCTGACGCCCCCATTGATTTCTCGGCTTCGTGAACTTTTTAAAGGTGGGCTGTATGTAAAAGCTAGGGTTACGAGTTTTTTAAGTCATCTGATTATTCTCACTGTAGATTGTGGTTCACCTTGCAGTGCTCTGACTGGCCACCATCCCCTGATGCTCGGCGATCAATTTTTTGCGGTTGCTGGCTCGGAGGCCTGCAGCGTTGAATCTAAAAAAAGTGGCTAATCATCTTGTTATGCATCTACAATTATCCTAATTATCAATTAATTGTGATACAATTTGTTCGTACTACAATTCCTTTTCCTGCTAGGTCAAATTTTACACGCGGAAACTACTAGTCCACTTTGGGTATCTAATTTTTGCAAATGGGTGACAACTAGATCGCTACGATCAATTCAACATATTGATTCAATCTACTAATTCCTCGGATCAGTTAGTTCCGTTTCTAGTCCATTGTGGTGCGATTGGCCTATGTCTGAAACTAAATTATTGCTTGTGGGAATTCATGCAGAATTGGACTAGAGAGCAGATCCTTTCCAAATTACAGACTCTTCCTGTATCTAGACTTCCGAGAATCTGTCAGGCAAGTACTCTTTGACACCCATTTCATCTGATTGCTTCTTCTTTCTATGTAGGAGTGTAGCTCAACTGAGCGGCCGTAGAAAGAGAATACTGAATACTTCAGCAAAGCCAGTCAGGTTTGTGTTGGATGATCTTTGCCATTTGTTTCATTCAAATAATATTACCTTTTCCTGTATGTTCACATGTCCTTTTCATTAAAGTTATGTCTCTCACAACTCACATGAACATAATTGATCATATTCTGTATGAACTTCATATTTGAAATTGCATATGTTTTATTCCTTGTAGTTCATAAATTGCAGTTGTTTTATTTCTTGAAATTTACGGATAAATCTGAAGTCTATTTGTTTTATGCGACAAAACGAAAGAAACCTTGGTGAGTGAAAACAAAACAAATGTAGTTGATGGAAACATGTTTGGAGATGACTATTATGGAGTTTTTATTAATGGTATTATAGAGACAGGATATCAAATTTGCCTAGAATATATGAAAATAGTTGGCCATGTAATAACTTGGCCTAGATGTTAAGTTTGCTTTCATATGTACAAGAATTGCGTTCCCTTATAAATTTGATGATTTCTTAACTTTTGTTATAAACTTTGTGTTTTGTACGTTGAAAGGCCTAACAAAACAACATTAAACTATCCATATATAACCTGCTATCATTCTTTTAGATTTTGTACTTTGAGGGAAAACTGTACGGAAGTCACATTCAGACAACATGCAGACTATACTCTTCTGGTTCTCTCGGCACATTCCACATGATAAGTCGACACGGAAGTTTTTCCTAGGATCGTAGACTTTTTACGGAGTCGATCTTGGTGTATGAAACCAGAAAACTATTGTCTGTTTTGGTTTGCAAGCGTAGTCCTAGATTCCTTTTTAATTATCAAATACACTTGTCATATTGCAATATTCTTTCTTATTCGAGGAATTTATCAATTTTCTTTTGATTTTGCAGGTTAACTAAGGGCCAATCGAGAATGAACTGAAGAAAATCAGAGGAGCATTAGTTTCTGCCTCGACAAACCTATTAATGAATTTACTACGTATTAGTTTGGAAAGAAAAAATGTGGTCATCTACATAATATATTTTTGACTTTTCCTGTTCATAATATTTCCCGATGTATTTGCAAAGTTGTATATTGATCTTTTATCAAGATGTGTACTCTGGTTTCTATTAATACAAGTATTCCTTGCTGGTTTGCTCAATATTGTTTTAGTGTTGCTGGTTGTAGCATGAACGGAATATGTATAGAAAATGTTTTAATCATATATACAAATACGAATGAATTATACAACAGAACATCCACTAGCCGCTTTGTCCCAAATGATACGTGTATTTGATGTATGTATTGATGGATATATCTGGCGAATATAAAAATTGTATAATTTGTGTACATAAACATAATGTATATACTAACAAAACGTCTCTAAAATCTGTTAGCACGCAAAATATGGCATGTCTATATATTATTAGAGACATCATAAAGGTGTCTCCTAAAACGTCTTTACATATCTAGGCATGCTTTCAAACGTCTCTATGAAGCGTCTTTATAGCATGAACAGACGCTCACTAAGCGTCCCCATGGTTTTTGAGACGGTGCATAAGAAGACGCTCGAAAGACGCTTTAGAGAAGCGGCTCTACGGTGCTTTAGGGATGAAATATTGCGTCTCTAGCCTTCCAGTTCAGTGTCTTTACATGATTATTGTGTTGTAGTGCTTGTAGTATACATCATTAAGAACATGCATAATGGTTTTCAGGTTTTTATTAAAAACAAATTAACTTTTTAAAATATAGGGATCACTGGATCGGAGCTCGGGAGCAAAATCCACTTTTCATTGGTTTTGCTGTGCTTTGTCAGATATGGTTACGGTCCAGGTTCCAAAAATGACGGCACATGAAATTTCCTTCCGTCACGTACCATGCTTACAAACATCAGCTGTACGCATTGAATATATCTGAGCAAGTAGGCCCCATGCACTATTCAAAAAAGAAGATACGCAAAGGAATACACTGACAAATCGGGTGGAGGGGCAACGTGATTGGCCTAGAAAATGAGAGCAGCTAGACCTGCGAGCCGAAACGGATTTCCGCCTAACCACGCACCTTTTCTTTTCTTGAGGGGCCATAGACACAGACCTGGACGTCCATTGCCTATTCCTACCTACAAGTCTGCGTTGTCCTCTGAAGCTCTGGCCCACCACGGACCATTATCTCCTTTTGTCATTACTCGGGCCTGTCTCTTGAGCCAATGCTGTCTGAGAAACCAGTCGCGATGGTGGGGAGACAAGCTAGTACTATTTCTCAAGGCTCCTGCCCTGTCAGCGAAGCAAACAGTCTAGGAAGGGGGGGGGGGCGCTACACCAGCGTTCCACGTCGTGTTGGCCATCCAACGCTGCTTCTCCTGGTCCATGTCGAAGCGGCTGCGGAGCGCATGCAAGCATGGAGATCGTGCTCTACAATGCCAATGAATTGCTTGCTGCTAGCTCTTCCATGGAGAAGCTCTCTTGCTTAAACTTCTTAAGTAATAAAATCCCTTTATCGAAAAAAGCTCTTCCATAGAGAAGTTAAACACTGAGCGACATAGCTATAGCTTGGTGATCCGTTCCTCCCCTAGCTCCAGCCTCGGGAATACAACATGTCGTGTGTTGCTTCTGCTGCTGAGCTTTCCTTGGAGGGGTGAGATCCCGTGTGTTCTATCCACTATCCTCTTTGGGTAGCAGCAGCAATACAACATCAATCGCCGGTTGCATTAGTAGTTTCCGTCGAGTGCTTAATTGCTTCGCATGCGTGTGGCTTGACTTGCTGCATGCATGGATCAGCTCCTGTCAGTTTTGCTGCACTCTCGTACCACTACCGGAAAATCGAGATTTGCCGTGTGAACCAATCTTTGCCGTGAGCAGTCCGGACTGCGGAACACGGCAAAGAAATATATGCCGTGCGAGGATACAAGGACTCACGGCAAAGAAATAAATCACGGCAAACAAAAACGACAACACACGGCAAAGAAAACCACACGGCAAAACGTGAATAATACACACGGCAAAGTCAGCCCTCTCGGCAAAGATTCTTTACCGTGTGTCTTACCATTTGTCACGGCAAAAAATTTGACCAAAATTTGCCACCGGTCCTCAACATTTCGCGGGAAAACATTTCCCGTCGCGCGCATCGTTCCCGCGTCCTAAAAAAAATCGCGGGAACCTCTTTGCCGTGAGGGCAGCACGAGGCGCACGGCAAATAAAATCTATGCCGTGTGTTCTGTCCCTCGGCTCACGGCAAAGATAATCTTTGCCGTGTGCACTTGTCCACAGCACACGGCAAACAATTAATTTTCCCCCTCTTCCATTTTCATCGTTGTTTCCGTAGACTTGTTTTGTTTCATTTCTTGTTAATGCTTATAATACACTGATTTACTTGAATCAATTATGTTTTTGATTATTTATATAACCCTCCGGTGGTAGTGCGGGCCGCATGCGTCGTCGCAACCTTGATAGTGGAACCGGCGCCGAGAGGGGTAGACGCATTAGGGCAAAGCACTCAACATAGGTACTCAGCATAGATGAGAACACACACATGAAATAAGTCCAATGCAAGCTTTGTTGGGATTCCGACGCTCCGGACCCCCGCTACGGCGAAACCCTAGACCCGCTGGAAAAAAGTCCAGCCTGTCGATCTACCCCTTTGACCGGCGTCGAGAGGGGGTAGACGCATGAACTTTTTTGCTTCTTTGTGTTAGGTTGGTACATAGGACCAATGGGAACCAACATTCCATGTGTTCCGTCACATGATTCCGTGCCCGGCACCCGAAACGGGAGTTTCCACCTTAAGTGTCGGAACTTAGTACGGAGTAGGTAGGGTTCGTGATGCGGGTCGCACCTCGGAGCCGTATCTTGGTTCCCGCAACCTACCAACACACTCTTATACATATATTAGGTACCAATGCAAGCTTTGGTGGGATTCCGACGCTCCGGACCCCCCGCTACGGCGAAACCCTACACCCGCTGGAAAAAAGTCCAGCCTGTCGATCTACCCCTTTGACCGGCGCCGAGAGGGGGTAGACGCATGAACTTTTTTGCTTGGTTGTGTTAGGTTGGTACATAGGAACAATGGGAATCAACATTCCATGTGTTCCGTCGCATGATTCCGTGCCCGGCACCCGAAACGGGAGTTTCCACCTTAAGTGTCGGAACTTAGTACGGAGTAGGTAGGGTTCGTGATGCGGGTCGCATCTCGGAGCCGTATCTTGGTTCCCGCAACCTACGAACACACTCTTATACATATATTAGGTACCAATGCAAGCTTTGGTGGGATTCCGACGCTCCGGACCCCCGCTACGGCGAAACCCTACACCCGCTGGAAAAAAGTCCAGCCTGTCGATCTACCCCTTTGACCGGCGCCGAGAGGGGGTAGACGCATGAACTTTTTTGCTTGGTTGTGTTAGGTTGGTACATAGGAACAATGGGAATCAACATTCCATGTGTTCCGTCGCATGATTCCGTGCCCGGCACCCGAAACGGGAGTTTCCACCTTAAGTGTCGGAACTTAGTACGGAGTAGGTAGGGTTCGTGATGCGGGTCGCATCTCGGAGCCGTATCTTGGTTCCCGCAACCTACCAACACACTCTTATACATATATTAGGTACCAATGCAAGCTTTGGTGGGATTCCGACGCTCCGGACCCCCGCTACGGCGAAACCCTACACCCGCTGGAAAAAAGTCCAGCCTGACGATCTACCCCTTTGACCGGCGCCGAGAGGGGGTAGACGCATGAACTTTTTTGCTTCTTTGTGTTAGGTTGGTACATAGGACCAATGGGAACCAACATTCGATGTGTTCCGTCGCATGATTCCGTGCCCGGCACCCGAAACGGGAGTTTCCACCTTAAGTGTCGGAACTTAGTACGGAGTAAGGGGGGTTCGTGAAGCGGGTCGCAACTCGGAGCCGTATCTTGGTTCCCGCAACCTCCCAACACACTCTTATACATATATTAGGGACCAATGCAAGCTTTGGTGGGATTCCGGCGCTCCGGACCCCCGGTACGGCGAAACCCTACACCCGCTGGAAAAAAGTCCGACCTGTCGATCTACCCCTTTGACCGGCGCCGAGAGGGGGTAGACGCATGAACTTTTTTGCTTGGTTGTGTTAGGTTGGTACATAGGACCAATGGGAACCAACATTCGATGTGTTCCGTCACATGATTCCATGCCCGGCACCCGAAACGGGAGTTTCCACCTCTAAGTGTCGGGACTTACTACGGAGTAAGGGGGGTTCGTGAAGCGGGTCGCACCTCGGAGCCGTATCTTGGTTCCCGCAACCTCCCAACACACTCTTATACATATATTAGGGACCAATGCAAGCTTTGGTGGGATTCCGGCGCTCCGGACCCCCGGTACGGCGAAACCCTACACCCGCTGGAAAAAAGTCCGACCTGTCGATCTACCCCTTTGACCGGCGCCGAGAGGGGGTAGACGCATGAACTTTTTTGCTTGGTTGTGTTAGGTTGGTACATAGGACCAATGGGAACCAACATTCGATGTGTTCCGTCGCATGATTCCATGCCCGGCACCCGAAACGGGAGTTTCCACCTCTAAGTGTCGGGACTTACTACGGAGTAAGGGGGGTTCGTGAAGCGGGTCGCACCTCGGAGCCGTATCTTGGTTCCCGCAACCTCCCAACACACTCTTATACATATATTAGGGACCAATGCAAGCTTTGGTGGGATTCCGGCGCTCCGGACCCCCGGTACGGCGAAACCCTACACCCGCTGGAAAAAAGTCCGACCTGTCGATCTACCCCTTTGACCGGCGCCGAGAGGGGGTAGACGCATGAACTTTTTTGCTTGGTTGTGTTAGGTTGGTACATAGGACCAATGGGAACCAACATTCGATGTGTTCCGTCGCATGATTCCATGCCCGGCACCCGAAACGGGAGTTTCCACCTCTAAGTGTCGGGACTTACTACGGAGTAAGGGGGTTCGTGAAGCGGGTCGCACCTCGGAGCCGTATATTGGTTCCCGCAACCTCCCAACACACTCTTATACATATATTAGGGACCAATGCTGAAAACACCCGTCTTCACCGACCGCACTCTCTCTGTACTAAGTATCTTGACTTATAGCTGAAAACTACCGTTTCGGTGGAACCGGTGGCAATCTTGTGTGAATCTATGATAACATGTTGTTTTCCATACTCCTATGTCATAGCCAAACACAACCAAGGGAAAAAATCCACTGGTCTAGCCCCTTTCGACGCCGGTCAAGGGGGTAGACGAAAACGTTAGGGTTTTTCCCTGCGGATCTAGGGTTTCGTCTACCCCGGGCCCTGGAGTGTCACATACTCCTAGGTTGGTACATAGTATATAAGCACTATTATAAACTATTAATAAATAGTAGGAATATTAGAAAAATACTAAGGTAGAAAAACAATTAAAAGAAAAAACAAAAGAAAGAAAAAAAAGGGAAATGACTTCTTTGCCGTGATGCCAGGGGACGTACACACGGCAAAGGAGGTCTTTGCCCTGAGCTTTTCTGCAGGGGCGCACGGCAAAGAAGGTCTTTGCCGTGATCCGAGAGGTGCGGCGCACGGTAAAGGGCTTATCCCTTTACCGGCTTCTCTCTGCCACACACACCACACTCACGCACACACCACACTCACACGGACACCCCGACCCGGCCGCCACCCGCCGCCTCCCCGCCGCCGCACCTCCCCCGTCGCCGGACCTCCTGCCGCGGATCCTCCACCGCCGCCTCACCTCCCGCCCGTCGCCTCCCCCGCGCCCGCACATCCCCCGCCCGCAACTCGCGCCTCCCCGCCCGCAGCTCGCGCGGCACCCGCGCGTCCCTCCCGCCGCCGCGCCTCCCCCGCCGCCGGACCTCCTCCTCCCGCGCCTCCCCCACCTCTTCCACGCCCCTGCCAGGCCACCTCCGCCACGCCCCTGCCAGGCCACCGCCGCCGTCCGCCCCGCCAGGCCACCGCCGCCACGCCCCGTCCGCCCTGCCAGGCCACCGCCGCCACGCTCCTGCCACCCGCCGTCGAGGCCGCCCCGGCCACACCACCCCGAAGCTCTCCTCTCCCCTCACGAGGTACTCCTCCTCCTCCTTCTCTGTAATTTTTTTTGGTTTATTAGGATATTAGGTTAGTTAGATAGTTAGGAGGTAGTTTATTAGGTTAGTTTATTAGGTTAGTTAGTTAGGAGGCAATTGTTAGGTTAGTTTGTTAGGTTAGTTAGTTTATTAGGTTAGTTAGTTAGTTAGGAGGTAGTTTATTAGGTTAGTTAGTTAGGAGGCAATTATTAGGTTAGTTTATTAGGATAGTTAGTTAGGAGGTAGTTAGTTAGGACGCAATTGTTAGGTTAGTTAGTTTATTTTAAAACAGTGAGCAAATACATGTTTAGGTACCACTTTTGAATGTGATAACATATTGATGCAAAGACATTTCTTTATTTCTTCTCTCGTACAGGAGTATGTGTGGAGCGTGAGAGCGGGGATTGCCGGCGGAGGGCAGTTTGTGGGAGCGGCGAGCATCTTCTTCGCCGTTGATCACGCTTAGAGGGTAAGAATTCGTCGGCTCTCTTGAATGTACCTAGGGTTTTATTTTGGTCTAGATCACCGAGTCTGTCGCGTCACCTAGGCGTCTATACCCGTCCGTAAGCGTTACGCAGAAAAATATGCACATAGAGTTAGAGTTGCATATTTTCAGCCGTAACGCTTACGGCATTTACGGGGCAGTCCGCGGGTCCGTGGATTGGGTACGTTCTCCCTGCTCTACCTCGATCCGAGATAGAATTTCGGCAGCGCCTCCCCGTTGTTCTCCGGATGCACATTCTCTCGGCTTTTTGCCGAGACGTGTATCGGGAGAGCAGCGGGGAGGTGCTGTCGAAATTCTATCTCGGATCGGGGTAGAGCGGGGAGAACGTACTCAATCCACGGACCCGCGGGCTGTTTAGGTCCAATACCCATTAGAGAGACTAGTCATCAACCCGTGCAACTGCACGGGCTAGCTGTTTTGTAGAACGGAATGAATACTCCACCTTCAATTACATTTCTTGTGTGCGAATATATTTCACAAATTGCAACGAAAGAAAATATACAATTACAACATTTTAAAATATATTTGATAACATATACTCCCTCCGTCCGGAAATAAGTGTCTTAGATTTGTCAAAAAATGGATGTATGATGTATCTATATGTGTTTTATGTCTAGATACATCCATAATTGGAAAAATCTAAGACACTTATTTTAGGACGGAGGGAGTAATAATTTATACCATTATTTATAAAGCTGAAATGTATATGTTTGTTCAATTGGTTCTTGATTAGGATTTTGAATGTGTGCTCTTAACTAACTAATATTATGTTTTCTTAACCGCCTTACAATTAGGAAACTTCAGATTTGTGAGCGTCATATGAAATTTAGATGTACACATCTCCTAGTATTTTTTTCACTTCCTCTTGCACCAAGCACAATAGACAATGGTGTATGCGACCTAAAGTATACATATTAGTGGAGCCAGTCATACACTGAAACCTTGAGTTTTCTATCTCGGACTGAAATCTTTAGTTTTGATGACTCAGCGGCCAGTATGTTGTCACATGGCGCTATGCCAAGTAAATGAAAAGGTAGAAGCTCATAAACATTGAGCATCCAACAGCAAAGAACTCAATACAGGAGTGGTTTGAGATCTGGCTTATACTATATAGTCGTATGAGAAAATAGTGGAAATTATGTTTTAGTGATACTATTTTACATTGAATCCACCTGCACCAGTGCATAATGGTGCAGTAGAAACAGGTCTGCATAAGATAATTTAATAAGAATAGTTGATGCATGTTTCAGCTTATCTCCCACTCTAAGATGTGGCCTGGAATATAGTATCCACTAATTCTAACGGGCTATGATATCGTCTGACTTGATATGCTCATCTAACCTAATTGCAAATAAATACCTGAGATATCTAAATTTAGGATTGAATTTACCCTAAATTCGGAGAACCATGATGTTTGGTTTCGAAAAATAGAGATCAGTTTGGAGTATTGACACTTTAGGTGCTGCTTATATGATCAGAATGCACCTTTTGAGCTTTAAGTTCGCACACGCAGTCAGTATTATTAATATTATCGTCTCTTACCACTTCCAAATAAAATCATATGAACCTATGCTCTCAAATCTATATGAAGATACAAACCTAGGCATCATAAAAAAATGAATAGTAGATTGTATTAGAATTTGCAAGTGTTCAAGAAATAAATGCATTAAAAATCAAACTGATCTCGTCCAGCTACTTACGTGTTGGTAATGTATATATAAGAGCTTTTTTCACATTGGTTGACTTAACTTCCATACCTTTTTTTTTCTCTCATACTTTTCTTGTGAAAACTTTTCTACCTACTTATAGTGCCTGTCCAAGTAATAACTATCGGTCATATGTCGTCTCTGGGCTAGTTTAAAACTAAATCAGATGAACCCGTCGACCCATACATGTACGAAGCTAACTAACCCATGCATCATGAGAAAATGAGTAACAGATTAGAATTTGCACCAAAAAGTCTTGAGAAAGAATAATCATTTGCACTAAGAATCAAAATGATCTACAGGTCCAGCTACTTACATATAGGTCTACACGAAGCCACACCGGCCTTTGCAGCTTCCCCTTTGTCTGGAAAAATAGGACAGGAACAGGACGCAGCCGGGCATGCATGAGTAGCTCATCGGCCGATACGTAGTCGCCGAAGGCCATCTGCTAGATGAGTCAATGCTTGTCCAATCATCAGATCATGAGTAATGAGGCGCTGTAGCTAAGGCCGCCACCGTCCTCATCTCCTCTTCAGATAGCGCGGCTCGAGCGTCTCAATTGCTTCAACGTTGGATCAGGTCCGATAATAGCATAAGCTGCTGTAAGCGACGGTAGCTTCAGAGAGGTGCCATAATTTAGAGCTCGCACAACGCACTTCCCATTGAACATAAAGTTCAGATATTAATATATACCACGAAGAGCCAACCCCAAACTTTCACCAAACAGAACTATGTCAATGCAACTCGGTTAAATATAGGAAATATTAACAAAGCCAGATTAGGCCAAGAAGAGAGAGAAAGCAAGAGGTACCTGGACAATTGTTGAGGCGAGTAGGTAGTAGAAGTTGGCCTTTGTGTCTATTTGTTTACATTGCACGCGTCTATACTGACCTACGTATTCTATAAAAATTACTACTAAACCTCCCATATGGGTAGTATCGTCATGGTCTCTTGACTAACCTCCATAACAGATGTCGATCCTATAATCATCAAAGACTGAGAGATCTACAAATCTGATGCATCTTACCGATGCTTGGAAGAACAGAGCGTGTAACATATCTGTTTCGCAGCCGAGGAAAGACGTCCCATCGGCGCTCTGACAGATAACTGAACGAACTTGACGGGGCGATTGCTGCTCATGAGGATCCCTGAAAACAGATCATGACGAATCTGGAATTGTAAAGATCAGGAGATAATATCGTAGTAGTAGACATCACGATGAAAAGCATGGGGATTTCCGTCTAAGGAAACTGCTCGCTATTAATCTATCAATCCAGAGTGAGCAAAAATCAACGGTACACCACGTAGACTGATATGCACCAATAAACCATGATGAGAAGTTCTGAAGAACGCTGATCTATTCAGTGTTCTATGATGACATGCTGGAGAGCAGAGGATAAGGGGTTACTTGCCTGTAGATAAGGGGAAGAATAGATGAACTTGAATAGGATTTGGCGCGTGAGTCGCCATGCTATCAATCCATCATAGTTCCTCCGCTCGGCAGTCTCGATGAGGAGGCAGCTTGAATCTGTCCAGACCTAATTACTTAGTTGTCGGCTGCCGATGGATCCGTTTTTTCTCTTGCCTATAGACAGCGATACATGAGAGGGCCATCACTTGGAAGAGAATTGAAGAGAGACTGGATGTGAATTTGAGTCCTACTCTCTTAGATTTGTTGTAGCGCGGATGAATCATCGAAGTCGATGAGGACACATGTAGATGTGAAGAAGAGGAAGAGCGGCGCTACACCATTAAGGCTGAAAAGTTATAACGCTGTGTTGGATATGGTTATTCGGTGTTACGAATCGTTATTTTTTTTACTAAGGAGCTCACACGTGGGACATCTGGCAAGGACTCCAGGAGGATTTCATCTAATGGCTGCTAAAAAGCCAACAACAAATCGGACGGACAATTAGCTTTAGTTTGCTAGGATTAACGTGGTGCCTCCTACGGTGCCTCCAATTAGTAAATATAAGAAAGATAGGTGGATGCATGCCGTAAAATATGGTTTTGTTAAAATTCAATGACATGTTGAACTGAAAGCATTGTGTATGTTTTTTTTTGGTACCGATTAAAGGATGGAGAACCGTGAGTGGATGTATGCTGGCAGAAAGAGTCAGTATGAGTTTAGTGATGAATGGAGAGATAAGGCTGAGGAGTTTGTGAACAAGGCGTTTGACATCAGCAGCAAACCCATGAAAGTGTTTTGCCCCTGTAAGAAATGCGCTAACCGAAAGCGAATGTCGAAGGTAGATGTCAGTACGCACCTGCTCAAGTTTGGGTTCACACCGTTCTACCATGTTTGGAATTTCCATGGTGAACAGGTAGCAAAACGTCCTAGAACCGAGCCGCGTTAGATTCAGCCAGCTGGAGGATTTGACACTGGGTTCGAGAACTGCTTAGATGACTTTGTTAATGCTAATGCGCCTGAAAGCCCTCATGTAGAGGCAGAGACACCTCAGGAGGCGGAGACAAGTGAGCAGCCGGAGGAAAACACAAAGAAGTACTACGAGGCTATGTTTGCTTCCCAGAAACCCCTCCATGAACATACAGATGTTACCCTTCTAGATGCCATCGCTCGCCTTATGGCCCTGAAGTGCCAGAGGAAGATATGCAGGGATGGTTTCGATGATCTTCTAGCCGTCGTTGGCAGCCTTCTACCGAAAGGGCACATCTTGGCGAAGAGCTTCTACGAGGTGACTAAACTCCTCCGTGACCTTAAGATGTCATATGAGAAGATAGACGCCTGTCCGAAGGGATGCATGCTATTCAGGAAAGACCATGCTGGAACAAATTATTGCATCCATTACAATTCCTCAAGGTACTTCGAGGTCGACCTCGGTGGTGGACAGAAGAGGCAGACCGGGATTCCCCAGAAGATTCTCCGGTACCTTCCATTTATATCGAGGATCCAGCGTCTTTACATGAACAAAGACACTGCCCAGCAGATGCGATGGGCCGCATTAGGGGAGAGATACACCGACAAGATGATACATCCGTCGGATGGTGCCGCATGGAAGAGGTTTGTAGCAAAGTATCCACTGAAAGCGGGCGACCCGAGGAGCGTAGCTGTTGCTATATCAACCGATGGGTTCAATCCGTATGGCATGTCGGCGGCAACATACAGCTGTTGGCCCGTGTTTGTCATCCCCCAGAACCTCCCCCCCGGTGAGTCCATGAGATCACATAACATGTTATTGTCGATGATAATCCCAGGACCGAAATATCCGGGTAAGAACATGAATGTGTACCTGGAACCGCTGGTGGAAGACTTGGCAGTTGGCTGGAACGGTCGCGGGGTCCGGACATATGATGCCTCAACAAATGATCACTTCGATATGTATATCTGGTACCACACATCTCTCCATGACTTACCAGCGCGTGCTTTGTTCTGCGGCTGGTGTACACATGGGAAGTGGCCTTGCCCACAGTGCAGACAGGCTATGACTTTCTTCTGGCTTAAGAAGGGAGGCAAGTATTCCTGCTTTGATCAACATCGATAGTTCCTTGACCCAGATCATAGATACAGGAGTGACGTAAAGCGGTTCAAGAAAGGAGTCGAGATCCATGCTCCGAAACCACGTCTGATGACCGGACGTGAAATCAAGGCTGAGCTAGAAGCTCTCGTGCCTAACCCCGATGGGAATGGTTTCGTGGGTTATGGGGAGACACACCAGTGGACTCACATTCCGTGCTTCTGGAAGCTGCTCCCGTACATGGAGGATGTTGAGCTTCCACACAACATTGATGTAATGCACACCGAAAAGAATATCGCCGAGGCTCTCTATAGCAGCATCATGGAGACTGAGAAGACGAAGGATAACGTCAAGGCTCGAATTGACCAAGAAGAGCTTTGTGACAGGCCAAATCTGAATATGCAGCCTCCTGGAGTCAACGGCAGTAGGTGGTCTAAGCCAAAGGCTCCGTTCTGCCCTACAAGGGCGGAAAGAAGGGAAATATTACAGTGGCTCGTGGACTGTTTGTACTTCCCTGATGGGTATGCAGCTAACTGGACGAGGTGTGTGAACCTGGAAACGCAACGAGTGGGAGGGCTGAAGAGTCATGACTACCACGTGTGGATTGAGCGCATAATGCCGGTGATGATTCGAGGCTATGTCGATGAGGAGACTTGGCGAACACTTGCGGAGTTGAGCTTTTTCTTCCGCCAGATTTGTGCAAGGGAGTTAGATCGTGAAGTGCTTGAGAAGCTGCATGAACAGGCACCCGAGTTGCTTTGCAAGCTAGAGATGTTACTTCCGCCAGGTTTTTTTAATCCGATGCAACATATGATCTTGCATCTCCCGCACGAGGCTTTGCTGGGGGGGGCCTGTGTCGACCCGTTGGCAGTTTGGGCCTGAGAGAGAAATGAAGAAGCTACGTGGAAATTGCGGCAATAAATGCAAGATCGAGGCATCCATGGCCGAGGCATGCCTTAACGAGGAGGTGTCAAACTTCACGACAAGGTATTATCATGCCAACATTCCCACAAAGCACAATCCAGTCCTTCGCTACAATGTAGCCAACCCTGAAGATGTACCCAAGCTTAGCATCTTCATAGGGCTCGGTGGCAAATCAAGTGGCACGAAGAAGTTCATCATGAATAAACTCGAGCGGGATATGATAAGCTCGTATATCTTGTTAAGTATGGTGGAAGTGAAGCCGTACATCGAGTAAGTCTTTCACCATTTAGTATTTCACAAACATTCACTCCTATATTCGTGGCTAACTCCTCTTTTCTCATTGGCGTAGACGATTCACTCGTGAAAACTGGAAGCTAAGAAGGGAACCTAACCCGAAAGAGTCGAAGGATCTTTTTGACAAGGGTGCTGGTTTCGACAAGGGTGGTGGTTTCATCAGCTGGTTCGCGGGTTTGGTACTGTTCTATCTAATTTTTCTAGTGTCGTGGACATTCATCTAGCATTCCTCGTTCTAAACTTGCCATGCTAAACTTGCAGGCAAAAAAGGACAAACAAATGAAGCCAGAGCTTAGAAAGATTGCCCATGGCTTTGGCCATTCCGTCAACTCATTCCATGCTTATGATGTGAATGGATATCGCTTCCATACCCATGAGTACACAACAAACCGGGCCAATCGGAAGACAATAAATAGTGGGGTGTTATGTGAAGGCTCGGATAAACTCCATTACTATGGAAGAGTCGAGGCTATATACGAGTTGAATTATGGCTTTGGTAAAGGGCTAAATCCCGTTGTATTCAAATGCCATTGGTTCGACCCGCATCGGGTGAGACGGGATCCTAGAATTGGATTGGTCGAAGTTCAACAAAGCTCCAAGTATCCGGGAGACGACGTCTACATTTTGGCTACCCAGGCCTTCCAAGTATTCTATCTCCCGTACCCGTGCAAGAAAACAGCCAAAGCATATCAAAAGCGTCTACAAGGGTGGGATGTTGTGATGACGGTACCTCCGCACAATAGGCCGCCTATGCCTAACAGTGAAGATTACCGGCGCCTAGAGCCCTCAACATTCGAAGGCGAGTTTTATCAGGAAGGAGGGCTCCCTGGGATATTCACTATCAACTTGCCGACCGATGATGACATGGAATACGTCGAAGAAGACGAAGCTGCGGGAATGGAGGAAGACACAGCGCATGATGAAGTCGTGGAGGTTTATAACCAAGCCGATGTGTCTTTGCTAGAGCGGTTCCACGCAGGACTTGACGTCGATGAGCCACAGGGACCACCTCCTGGTTCCGTGGAGGGTTGGTGGTGTGGCGACCCCGACAGTGATGACGACACGAGTGGTCCAATAGTTGATCCCAATGATCTCGACACAGGCTACTGATAGCGATGAGGACACATGTATTAGTAATTGGCAGTCTAGCTTATATGTAATAGGTCAATGCTACTCTATGTAACCGTGATTGTCAGTCTAGTTTATTTTCTGAGAACTCATTGTCGCTACTCCATGTATTTTGTTTTATTCTAATTGTTGCTTCATCTAAAATGTGATTTTTTTTACTATACTCATTATTGCTTCATCTATTAAATTTAATTTTGGATCATGTGTACTGATTAAACCTATTTGTTTTGTCAATGCAGGAAATATGACAGGGGGAAGCAGTCTGAGGAAGGCCATCACAAAAAAGGTGGGCAACGTGAAGAAACTCCTGGGTGGTTCGAGTTCGTCTCGACGACCTTCACCGTCACACTCACCTCCACGTGCGAGGAGTGCACGGCGTGGGAGTACGAGGAGAGAGAGTCCTCCCCCGGCCGAGGAGTCCTCCGACGAGGAGGACGTGGAGTACGAGAAGGAGCCGGAGCCGGATTCTGAGGACGAGTCGCTGGACGAGTCGCTGGACGAGGAGGACAGCGAGGAGGAGGGGGGCGAGGAGGACAACGAGGAGGAGGGGGGAGAGGAGGGACCTCCGCTGGGCACGTTCGAGCTTGACCCGTCGCTGCAGTGGGAGCCGCCGGAGGAGGAGTGGGTTGAGACGGACCCGACTATCCCTGTAACAGCCCCAATTTGGTACCCTAAAATACGGGCCAATTTTTTCACTTTTTTTTGTGCATTGCATCATGGCATCCATCTAAAATTTGCTCAACTAAAATAAAGCAACATTTGGAAGTTAAAACAAAGGAAGCCAAAACCCTTCCTCACATTTTCCAAACTAAAAGCATTGCCAAAATGGCCAAACCAAATGCAAAGCTCAAGTTGGCAAAATACTTTAATTCTTGAACTTCCAAATTGTTTCGGAAGTTCCAAATTTGCTTCTTATCCCCAATTCTCTTTTTCCAAACGTTGTCAATTGAGAAATAAACTTGAGAAGTCAATTTGGTTCTTTTCAAGTTCCGTTGTTGGAACCAAGCTAAGTTTTTCCATAAATTTAAACTAAAATCATGGGGAGCTCCGATACAATTGTGAGAGACTCCATGAATATTTTTACTATTTATTGAATTGGCTACTTGCTCCAAATAACTCTATTTTGGAATTTATCAAAAATGCCTTATTTACAATCCTATGACCAAATGTGGTGCAAACCTTTTTAGGTTGCCAACCAAAATTGTGTGGAGTCTCTGCCTGGCAAGGGGAGCCTACTCAAGTAATTTCATAATTCTTTAGAATGTGAAAATGCTCCAAATAAGTGCCTTTTTGCAATTTATCAAAATGATCAAATTGTGACAATATGAATAAATGTGAACCTAAACATTTTATTTTGGGATAACAATTTTCGTGGTGATTCCTCAGAACCTAAGGAGCCCACATGAAATTTCCCAGATTTTTCTAAATTGCTAAAATAGCTCTTTTAAATAGCTAAAGGATGCTGTGTTAAAATTCAGAAAAGGGGAAAACTGAACAGGTCTAAAAATTCTGACAGGGGACCCCTCCTGTCAGTCCTTCCTCCTCCCCACTGTGGCGACAGGGCCGGCGCCCATGCCGCCCTGCCGACCATGCCGCCGTGGCCCCCCCGTGCCGCTCTCCTCTCCGGGGTCAAGAGGACCCCCTGATGCCGTGCCTCTCTCCCCCCCCCTCTCACCTGCTCCCTCTCCGCTCTCTCTCTCTTCCCCCTCCTCTGGCTCGCGTTGCGGCCGTGACCGCCGAGGTCATCGTCGCGCATCGTCGTCGACTCCGTCCGCCCGAGCTCAAATCGATGCCGCCGGCCGCTCCGCCTCACCGTGCCGTTCCTCCCCGTGCGTGGAATCGAGCTGGGGTGCGGTGGATAGTCGCCACCGTCGCCGTTCCTCCCTCGCCTCCGGCCGCCGCGTCGAGCACGAGATCGTCGTCGTCCGGCCTCCCCAGCATTCCCCAGCCACGCCATCGCACTCGGGGTAAGCCGGGCCGCCTCCGAGACACCACCTCCCTCTCTTTTCTCCCTCCGTACCTAATTGCCGACGGGAGTCGCCGCCCGCCGCCGCGCGGAGTGTCGCCGGAGTTCCTCCGGTGACCAAATGGTCACGAACCGCCGCCACCTAGATCGCCTCGTCGCGTAGATCTCGT
Source organism: Puccinellia tenuiflora (assembly GCA_012064385.1). Classification (NCBI taxonomy): domain Eukaryota; kingdom Viridiplantae; phylum Streptophyta; class Magnoliopsida; order Poales; family Poaceae; genus Puccinellia; species Puccinellia tenuiflora. The sequence continues at coordinate 415,451 of QRDG01000575.1, read as the reverse complement.
AGATGGTCTCCGTTCGCCGAAGAACCGCCGTAGCGCCGCCGCCGTGCGCGACCGAGCTGCCGCTCCGGCTAGCCGCCGTGTCCGCTGACGCGGCTGTCGATCCGTCGCCGACCTGGCCTCCACCCTGGCCTGGGTCCGCGCCCGGCCTGCTCGCCCGGCCTGGGCCGGCTGTGGGCCGGTTCATTCGGGCACTGCCCCGGCCTGCGCCCCAGCTTGGGCCGGCCAAAGGCTGGGCCTTTCGGGCTGGTGGCCGGCCTGCACCCCGGCCTGGCCGGCACAAGGCCGGCCTGCCAGAGTTTTACTTTCCCTTTTTTTTAAATAAAAACAGAATTTAAACAATTGATATCCTTTTGTATGATGATCCAAAAATTGCAAATTAAATACCAATTTGATCAGCAAGACATACTCTACAATATGGAATCCTTGAAATGATCTTTTGGAACTTATTATCTTGTTGTTGTTTAAGAATCCCTAGATGGCTTAATAATACCCAAAATTCGGGAAACTCATAACTTGTGAAATTGGTATCAAAAAAATTATGACTTGACTATCATTTTGATCAGTGCTTCAATTGCAACCAAACCATGCTAATATCACATCATAATCACAGATTATTATTTGATGTTATTCATAATTTAATTAAGTGAATTAATTGGCTATTTATTCATCGGTGATCTAAAAATTACAAATAAATTACCGAATTGATCGAAATGACGAATCCTATCCATTCTTGTCATGTTCATGCATATTTGAGCCACCATTCTAATAATTTGATAATTTATTAAGAATGTGGCCATTAAGAAAAATGTGGGGTTGGTTCCAAATAATTGCACTAATTATTTGGCTCCCCATTTAATGTTGCTATTCAATTTATATTATAATGATATTCTTGCATCAATTTGACATGTCATCATGTGATTGCGCATTGCACCTTGTGATCGTGTGATTTATGTGTTCTTTGTATTTCTCTTTTGGGTATCGATAGATTCCAGAGCCGAGGGTCTCTCTAATTACCCCGACGAGCAGTACTACGCTACCCGGCAGCAAGGCAAGAGATAACCTAACCTTCTTGGCATCTAGCATCCTATGATTTTATCAAATTATTTTATCCACCATATTATTTGCATGCGGTTCAAAGATCTCTTTGTGTAAATATATAGAATCCTATGAATGCATGTTCTTCCCCGAGCCAATCACATGTATCCCTACCTATGAGACCTAGGGTTGAAGTGCTGGCCGAGATAAAGATAAAATGGTTGTATTCATATGCTTAGCTATGCTTAGCCATGCTTAGATAAATGCTTTAAGTCCGTTATTACTTCCATAATTGTTTAAGTTGATGGAATGATTCGGGCACGGTGGATAATTGTGATGCTTATTTAAAATGCTAAGATGGCTTGGGTGAGTTGCCATCGGGGATGGTGTTTTGCCTCACTCTAGCCCCTAGGAGCGAGTTCTTTACCTCTTGAACCAAGACTGAGCGTGCTTCCGGAGGTGGGGGCATATGGAACCCCCTTTGACCGAATAAGTTGTGAGGGGCTTGTCAAGGGTCCTCTAGTTCGAGTTTTCCATTTGCGCGTGAGTTGTGTGGGTGGAAAAAGGAACGAGGATGTTGGTGTTTAGGAATGTGGCCGCGGGCAGGGCGCTGAGAGCGATGATCCTGTCCTTCCGCACACTGATGGTCCTTGAGTAAGCCTCATGCAATGTAAAGGTCTAACCGCGCCCGTTCGCCGGCCTTCCCCGGAAGAGGGCCAACTAGGTGAGCCGGACGGTACCGATGGGTAAATTAGTACACCCCTGCAGGGTTAATCTTTTCGAAAAGCCGTGTCCACGGTTATGGACGACTTGGGAATAGACGATAAGACCATAGAGAATCTTAACCTAATTGATATGGCAGCTAAAGGTTGCATAATCAACGTGTGATAAAGGTTCACTTCCTCGAGGGTGATTCGAGGGGGTGCCTTGGTGGAGATGAGAGTGGTTGGTTACAAAAGGGTTCGATGAGAACCAAAGTTGACAAATGTTTACTCTCTTACCCCGTTTATAAAAATATTCTGAGTAGACGAATGCCTTGTGTCATTTATGTTTCGGTTTATGAAAATATAGCTTTATGAAAAGAAATACATATAAAGCTTTAGAGCCTCCGTCAGTCATTGGGTCTATATCGCCCTACTAAACTTGCGAGTACATCGTACTCAGTCTCTCTTTGCTGCCTCTATGTTTTTGTATTTTAGAGGAGGACGACACCGAGCAGTTAGGTGGGTTCTTCGTTGACGTCGACTACTAGTCTGGGGTTCCCAGGTGGCAGCTTGGGACCGTGGAACAAGCTGGCTTGGGTGATGTTTATCTGTAGGCCTCTTAGGCCATAATTTGCTTCTTGTTGTATTAGACAACGCTACTTCGCTTCCGCTTGTTGAATTGTTGGATCTGTGATCCTTTTGTTTGTAATATTTGTATTCTCCTCGTTATATGAGTTGCCATATAAATGTTTTGTGTCGTAGAGTCATGCTTTGTGCCAGTTCTGTTCCACAAGTCTCGATCTTTGTTTTATACACTGATGGTTGTGTGTTGCTTACATAGCCTCTCTGTATAATTCCGGGGTCGGGGCGTTACAACTTGGTATCAGAGCAGGACTGCCTGTAGGAAACCCGTTCTTTTGGTCGATGTCGAGTCTAGTTCGGTGAAAATTATTTTCAACCTAAAAATGAGTTGTGAAAACCCTCCTAGGATCTTTTTACTCCTCATCCAATTCACTCTGATCTCGTGTCATCTTACCTCTATTTGATTTTAACGGTTCTTCTGATCACCGGCAAAGTTCTAAATCTTTAGGATCTCGGGGTTTGGGTTCCTACCTTTAGTTACTAGTTATCCTTACTCCTCTGGCCAATCAAAAACAATGGAGAAAGGAAGTGTGGTGGTTCGTCAAGATATTCCTTGCTTAGCCCAAGATTTTGAACCGAAGGTCCCGGATTGTGCTAGGGCTCAGGGGTAATGATTCATGAGGGTTGTCACCCTTGTGAGCATTATGCTATTGTGGGTCCCAGTGCATGAAGCTGATCTTTAACCCAAGATCTTTTCCGTTGAACCCTGGTGCTAATGGTTGAACCCTACCTCAGGTTGGCAAAATCTGACGTTAGTCTTCAAGCTCGAGGTTGCAGCCGTAATTGTTTTCCTCGACAATGCTCTTCTTCGTCACTAGCTTTAGCTAGAATTTCTGTTAGGGAACTATCTGAATCACGACGGGATTGCTCTCGCGAGTTTCCCATCAATAATTGGTGTGTCCTCCACTAACACCCGTTCATGAAACCCTTTCGGCACTAGTTGTCGTAAGAGTGCTAACACGGGCTTCTGCAATATCCTAAATTGTTGTTAGCCCGTTGCTTAGTCCAAATATGTTATCAGTTCCCTATCTGCATGCGGACAATCAAGTGTATCGTGCATTGGGGTGTTCTGATGCATGTTATTCTTGTGCTTCGTCAAGGCCTTCCACTTCGGGATGGCAGGAGAAACAAACTCCGGTACCCCTTCCATTTCCGGAAAAGGGTCAAAGTTTTGTGATTCGCGGAGTAAAGGCTGGTCTAGTTTTTTTTTTTGTTCCGTTCCATCTTGGAGTGTCACACTATTTTATATCGAGAGGTCGTGCTTAGTCTCACGACGCACTTGATGAAGTGATGCTCCTACCCTTCCTTATCCATCTACCTCCGAGCTTTTCGGGCTCGAGAGTATTGAGGATGAATATCGTTGTGGTAATCGGAAATTCTTAACAATTGTTATTGTTTTGAAGTCCATTCGTTCAGGTGCACCCCTCGGTCAACAAGTTAGACCCATGTCGAAACTCTTAAGACCACATCTTTTCCTTGAAAATCAACCACTATCCATGAGTATCATGGGTAGTTTATCCTAATAGTTCCCCTAAGGTCCTTCCTCTATCTTCAAGTATGATTTTCGCTTGAGGATTGATTGAAGGCTATTCTGAAGCCGGAGTGTGATGTCTAGTAACTCAAGGAGAACCTCGCTACGGAGTTGCAAATATCTATCGGTCAATCCTCCTACCCTATCTGTNAAACAAAAAGTGAAAATTTGGCCCATATTTTAGGGTACCAAATCTGGGCTGTTACAACCCCTCGGTCAACAAGTTAGACCCATGTCGAAACTCTTAAGACCACATCTTTTCCTTGAAAATCAACCACTATCCATGAGTATCATGGGTAGTTTATCCTAATAGTTACCCTAAGGTCCTTCCTCTATCTTCAAGTATGATTTTCGCTTGAGGATTGATTGAAGGCTATTCTGAAGCCGGAGTGTGATGTCTAGTAACTCAAGGAGAACCTCGCTACGGAGTTGCAAATATCTATCGGTCAATCCTCCTACCCTATCTGTCATGTGGCAATATCTCGTTATGAGGTTTTACCTCTCTAGCTAATTGTGGATCCAATGCTATATCCTTCCCACCTTGGTGAAATCAAGGTTTGCCCAATCACACGGACGTTGGGTCATTTCACCAGTCACCTTAGGGCCCAATCCTCAATCTTATGGAGATCTCTTGTGTATCTGAAGTGTGGAGTCCAGAAGATGCCCTTCTCCTCACGGTGCTAAATCTCTACGGTCTACCCAACGGATGGTTTGAAGTGATGTCTTGGTGATCGGTTGTCCTATCCTTGGCTCGACCTTTATTTGGTCAAGTCGCTCTTGTTTCCTTAATGGCTTATGGTTTTGGGCAAGGTTCCTCTTGTCCGTCACCGTAAGCTATCTTCCGTTCTTTCCGCCCCTTTGAAGTGTCAAGCTTCCTAGCTCCAAGTTATGCGTCAAGGAAGATCTTCGTGGGATCGAGTAGACTGTTGAAGTAAGAGTTGTCATGTTTCCTTCATCCCTATTTCTACTCTAGAATCTCGGGACGAGATTCCTGTAAGGGGGGTAGAATTGTAACAGCCCCAATTTGGTACCCTAAAATACGGGCCAATTTTTCACTTTTTGTTGTGCATTGCATCATGGCATCCATCTAAAATTTGCTCAACTAAAATAAAGCAACATTTGGAAGTTAAAACAAAGGAAGCCAAAACCCTTCCTCACATTTTCCAAACTAAAAGCATTGCCAAAATGGCCAAACCAAATGCAAAGCTCAAGTTGGCAAAATACTTTAATTCTTGAACTTCCAAATTGTTTCGGAAGTTCCAAATTTGCTTCTTATCCCCAATTCTCTTTTTCCAAACGTTGTCAATTGAGAAATAAACTTGAGAAGTCAATTTGGTTCTTTTCAAGTTCCGTTGTTGGAACCAAGCTAAGTTTTTCCATAAATTTAAACTAAAATCATGGGGAGCTCCGATACAATTGTGAGAGACTCCATGAATATTTTTACTATTTATTGAATTGGCTACTTGCTCCAAATAACTCTATTTTGGAATTTATCAAAAATGCCTTATTTACAATCCTATGACCAAATGTGGTGCAAACCTTTTTAGGTTGCCAACCAAAATTGTGTGGAGTCTCTGCCTGGCAAGGGGAGCCTACTCAAGTAATTTCATAATTCTTTAGAATGTGAAAATGCTCCAAATAAGTGCCTTTTTGCAATTTATCAAAATGATCAAAGTGACAATATGAATAAATGTGAACCTAAACATTTTATTTTGGGATAACAATTTTCGTGGTGATTCCTCAGAACCTAGGGAGCCCACATGAAATTTCCCAGATTTTTCTAAATTGCTAAAATAGCTCTTTTAAATAGCTAAAGGATGCTGTGTTAAAATTCAGAAAAGGGGAAAACTGAACAGGTCTAAAAATTCTGACAGGGGACCCCTCCTGTCAGTCCTTCCTCCTCCCCACTGTGGCGACAGGGCCGGCGCCCATGCCGCCCTGCCGACCATGCCGCCGTGGCCCCCCCGTGCCGCTCTCCTCTCCGGGGTCAAGAGGACCCCCTGATGCCGTGCCTCTCTCCCCCCCCTCTCACCTGCTCCCTCTCCGCTCTCCTCTCTCTCTCCCCCCCTCTCTGGCTCGCGTTGCGGCCGTGACCGCCGAGGTCATCGTCGCGCATCGTCGTCGACTCCGTCCGCCCGAGCTCAAATCGATGCCGCCGGCCGCTCCGCCTCATCGTGCCGTTCCTCCCCGTGCGTGGAATCGAGCTGGGGTGCGGTGGATAGTCGCCACCGTCGCCGTTCCTCCCTCGCCTCCGGCCGCCGCGTCGAGCACGAGATCGTCGTCGTCCGGCCTCCCCAGCATTCCCCGGCCACGCCATCGCACTCGGGGTAAGCCGGGCCGCCTCCGAGACACCACCTCCCTCTCTTTTCTCCCTCCGTACCTAATTGCCGACGGGAGTCGCCGCCCGCCGCCGCGCGGAGTGTCGCCGGAGTTCCTCCGGTGACCAAATGGTCACGAACCGCCGCCACCTAGATCGCCTCGTCGCGTAGATCTCGTAGATGGTCTCCGTTCGGCCGAAGAACCCGCCGTAGCGCCGCCGCCGTGCGCGACCGAGCTGCCACTCCGGCTAGCCGCCGTGTCCGCTGACGCGGCTGTCGATCCGTCGCCGACCTGGCCTCCACCCTGGCCTGGGTCCGCGCCCGGCCTGCTCGCCCGGCCTGGGCCGGCTGTGGGCCGGTTCATTCGGGCACTGCCCCGGCCTGCGCCCCAGCTTGGGCCGGCCAAAGGCTGGGCCTTTCGGGCTGGTGGCCGGCCTGCACCCCGGCCTGGCCGGCACAAGGCCGGCCTGCCAGAGTTTTACTTTCCCTTTTTTTAAATAAAAACAGAATTTAAACAATTGATATCCTTTTGTATGATGATCCAAAAATGCAAATTAAATACCAATTTGATCAGCAGACATACTCTACAATATGGAATCCTTGAAATGATCTTTTGGAACTTATTATCTTGTTGTTGTTTAAGAATCCCTAGATGGCTTAATAATACCCAAAATTCGGGAAACTCATAACTTGTGAAATTGGTATCCAAAAAATTATGACTTGACTATCATTTTGATCAGTGCTTCAATTGCAACCAAACCATGCTAATATCACATCATAATCACAGATTATTATTTGATGTTATTCATAATTTAATTAAGTGAATTAAATTCAATTATTTAATTAATTGGCTATTTATTCATCGGTGATCTAAAAATTACAAATAAATTACCGAATTGATCGAAATGACGAATCCTATCCATTCTTGTCATGTTCATGCATATTTGAGCCACCATTCTAATAATTTGATAATTTATTAAGAATGTGGCCATTAAGAAAAATGTGGGGTTGGTTCCAAATATTGCACTAATTATTTGGCTCCCCATTTAATGTTGCTATTCAATTTATATTATAATGATATTCTTGCATCAATTTGACATGTCATCATGTGATTGCGCATTGCACCTTGTGATCGTGTGATTTATGTGTTCTTTGTATTTCTCTTTTGGGTATCGATAGATTCCAGAGCCGAGGGTCTCTCTAATTACCCCGACGAGCAGTACTACGCTACCCGGCAGCAAGGCAAGAGATAACCTAACCTTCTTGGCATCTAGCATCCTATGATTTTATCAAATTATTTTATCCACCATATTATTGCATGCGGTTCAAAGATCTCTTGTGTAAATATATAGAATCCTATGAATGCATGTTCTTCCCCGAGCCAATCACATGTATCCCTACCTATGAGACCTAGGGTTGAAGTGCTGGCCGAGATAAAGATAAAATGGTTGTATTCATATGCTTAGCTATGCTTAGCCATGCTTAGATAAATGCTTTATGTCCGTTATTACTTCCATAATTGTTTAAGTTGATGGAATGATTCGGGCACGGTGGATAATTGTGATGCTTAATTAAAATGCTAAGATGGCTTGGGTGAGTTGCCATCGGGGATGGTGTTTTGCCTCACTCTAGCCCCTAGGAGCGAGTTCTTTACCTCTTGAACCAAGACTGAGCGTGCTTCCGGAGGTGGGGGCATATGGAACCCCCTTTGACCGAATAAGTTGTGAGGGGCTTGTCAAGGGTCCTCTAGTTCGAGTTTTCCATTTGCGCGTGAGTTGTGTGGGTGGAAAAAGGAACGAGGATGGTGGTGTTTAGGAATGTGGCCGCGGGGCAGGGCGCTGAGAGCGCTGATCCTGTCCTTCCGCACACTGATGGTCCTTGAGTAAGCCTCATGCAATGTAAAGGTCTAACCGCACCCGTTCGCCGGCCTTCCCCGGAAGAGGGCCAACTAGGTGAGCCGGACGGTACCGATGGGTAAATTAGTACACCCCTGCAGGGTTAATCTTTTCGAAAAGCCGTGTCCACGGTTATGGACGACTTGGGAATAGACGATAAGACCATAGAGAATCTTAACCTAATTGATATGGCAGCTAAAGGTTGCATAATCAACGTGTGATAAAGGTTCACTTCCTCGAGGGTGATTCGAGGGGGTGCCTTGGTGGAGATGAGAGTGGTTGGTTACAAAAGGGTTCGATGAGAACCAAAGTTGACAAATGTTTACTCTCTTACCCCGTTTATAAAAATATTCTGAGTAGACGAATGCCTTGTGTCATTTAGTTTCGGTTTATGAAAATATAGCTTTATGCAAAAGAAATACATATAAAGCTTTAGAGCCTCCGTCAGTCATTGGGTCTATATCGCCCTACTAAACTTGCGAGTACATCGTACTCAGTCTCTCTTTGCTGCCTCTATGTTTTTGTATTTCAGAGGAGGACGACACGAGCAGTTAGGTGGGTTCTTCGTTGACGTCGACTACTAGTCTGGGGTTCCCAGGTGGCAGCTTGGGACCGTGGAACAAGCTGGCTTGGGTGATGTTTATCTGTAGGCCTCTTAGGCCATAATTTGCTTCTTGTTGTATTAGACAACGCTACTTCGCTTCCGCTTGTTGAATTGTTGGATCTGTGATCCTTTGTTTGTAATATTTGTATTCTCCTCGTTATATGAGTTGCCATATAAATGTTTTGTGTCGTAGAGTCATGCTTTGTGCCAGTTCTGTTCCACAAGTCTCGATCTTTGTTTTATTACACTGATGGTTGTGTTGCTTACATAGCCTCTCTGTATAATTCCGGGGTCGGGGCATTACAGTTCACCCGACCAGCCGTAGGAGGATTTGCTCGTGGGGCACCGTCTCGCCTTGGTGCTCGCCTCAGGGATGATTCCGTGGTTCATGCGTCTCAGCCCCCTCTGCTCCGGGGCCGTCGACGGTGGGAGCGTGAGTGGCTCACACCTGGGACCGCTGTCGGCGAAGTTGAGGAGCCCCTCCATGCGGATCTGCCACTCCTGGTAGACCTTGGGGTTGTGACGAGGGCGTCGTGACGAGCTTGCGCGTCTGTGGAGAGGAGCGTGCAGGACTTGCTTCAGGCACCTTGCTGACCCTTGCAAGTGGGGGCGCCGTTGCTCTTCTCCCCGATAGTGGGATCCTTGATGATGTTGACGTCGACATTTTTCTCCCCTCCTGAGTGCGAGGGGTGAGGCCTGGTGGAGTTCCCTGTGCAGCCGCTCCCTCGCCGCTCCAGATGTTGCCGCCCGCTCCATCCAGCACCACCTTCTCCAGAGGCGGTGGAGGTAGAGGAACGTTCTGGTTCGCCACAGTAGCGCGGCGCTCACCAGAAGCCTGAGTGCGCGTGGGGGAGACCGGCTTGGAGGTCGCAGCGTCGGCCTTCTTCTTCGGCGGCATGGTTGGCGAAGAACTTTAGGTATGACACAATAGTGGAACGCGGGGTTTCCCCTGATGCGGTTCAAAGTGGGTCCACCACCAGTGGGCCCACCAAGAAGGCGAACAAGGCAAAGGTCCAAGACCAGCAGATGGCCCCCCATCTGCCCCACGGCAACCATGCAAGGATGACATCGACAACCACAACTGAAGGCTGAATGACCTCCCGGGGTCACCCTCAACCTGGCAGACGACACGGAGGTCCGGGGACCCGAAGCAGGAGGCCAGGCTCACCCCCGGGATCCAACCTCCGTACAAGTGAAGAGGATAAGCTTGCCAGCTCCGGCTGGAAGCTCCCAGAAGTCTTGGGCGCCAAGAAGATGGGCGCCGCGGGGGGACACGGTCGGTAAAGGTGTCAGCCTTTGTCCGCCCGCCCTGCAAAAGGTGGGCGATCTCACCTAACCTCCTCAGAAGAATACTTGGACGAGAAGAGGCCACATCGCCCCATAAGTAGAACCCGGAGGGGTTTTCCCGCCAAAAACCCCTCCGCGCCCAAAGGTGCCCTTGTGGGATCCCTTAGCCTATAAAAGGAGGACCAAGGCACCTCGGGGAGGAAAGGGGAAGGGACGGAGGAACGAACGGAGGAGGAATTCCAGAAAGTCGGAGGCTAGGCTAGGTAGCGCACCAGACAAGAAGTAGCATAAGCGAGAGGTGATCTCCTCCGGGACATGATCTGCTCATCTTCACCCTCTAGCCAACACCTCCCAGGTTCTCACCCGCAACCACCTCGGTAAGCTACACCATGATAAACTACTCATCCAGACATACAGGAGTAGGGCTTTTAGCCTCCGGGCGGCCTGAACCTGGGTAAACTCCCTGTGTCCCTGTGTTGCTTGCTAGTACGTAGATCGGAGGTCTCGACGAGGTTCTCTCGGAGGTAGGCATCTCCCAGACTCCTTCGGGCCCTGTGCCGAACCTAAAAAGGGGGTATCCTTTACTCCCGATGTCCGTGATCCAAGACACGACATCTGGCGCGCCAGGTAGGGGGCGAGAGTGCTGGATCGTCTCCATCGGCGTCGATATCTTCATCGAGATCTTGGTTGGCATCAACGTCGGCTTGGTTGCCAGGTGTCATCGACAAGGTCTGCGTCGACCTCACCGCCAGGTTCATCGACAAGGTCTGCGTCGACCTCGTCACCAGGTTCATCGATAAGGTCTGCGTCGACCTTGTCGCTAGGTTCATCGACAAGGTCTGCGTCGACCTTGTCGCCAGGTTCATCGACAAGGTCTGCGTCCACCTTGCCGCCAGATTCATCGACAAGGTCTGCGCCGACCCCGTCGCCAGACTCGTCGGCAAGGTCTGCGTCGATCGCGTCGCCGAGTTCTACGACAAGATCTACTTCGGCCGCGCCGCCAAGTTATGCGTCGGCGATGGTGCGGAAGAAAAGGCCAAGACCGATGTGGAGTATCTGCGGTACCCGGGGCTCAGCTTCAACCCTGAAGAATCCTCGGGGACACCTTCTGCCCAAGGTCAAGCCCGTGGGATTCAGTTCGTCCCTCCAGCAGCGCACGCCAGCCCGATTGCCAGTGAAAAGAAGCCTCAAGGAAGTGCTACAAGCATTGATGTACCTCTTTCCCCGTGGACGCGCGGAGCGAAGGAGGAACTCTGCTTGGAAACACCACCTACGGCACTCCTCCAAGAGGAGGAGAGTTTGAGCCTAAGTAAGAAGAGCAAGCTCCCCGATGGAGATCCCCACGCCTATGTGCCACAAGAGATCCAGATCCCTTTGGGCGAAGATGGTCAGCTAGGACCCTGGTGTTCATACCATCAATCCGACAGACACACCGTTGATGACTGCCGAGAGCTCAACAAGCGTCCGAGAAGCGGAGAGTGCTACACCTGCGGGGAAATCAGTCACCTCAGTAGGGATTGCCCCTTCAACCCGAGACCGAAGAAAGCCAAGAAAAATAAATCTCAGAGAACTTTTGCCAATGTTTCCACTCAAACCGACAACTTCTACGAGCCCGCTCACCACCAGTGATGCAAAGAACACGAGAAAGTCAGAGAATGACCGCCATCAGCTGGAATCAAGCTTTCTTTTACGAAGGCCTCCCGGAGAAGAGTGGGATCTGTCGGGTCACATCGTGATGATACACCCGGGACCAAGTGTTCCTCCCTAGAAGTACTGGATCGCTAAGTGGATGGCCTCCGGGCGTCAAGGATAAAGAGCTAGGTGGGGTCTCCGGACCGGCACCACGAAGGTGTCAGCAAGGCGGACGCGCCTTCAAGCGGCGTCGGAAATAAGAAAAGTGGATGGCCTCTGGGCGTCAAGGATAAAGAGCCAGATGGGGTCTTCGGACCGGCACCATGAGGGTCTCAGCAAGGCGGACGTGCCTTCAAGCGGCATCGGGAACACAAGGGTCTCCAGACTAGGGTTAATAAGGTCCGGCGCCAGTGGAGGCTGGCTGGGCAGGCGGCTCTTTCAGCACGGGTCCATGACCCTGCGGGTAACCGCAGGCAGGGCATTGTTATGTCTTAAAAGCGGCATAGAAGACCCGCCATGGCGGCGGCGCGACGAAACAATTGCTGAAATAGTCAAAGGAGGTCGACACTGAGCTAAGTATAAATGTGCTTGCACGGGCTTTTATTCCTTGTTGCATCTGTTTCATGCATTTTGCTTAAGACGAAAGTGGGCGTTGTTTTGGGGGTGGCACCTCCGGGACGAAACTGTCAGTTTCCCTCGAGCAATGGAGTCGTGGGCTGAGGTCTGTGCGGTAAAAAATGGTGGGTTTTTGGGGGGGGGGGGGGTACGCCCTGTGTCGGTAGTTCAGATCCGTCTGATTGCCCACGGCTGGTAGCTCTCACGCCCACTGGCCCTTCCCGAGAGCGTTAAGCCTCCACAAATGCAATAAAACTGATGAAACTTTGAAAAAGTTATTTACATTCTAGATGAGCAAATTTACAAGTCTTATTTGCTGGCACAACTCCCAAAACGCTGTTCACAATCCCTGGTATTGTTTCGTTTGCTTCAGGATCACTTGTCGTCCTCACGGGAGAGATACTCCATGATCTCATTCACCTGGCGGGTTACTGTCGGAGAACTGTCCCAGGAACTGGGTGTGTCTCACAAGGATCGAGTAAGGGGCTGAACACGGAATCAAACAACCCTCAACGTGCCTCGGCGACGGTGCTCGTCGAACTCGCTGTGGGACAACACTGCAGAGATGAACGCACGGTATTACCCAGGTTCACGGCCCTCTAGGTGAGGTAAAAACCCCTGCTTCAGATGTATTGCACTTGCTTGGAGAGGGTTGAGTACAGAGCGAGCTTGGCGAGCTCAAGATGGCTACAATGGCTAACCCTAGAACCGGAGAAGAACCCCACGAACCCCTTGCCTGAGCGTGCTCCCCCTCCTTTTATAGATGTCTCGGGCCTCTTCCCCCCAAATGTCTTGGCGGGAAGGGCTACCACATGGCGACGAAGGAGGAGGTGCGGTGCACGATAAAGGTAGAGTCCACCATATAGGTAAAGTCCATGGACACGGTCCACGGCAGGGGGCGGCATCACAAAGCTGGAAAAGGCACCGTCCAAACAGGACGGTGGGCTGGCGCTGCTGAGGTGGGATGTGTCCCACGGTGACGTCGCCTTTGGAGGGTAGCTGCAGACGGTTCCCTTATCACCAAAGTGGCAATCCTTGGGCTCCTTTGCTTGGTGTAGCTTTGTTGACTCCTTTATACATAAGAACGGCAACTGTGGCGCTGCCGTCACCGCGCGTTGGCGCGGTCGTCACTCTGCGGAGGGTGCAGAGCCCATGTGCGTTCTACCGCGGAGGCAGAGCTAGCTTCGTGAGGAAGGAACACCGCGAGGCAAGAGGCCTCGCCGAGCCTTTCGGCTTGGTTCTTAGCAGAATTTGCAGGTGGCATCCGAGATGCCCTCTTGAGGAGAGGTCCCTCGCAGAGGGAAAAAACCCTTGGCGAGGAGGAGAGGTCCCTCGCGAGGCTCGGCAGGCTTGGAGAGCCTGGTCCTTAGCGAAATCTTCTGAAGAATGTTGTGGGCCCTGGTAGGCCGGCCCGTGGTACCCTGGTTCCACTTTGCCGACAGTAGCCCCCAGGCCCGCGATGGGCACGCCGAAGCCCATGGATGGAGGCGAAGCGTCGAGGGCCCAACGATGCCTGCCTGGGCCGCGACACGTGGGGCGCAGCGGTTGCGCCCGAGGCCACGATCTCCTTGTGTTCAACGGGCGACCCGGTGGTGCCTGCACGTCCTTGATTTTTGGCCAATAAAGCCTGCGCGCGCGGACAGCGCCCGTCACTTCTCCCATAACTCCTCCGCACACTTCCCCAAAGCATCTCCTTCTTCCCAGAGCGCTCCGCCTCCACGATCTCCTTCTCCTACGACCATGGCGCCCAAGAAAGCCACCGCCGACCGAAAGGCAAGGCCACGATGCAGGCCGGCAAGTCCACGGCGGCGGGGACGCTGCCGAAACCCGCGTCCGTGCGGCGGCGCTCGAGAAGGTGCGCCACCTGGCGGCCCGCCAACACCCACGAGCTCGGCGCCACAAACATGGAGGTGGCCGGCAGCCGCAAGGTCGGCGCGGGGTACTACCCCATCTTCCTTCACACCCTCTACGCCGGCCTCGTCCTCCCTTCTCCAGCTTCCTCATGGGGATCCTTGAGGCGTACCGGATCCAACTCCTTCATCTCCACCCAAACTCCATACTCATCCTCGCCATCTTCGCCTATCTCTGCGAGGCGTACGTCGGCGTCTGTCCGTCGGTGGATCTTTTCCGCAGCTTCTACGCCCTCCGGTCCACCGCGCAGAACGAGCGGACCGGGTGCGTCTCCTTCCACATTGCCGCCGCCAGGAGCGGGGACTACATCCCCATCGCGTGGCTCGACGAGAATGCGGTCACCAAGATAATGAAGAAAGTGAAGGATTTCCGCCAGCGGTGGTTTCTCGTCGACACCAAGTCGTCGAACCGCCTCCTGGAGGTACCCGTGGCGCCCCCGAAGAAGTGGGCGCGTTGGGCGAGCGGCGACTTCGAGGGCCCCAAGCTTGAGGCGGTGTACGAGCGCATTCGGGTGCTCCGCGAGGCCGGGCTCACCGGCCAGATGGTGGCGAGGGATTTTACCAAACGCCGCATTGCTCCCCTCCAGTGGCACTCGGAGCCGATGTGGACGTACTCAGGCCGAGAGACAGGATGCGCCTGTGCGCAGATAGCTTCACTTCGGACGAGCTGAAGCAGGTCATGAGGGTCCTCTTCGCCACGGCGTCCATCCCGGCTCCAGCCGTCGAAGATGCCCTGCCACTGTTCGCCTATGTGGAGGAGAGCGTGCGCGAAGCTTGCCAACTCCTGCCCAGATTCGACGAATGGGGCATCAGGCCTGATGGACTCCGCGGGCCCGCAGCAACCCGTGGGCTGCGGAGCTGGAGCAGGTGGGCGAATCGCCGGAGCCGGACGAGGCTGAAGACTCTGGCGAGGACGAGGCCTCGAGAGGCACCAACCCCTCTGGCGAGGATGAGGCCTCGAGAGGCGACGCGGGCTCCTCAAGGAGCGTGCCGCCTGAAGTGGACCTCCAGGTGATTTCCTCCAGCGGCGACGAGGACGCCTTTCGCGTTGCTCCCTCCCGACGCACCGTAAAGGAGGAGGAGGGCGACATCAGGGGAGGGCGCTGTGAGCCCCGCTCCAAGGCCATCCACGACAGGATAGCCGCAGTCACGAGGGGCGCTCCCCGCAAGGAGGCAGGAGCGCCTCAAGAGGAGGCCAGAGCGAGCAGCACCAGCCGCCCAATGCGAAGAAAAGGGTGTGGAGGATGGCCAATGAGTAAGTCCTGATTTTCCTTCTTTTCTCGTTTAACGTTTTGCTTTTTGAAAACCCTCTTGAAGGATCTTCTACTTGTCTTTCTTTCAGCAAACCTGCGGCGCTGAAGAGACGGCGGCTCCGCAAGCTTGGAGAGACCTCCAGCGTTGCCGAGGAGACGCCTGCGGCTGACGAGCCGCAGCAGGTGGTTGTTCCTCCCGCGGGTGAGCACCGCGTGGAGGAGGTGGTTGAAGAGGTGGCGCCGTCGCCAGCTCGGCTGCTACTCCTCCTGCGGGTGAGCACCGCGCAGAGGAGGTGATCGAAGAGGTGGCGCCGGCGCCAGCTCGGGCCGCCGCTCCTCCCATAGAGCAGGAGGCGACGGAGGAGGAGAGGGTGGATGAAGAGATCATCATGGAGCCGCCTCCGGAGGGGAAGAGGCTCCACAAGAGGGGCTGACGCGCCCGAGGCCGTGGCAGGCGCGGGCCACCACGGAAGGGGCGGGAAGCGCCCCTGAGGAGCAGGAGGTGGAGGCGCCTCCGGAGCCCACAGATGCCGGAGCTGGGGGCGAGAGGACGCCCAGCCCCCAGAGGGCACCTGACGCGGGCAGTGAAAGAGGCGCCACACGAGCCCCCAGGCCGCACCAGAAGCGGCTGTGAGGCCCGAGGCAGGGTGCCTCGGGCGCCCCGCCAAGGATAGAGGCCTCTGCACCTTGCAGCGGTGCGGGGACCTTGGCGCTGCGGGAGCGCGGCGCCAAGCGGTTCGTCTCCAAGTCGTCCTCGGCCAGGCGCGGCGGACGCTCGATGTGCTGGAGGCGCAGCTCGCCGAAGAGGAACTCGCCAGGGCGGAGGAGCGGGCGAGACTCGACGAGGGCTGGGCCCTCCTCCGCGAGAGCATGGAGAGTTGCCACCGGCAGGACGCGGCGCCCTGGCGGCACGCCAGGAGGCCAGGTGCTTCACCGAAGAGACCCGCGACAGCTTGAAGTGGGAGGCGGCGGGACCATGGAGCAGCTGGACGCCGCTCGGGAGGGCACTCGAGGCGGAAACTACCTCCAAGCGACAGGAGGTTGCGGCCTTGGAGCAAAACTTCATCACGCACTCCAAACTATGGAGAGCAGCCTGGAAGGAGCTCCGCGAGAGGCTGGACGCTCGCGAGGTGCAGCTGACCAAGCGCGAGGCAGAGCTCGCGCGACGTCAGGGAGAGCTCTCCCCCCGCGAGGCAGAAATGCGCCGGCGCGAGGAGCAGGTCTAGCAGCTTGAGGCGGACCAGGCCACCCGCGAGGAGCAGCCTGAAGGCTCGCGAGGGCCGGGTGGCCAGGACGAAGCCACATACGCCGAGCGCCACGCGAAGGCCCAACGCCAGCCTCGCGGAGAAGGAGAAGAAACTGAAGGAGGAGGCCGACGACAGGGTCAAGCTCATCCGCCTCGACCTCGCCAAGGACTATGATGAGAAGGCCAAGAAGCAGGAGGAGCGCTTCAAGGCGAAGCGTAGGAGCTCCAGGACCGCATCCAGGGGCTCGAGAAGGAGGAGAAGCAGATGGCTTCTGTAGCGCCCCGACCCGGAATTATACAGAGAGGCTATGAATCCGACACAACCATCGATGTATAAGACAAAGATCGAGACTTGTGGAACAGAACTGGCACAAAGCATGACTCTACGACACAAAAAGTATAGCAACTCATATAACGAGAAGAATACAAACATTACAAGCAAAAGGATCACAGATCCAACAATTCAACGAGCGGAAGCGGGTAGAGTTGTCTAACAACAAGAAGCAAATATGGCCTAAGAGGCCTACAATAACATCTTCCCAGCCAGCTTATTCCACGGTCCCAAGCTGCCACCTGGGAACCACAGACTAGTAGTCGACGTCAACGAAGAACCCACCTAGTTGCTCGGTGTCGTCCTCCTCTGAAATACAAAATCATAGAGGCAGCAAAGAGAGACTGAGTATGACGTACTCGCAAGTTTAGTAGGGCGATATAGGCCCAATGACTGACGGAGGCTCTAAAGCTTATATGTATTTCTTTTGCATAAAGCTAAGTTTCATGAACAGAAATATGATATGACACATGGCATTCGTCTACTCAGAATACTTTTCAAAAGGGGTAAGAGAGTAACATTTGTCATCATTGGTTCTCATCGAACCCTTTTGTAACCAACCACTCTCATTTCCACCAAGGCACCCCCTCGAATCACCCTCGAGGAAGTGAACCTTTACCACACGTTGATTAATGCAACCTTTAGCTGCCATATCAATTAGGTTAACATTCTCTATGATCTTATCGTCTATTCCCAAGTTGTCCGTAACCGTGGACACGGCTTTCGAAAAGATTATCCCTGCAGGGGTGTACTATTTTACCCATTGGTACCGTCTGGCTCACCTAGTTGGCCCTCTTCCGGGAAGGCCGGCGAGCGGGCGCGGTTAGACCTTTACAATGCATGAGGCTTACTCAAGGACCATCAGTGGCGGAAGGACAGGTTCAGCGCTCCAGCGCCCTGCCCCACCGTCACATCCTAACACCACATCCTCGTTCCTTTTCCACTCACACCACACACGCGCAAATGGAAATAGCAAACTAGAGGACCCTTGACAAGCCCCTCACAAGTTATTCGGTCAGCGAGGCGCCCATACACCCACCAATGGCAGCACGCTAGTCTTGGTTTAAGAGGTAAAGAACTCGCACCTAGGGGCTAGAGTGAGGCAAAACACCATCCCCGATGGCAACTCACCCAAACCATCTTAGCATTTTAATTAGCATCACAATTATCCACCATGCCCGAATCATTCCATTATCATCAACAATTACGGAAATAATAACGGGCATAAAGCATTTATTTAAGCATGGCTAAGCATAGCTAAGCAGAATACAACAATTCTATCTTTATTTCAGCCAACACTTCAACCCTAGGTTTCATAGGTAGGGATACATGTGATTGGCTCGGGGAAGAACAGGCATTCATAGGATCTTCTTCTATTTACCAAAAGAGACATTTGAACCGCATGCAATATTATGGTGGATATAATAATTGATAAAAGTCATAGGATGCTAGATTCCAAGAAGGTTAGGTTATCTCTTGCCTTGCTGCCCGGGCGTGAAGTACTGATCGTCGGGGTAAGTAGAGAGACCCTCGACTCCGGAATCTATCAATACCCAAAAGAAAAGCAAAGAACACATAAATCACACAACTCAAGATGCAATGCTCAATCACATGATGGCATGTCAAAATTTATGCAAGGATTCAATGATTAATTAACAACAAAATTAAATGGGGAGCCAAATAATTAGTAAAATTATTTGGGTTTCAACCCATATTTATCTTAGTGACCACAATCTTATAAATTATCAAATTATTAGAGAGGTGGTTCAAATATGCATGAACATGACAAGAATAGATAGGGTTTGTCATTCCGATCATTTCGGTACTTTATTTGTAAATTTTGAGTACCGATAAATAGCGAGTTAAATTAATTAGTTGAAAATAACTCCTTTTATCAAATTATGAAGAACATCACTTAAGTATTTGTGATCATGATGTGACATTAGCATAGTTGATAGACTAATGAAATGATGATCAATTTGATATAACATTCACTGGATTTGACTTAACGGTTAGTAAGTTATGAATTATCAAGCTTAACACAGAAAGCTCCGGAACTTCCGGTATGTGGACCGGTAGTTCCGGTTTGGCGGTACTTCCGGTTCCAGTTCCGGGTGTGGTTCGAAACATCCAGTACCGAAAAGGAGAATTTCCGGTAGTTCCGGTGGAGTGTCCGGTAGTTCCGGTTTAGCGGTACTTCCGGCCACCTCCGGCTCTACTTCCGGTTACGAACTCAAAATGTCCAGTACCGAAATTTGGGAACTAGCGGTACTACCGCTCTACTTCCGGTTTACCGGTACTACGATACTACTTCCGTTCAAGGATTTGAAGCGCGGCCGCAGCGGGAACGCGCGGTGACCACGCGCACGCCGTGCACGCGCGCGTCGACGGAGGGCTACTAGAGTGCAACCGGGCGCATTAGACGCGCGGGGCGATGGCGAGCCAAGGGGTAGCGGCGCCGCCCAAAAAGGGTCGCCGGAGCGACGGCACTACGGCGGCTGGCGGCGACGGTGAGCCAAGAGACGGCACCTCGAGGCTAGAGAGGGAGAGGGAAGAACGACGGCGTCCAGGAGGAAGAGCAGCTCACAAGCAATGCGGTGAACTTGACGGCGAGGCTCGGGAGGACGAGGGCGGTGGCAATCGAGCTCGATTGCGGCGGCCGGAGCGGAGGAAGGACAAGCGGCGACGGTGGTTGAGGGATCCCCGGCCCGATTCCTTCGGTGGGAAGGGAAGGACGCGCGAGGCGGAGCCGACGGTGGTCTGGCTGGAGCTGGGGTGGCCGGAAACGACGAGGTGTGGCGGCTCTACGCGGCGCGGCGGCGAGCGGGAGCTCGATCTAGGGTTAGGGCTAGGTGGGCTGCGCGTGGGGAAGGGCAGAGGGGAGAGTGAGGGGGCAGGTGCGGCCATGGGGGTCACTTAACCTAGGGGCCACGGGAGCACGCGGGGAGCAGGTGAGGCGTGCGTCCATGGCGACAGTGGCGCGCACTGTCGCCACAGAGGTGACGGTGCGCCGGTACTTCCGGTCCGAGACCGGTACTTCCGTGGTCAGAAACAAAACAGAAATGCACTTTTCTAATTGGATAGCAAAACAATTCCAGAGAAATATACCAAAAATTCTGGGAATGTCTCCACAACGTAAACAAGCTCACCATACATTTACTTGGGCCTTTGAGCATCATGACATGGTTTACCATAAACAAACGCTTTGAACCCACAATTGAAGGCATAGGAGAAAGGGAACACATTGGAGACCTACCATTTGGTTCTCATTCACTTGAGGTGAACTTTAGGAAATGTGTTGGACCATAAGGTCACCTGTCATGGCATGGGTCACACCATAGCTTGCATTTCCAAGGTTAGAGTTTGGGGAAGGTTGGGCTTCCCTTTTAACAATGTTTCCCAATTGTGGTTTGTTAACACAAGCAAGTTAAGAAATGCCATGATGCAAACAAGAATGCAAAAGTGAAAAAAATTCTTCGTATTTTTCATAACCAAGCTAGGGCTGTTACAAATCTACCCCCCTTACAGGAATCTCGTCCCGAGATTCTAGGCTTGAGTGAAGAAGGTGGGGTATTCCTGACGAAGACTAGTTTCTCGCTCCCATGTGGCTTCTTCTTCGGAATGGTTAGACCATTGGACCTTGAGAAACTTGATGGACTTGTTGCGGGTTTTCCTCTCCGCTTCATCCAAGATGCGGATCGGATGCTCGCGATAGGTCAAGTCCTCTTGAATGTCCAATGCCTCATGATCAACCCCACGGATTGGATCCTTGAAGCAACGACGGAGTTGGGAGACATGGAACACATCATGGACATCCGGGAAATTTGAGGGCAACTCGAGTTGATAGGAGAGATCTCCTCGCTTAGCTAGGATGGTGAAAGGGCCAACATAGCGAGGTGCCAATTTGCCCTTGATTCCAAAGCGACGAACGCCTCGGAGAGGAGAGACTCGAAGATAGGCCTTGTCACCAATGTCATAGTGGACCTCTTGGTGATGCTTGTCATAATAGCTTTTCTGACGAGATTGAGCAGCCTTGAGATTTTCTCGAATGACACGGACTTTCTCTTCGGCTTCATTGATCACATCAGGACCGAAGAGTGACCTCTCCCCGGTTTCTGACCAATTGAGAGGAGTCCGGCATTTCCTCCCATAAAGGACCTCGAAGGGAGCCATTTGCAAACTGGCTTGGTAGCTATTGTTGTAGGAGAACTCGGCGAGAGGGAGGTACTTTTCCCAACTCTTGCCGAAAGAGATGACACAAGCCCGAAGCATGTCCTCAAGAACTTGATTCACCCTTTCAGTTTGACCATCGGTTTGAGGGTGATAGGCGGTGCTGAAGTTGAGACGGGTCCCAAGCGCCGTTTGGAAACTTTGCCAAAACTTGGACACAAATAAGCTTCCACGGTCGGAGATGATCCGCAAAGGAATCCCGTGCAAAGGAACAATCTGGGCCATATACAAGTCGGCAAGTTGGCTTGCTCGAATATCATCACGGACCAGAAGGAAATGGGCGACTTTGGATAGACGGTCAATGACGACCCAAATGGCATTGTTGCCCTTTTGTGACTTCGGAAAGCCGGTAATAAAATCCATACCAACTTCATCCCATTTCCACTCGGGAATGGCTATGGGGCGGAGGGGTACCGGCTGGCCTTTGATGTTCAGCCTTCACTCGGTGACAGACGTCGCATTCCGCAACATACTCGGCGATCTCGCGCTTCATGCAAGACCACCAGAATTGAGGGCGAAGATCTTGGTACATTTTTGTGCTACCGGGTGAATAGAGATGGGTGACTCATGAGCTTCAGAAAGGATCAACTCGCTCAGATTTCCACTCCTGGGCACCACTAGACGGTCACCAAAATAGACCACACCATGGTCATCAACCAAGAAACAATTGGCCTTTCCATTAGCGATCTTCTCTTTGATCTCAAGGATTTCAGGATCATTTCGTTGGGCGGCCTTGATATCATCCTCGAGAGTGGATTTGATCTCGAGATTAGCTAGAAAACCTGAAGAAACAATTTCCAGATTCAATTTAGCAAATTCCTCGTGGAGAGCCGGTTGCGCCTCTTCAACCATCACGGTATTGCAATAGGCTTTGCGGCTCAGAGCATCCGCCACGACATTTGCCTTGCCGGGCTGATAATTGAGAGTCACATCATAGTCTTTATCAATTCCAGCCATCTCTCTGCCTCAAGTTCAGATCCGGCTGGGTGAATAGATACTTCAGACTTTGGTGGTCGGAGTAGATCTCGCAACGGTTGCCCAAGAGGTAGGGCCTCCATTGCTTCAGCGCATGTACCACGGCGGCAAGCTCCAAATCATGAGTTGGATAGTTTTGCTCATGTGGCTTGAGTTGACGGGAAGCATACGCGACCACATGGCCCTCTTGCATCAAGACACAGCCCAGGCCTTGAAGAGATGCATCACAATAGACGACAAAGTCCTTAGCGGTATCGGGAAGGACAAGTACCGGGGTGGTGGTGAGCTTGACCTTGAGGGTCTGGAAACTCTCTTCAGCCTTGTCTGACCACACAAAAGGTTTGCCTTTCTTGAGGAGTTCAGTCAGCGCCTTTGCTATCTTGGAAAAACCCTCAATGAATCGACGGTAGTAACCCGCCAATCCAAGGAAGCTTCGGATATCTTTGACGGATTTGGGAGTTGGCCAATCCAGGATTGCCTGAATCTTGTCGGGTATCACCGCTACTCCGGCAGCTGACACCACATGACCGAGAAAGATGAGCTCCTTTAGCCAAAACTCACATTTAGAGAACTTGGCATATAGACGGTGATCTCGAAGCTTGGTCAGGACAAGTCGAAGATGCTCAGCATGTTCGTCTTCGGTCTTGGAGTACACAAGGATGTCATCGATGTAAATGATGACGAACTTGTCGAGGTACTCGTGGAAGATGGAGTTCATTAGCCTCATGAATGTAGCCGGAGCATTAGTGAGGCCGAAAGACATGACGGTGTACTCATATAACCCATAGCGGGTAGTGAAGGCCGTCTTCGGAATATCCTCCTTCGGATTTTATTTGATGGTAGCCTGACCTCAAATCCATCTTGGAGAACACCGTGGCTCCAGCTAATTGATCGAACAAGTCGGTTATTCGAGGAATTGGATACTTGTTCTTGATGGTCACCGCATTAAGAGGGCGGTAGTCAACGACCAGACGAGGAACATTTGTATCCCTCTTCTTGACAAAGATAACCGGGCAGCCCCAAGGTGAGCTACTCGGTCGGATGAATTCTTTCTCCAGCAGCTCATCAAGTTGCTTCTTCAATTCAGCTAGCTCTTCCGTTGGCATACGGTAGGGCGTCTTGGAAACTGGGGCGGTTCCCGGAACCAACTCAATCACAAACTCTACGCTGCGATCCGGTAGCATGCCGGGCAATTCCTCCGGAAAACATCGGGGAAATCACACACCACAGCGACTTCAGACATATCAGGCAGAGTGATTCCTTCCAGGAAATATAGACTGATCTCCGGTGAAAGAGGAGTGGCTGCGGAAGGAGTAGCAGACGTTGGGGACCAGTAACGCACTTCCCCATACCTTGGGTGGAACACAGTGACAGTCTTGGCAGCACAATCCAGGTTGGCCTGATATTTCACTAACCAATCCATGCCCAGGATAACATCGATACCCTCTGACCTCAGGGCTATCAATGAGAACGGAAAAGGAACTGACCCTACGGCTATTTGAACATCAGGAGATATCCAATTGGTACGCCAACTAGAGCCTGGAGTCTTGACCACTAACGGGGAATCCATCATCACAAACGGTATTTGATGGTTGTGTGCATATGATATGGATATGAACGAATGCGAAGCTCCAGAATCAAATAGTACTGAAGCTGGATAAGTATTGATTTGAAGCGTACCCATGAGTACTCCGGGGTCCTCCTCAACGCCTTCAGCCGAGACGTGGTTCAGGCGGCCACGGCTGACGGTGGTAGCCTTGGCGGCTGGGGTAGAGGGTGCTGGTGCAGGTGCTGAGGGAGCCGGTGCCTTCTGGGGACACTCCCTGTAGTAGTGCCCCGGCTAGCCACAAGAGAAGCAAGTGAGCCCCGGTGGTGTAGGTAGTCGAGGTCGAAAACCGCCTCTAGCCGCACCCAAGGTCGAAGTAGCTGGGCGAGGCGGAGGTGGCAGGTACCCGGTGGGCTTCGGCGTGAAGGGCGCCTTTGGCACGGCGCTGAAAGGCACGAAGACCTTGCGCTTCTTGCCCTCCAGTGAGGAGGAGCTCTGGTGATCGGTGGAAGCTGGCCTCTTAGAAGCCTCTAGCTCCTTCCTACCCTGCTCCATGGTGAGGGCCTGGTTGTAGAGCTCTTGGTAGGAGGTGAACTTGAAGGGTAGGAGCTCGTATCGAAGGCGAGGTGCGAGCCCCTTGCGGAAGAGGTATTGCTTGTCCTCATCATTCGTCACGTCCCGAGGGGCGTAACTGGAGAGGTGGTTGAACTCCCGTCCATAGGATTGGACGTCCATGCGTCCCTGGGTTAGGTCCAGGAACTCCCGCCTCTTGAGCTCGAGGATGGGTTTGGGGATGTACGCCGCACGGAAGGCGGTGCGGAACTCCTCCCAAGTGACAACATGGCCCGCGGCAACCATTGCACGTGGCTCTCCCACCAGGAGCCGGCGGCTCCTTCAGAAGTTAGGTGGCGAAAGTTGACATGTTTCTGCCGCAGGAACATGAAAGAGCGGCAAACTTGCGCTCGATAGCCCGAAGCCAATCATCCGCATCAAGCGGCTCCTTAGCTTCAGAGAAGGTAGGAGGTTGGGACCGCAAGAATTGGTTGAGGTGGTGCAGTCCGTGTTCCTCCTGGCCCCCTTGCTGGACCAGCTGCTCGAGCAACAGCTCATTGCGCAGCGGTTTCTGCTCGATAGCCATCATAACCTCCGCCATTGAGGGTGGCGGCGGTGGGATCAGGGTTGCTATGTTCCCCACGTACGGGTAGGAGCCATTCGAAGAATTGCGAACAACGACAAGTTTAGTAACCAATTCTGCAAGCTAAGAAAGATTCATTGGTTGCTCCCAGATAGATAATCACAGAAAAGATCTTGGGTTAAAGATCACAGCTTCATGCACCAGGACTCCGCAGTAGCATAATGCTTCACAAGGGTGAACAACACTCATGAATCACTACACCGAAGCCCTAGCACAATCCGGGACCTTCGGTTCAAGATCTTGGGCTAAGCAAGGAATATCTTGACGAACCATCATACTCACTTTCTTCACGTTTTAGATTTGTCAAAGGATAAGGATAACTAGTAACTAAAGGTAGGAACCCAAACTCCGAGAACCTAGACATCGACACCAAGCATAACACAAATAGAGGTAAGAATCAGAGTAGAGCGAGTTGGATGAGAAGCAAAAGAATCCTGAGAAGGTTTCACAACTCATTTTTAGGTTGAAAATAATTTTCACTAGACCGACATCGACCAAAAGAAAGGGTTTCCTACAGGCAGTACTCTGATACCACTTGTAGTGCCCCACCCTGGAATACAGAGGGCTATGAATCCGACACAACCATCAATGTATAAGACAAAGATCGAGACTTGTGGAACAGAACTGGCACAAAGCATGACTCTACGACACAAAAGTATAGCAACTCATATAACGAGAAGAATACAAACATTACAAGCAAAAGGATCACAGATCCAACAATTCAACGAGCGGAAGCGGGTAGAGTTGTCTAACAACAAGAAGCAAATATTGCCTAAGAGGCCTACAATAACATCTTCCCAGCCAGCTTGTTCCACGGTCCCAAGCTGCCACCTGGGAACCCCAGACTAGTAGTCGACGTCAACGAAGAACCAACCTAGTTGCTCGGTGTCGTCCTCCTCTGAAATACAAAATCATAGAGGCAGCAAAGAGAGACTGAGTACGACGTACTCGCAAGTTTAGTAGGGCGATATAGGCCCAATGACTGACGGAGGCTCTAAAGCTTTATATGTATTTCTTTTGCATAAAGCTAAGTTTCATGAACAGAAAATATAATTGACACATGGCATTCGTCTACTCAGAATACTTTTCAAAAGGGGTAAGAGAGTAACATTTGTCATCATTGGTTCTCATCGAACCCTTTTACAACCAACCACTCTCATCTCCACCAAGGCACCCCCTCGAATCACCCTCGAGGAAGTGAACCTTTACCACACGTTGATTAATGCAACCTTTAGCTGCCATATCAATTAGGTTAACATTCTCTATGATCTTATCGTCTATTCCCAAGTTGTCCGTAACCGTGGACACGGCTTTTCGAAAAGATTATCCCTGCAGGGGTGTACTATTTTACCCATTGGTACCGTCCGGCTCACCTAGTTGGCCCTCTTCCGGGGAAGGCCGGCGAGCGGGCGCGGTTAGACCTTTACAATGCATGAGGCTTACTCAAGGACCATCAGTGGCGGAAGGACAGGTTCAGCGCTCCCAGCGCCCTGCCCCACCGTCACATCCTAACACCACCATCCTCGTTCCTTTTTCCACTCACACCACACACGCGCAAATGGAAAATAGCAACTAGAGGACCCTTGACAATCCCCTCACAAATTATTCGGTCAGTAAGGTGCCCATACACCCACCAATGGCAGCACGCTCGTCTTGGTTCAGAGGTAAAGAACTCGCACCTAGGGGCTAGAGTGAGGCAAAACACCATCCCCGATGGCAACTCACCCCAGCCGTCTTAGCATTTTAATTAAGCATCACCATTATCCACCATGCCCGAATCATTCCATCAACATCAACAAGTATGGAAATCAATCACGGACATAACTAGTATCTCCACTAAGCATTTCTAAGCATGGCTAAGCATATAACCAACAATTATAATTGTATCCGGCCAACACATCAATACTAGGGTTCATAGGTAGGGATACATGTGATTGGCTCGGGAAGAACATGCATTCATAGGATATTCTGATATTTACTAAAAGAGACATTTGGACCGCATGCAATATTATGGTGGATAAAATAATTTGATAAAACATAGGATGCTAGATGCCAAGAAGGTTAGGTTATCTCTTGCCTTGCTGCCCGGGCGTGAAGTATTGATCGTCGGGGTAAGTAGAGAGACCCTCGACTCCGGAATCTATCAATACCCAAAAGAAAAGCAAAGAACACATAAATCACACAACTCAAGATGCAATGCTCAATCACATGATGTATGTCAAAATTTATGCAAGGATTCAATGATATAAATTAACAACAAAATTAAATGGGGAGCCAAATAATTAGTAAAATTATTTGTGTACAACCCCATATTTATCTTAGTGACCACAATCTTATAAATTATCAATTATTAGAGAGGTGGTTCAAATATGCATGAACATGACAAGAATAGATAGGGTTTGTCATTCCGATCATTTCAGTACTTTATTTGTAAATTTGGAGTACCGATGATAAATAGCGAGTTAAATTAATTAGTTGAAATAACTCCTTTTATCTAATTATGAAGAACATCACTTAAGTATTTGTGATCATGATGTGACATTAGCATAGTTGGATAGACTATTGAAATGCTGATCAATTTGATATAACATTCACCGGATTTGACTTAACACCTTATTAAGTTATGAAACATTCAAAAGTTTAACACAGACTGCCGGAACTTCCGGTACGTGGACCGGTAGTTCCGGTTTGCCGGTACTTCCGTGGGTACTTCCGTTCCAAAAACGCAAAGTCCAGTACCGAAAAAGGTGTAACCGGTACTTCCGGTGAAGTGCCCGGTAGTACCGGTTTAAGCGGGTACTGCCGATGCTACTTCCGGCTCTACTTCCGGTTACGAACTCAAAATGTCCAGTACCGAAATTTGGGGGAACTAGCGGTACTACCGCTCTAATTCGGTTTACCGGTACTATAGGTACTACTTCCGGTTCAAGGATTTGAGCGCGGCCGCGGCGGGAGCGCGCGGTGACCACGCGCACGCCGTGCACGCGCGCGTCGACGGAGGGGCTACTAGGATGCGCAACCGAGCGCATTAGACGCGCGGGGAGACGGCGAGCCAGGGGGGTAGCGGCGCCGCCCAAAAAGGGTCGCCGGAGCGACGGCACTACGGCGGCCGGCGGCGACGGTGAGCCAAGAGACGGCACCTCGAGGCTAGAGAGGGAGAGGGGAAGAACGACGGCGTCCAGGAGGAAGAGCAGCTCACCAGCAATGCGGTGAACTCGACGGCGAGGCTCGGGGAGGACGAGGGCGGCGGCAATCGAGCTCGATGTGCGGCGGCCGGAGCGGAGGAAGGACGAGCGGCGACGGCGGCTGAGGGATCCCCGGCCCGATTCCTTCGGTGGGAAGGGAGAGGACGCCGAGGCGGAGCCGACGGTGGTCTTGGCTGGAGCTGGGGTGGCCGGAAACGACGGTGGTGTGCTCGGCTCTAGCGGCGGCGGCGGCGGCGAGCGGGAGCTCGATCTAGGGTTAGGGCTAGGTGGGCTGCGCGTGGGGAACGGGCAGAGGGGAGAGTGAGGGGGCAGGTGCGGCCAGTGGGGGTCACTTAACCTAGGGGCCACGGGAGCACGCGGGGAGCAGGTGAGGCGTGCGTCCATGGCGACAGTGGCGCGCACTGTCGCCACAGAGGTGACGGTGCGCCGGTACTTCCGGTCCGAAGACCGGTACTTCCGGTGGTCAGAAACAAAACAGAAATGCCCTTTTCTAATTGGATAGCAAAACAATTCCAGAGAAATATACCAAAAATTCTGGGAATGTCTCCACAACGTAAACAAGCTCACCATACATTTACTTGGGCCTTTGAGCATCATGACATCGTTTACCATAGACAAACGCTTTGAACCCACAATTGAAGGCATAGGAGAAAGGGAACACATTGGAGACCTACCATTTGGTTCTCATTCACTTGAGGTGAACTTTAGGAAATGTGTTGGACCATAAGGTCACCTGTCATGGCATGGGTCACACCATAGCTTGCATTTTCCAAGGTTAGAGTTTGGGGAAGGTTGGGCTTCCCTTTTAACAATGTTTCCCAATTGTGGTTTGTTAACACAAGCAAGTTAAGAAAAAGCCATGATGCAAACAAGAATGCAAAAGTGAAAAAATTCTTCGTATTTTTCATAACCAAGCTAGGGCTGTTACAGCTTCCCACCTTCAGAGCACCAAGGAGGCCCAGGCCCGCGCGGAAGGGAGAGTCACCGCCCTGGAGAAGGACCTGAGCGAGCTCCTCCAGCAGATGGGGCCGGTCGTGAGCGTTGTGGAGGAGGCACGGAGCAACGCGGAGATTGGCCGAACCATGTTGCGCCAACGCCAGCGCATGCTCCAAGACCTGGTGCTCCGCGCGCGCGCCGTTGGGGACTGTCTGGGGACTGAGGTCCCCGCCTTCACCGTGGGAGGGGGTGACGACGAGGCCGCGTACACGTTCTTCTTCGAGCAGTTCCTCGCAAATCTTGAAGAGACCGCGAAGGACCTTGGTGACCGCGTCGTGGAGGAGAGCCACGATCTCCTCGTCCTCGCCACCTGCCGAATCTTCGCCAACCTCGCGAGGCTCCAGCCCTCGCTTGACCTCGAGGCCGTGACGGCGCCGGTCGACCTCAACAGCCGTGCCGTGCTGAGCGACAGGTCGCGGAAGGCCGCGGAGGCGTACACCAAGATCTTCGACCAAGTCGAGGTCGATGAAGATGAAGGCGACGACGAGGAGGATGCCCTGGAGGAGGAGGCGGAGGCTGCCGTGGACGGAGCGGGCACCTCAGGAGGCGCGACGGCTTGAGCTCCCTCCTGTATCTGGACGTGCAGGGGCACGGATTATCTTAGCATTTTATTTGTAATAGCTTTGTAAAGACTTGCTTTAAGCTTTGTTTGAACGTGCTTGGTGAATATCCCTCGAGAGGCTTTTGTCTTCCCTTTCATGTCTTTTTCGCTCTACGTCTTAGGACCCTCTCTTAGCACTACACCACCGCCGCTTCGGTATGTGAGGTCAGGGCTCCACAAGGCCGGGGGGTGCGTGAGGCCTCGAGAGGTAAGAGCTCCCAAGTCGCGATGCTTGGGGCTCCCCTTCAACGCGCAAGCAGCCCATGAGGCGCAGGAGAGAGAAAAGAGGCTCGAGGGACGAAAACCAGCGAAAGGAATTTCAACCAAGTGTTTGGACTTAGCTTCACGAGGCGTTTTTGCCTTGGAGAGGGTGTTGGTTCCCTGATGAGGTATTTTCGCCTTGGAGAGGGTGTTGGTTCCCTGACGAGGTGTTTTTGCCTTGGAGAGGGCGTCGGTTCCCCGGCGCTTGTTTTGGACCTGTTTTCCTGCGTTTTGACAGATAGGCGTACCCACAAGCAATACATAGCTAGATAACTTCATGCGTGCTCATAGGTTCCTTCATGTGTGTCTCGCGAGGAGAACAGGCACCAAGGTCCTTGGTGAGTTGATGTGCACGGGAGCCGGTTCATGAGTTCAGAGCTCCTTGGAGTTGACGTGCATGAAAGCTGACCCGTGAGTTCAGAGCTCGGATCCCTTGGGTTTGAGGCGCTGCTGGGATGCTCCCGAGGCCCAGGCACCATGCTTAGCCCCCGCTCATGAGATACAAAGGAGGGATCATACGAGCAAGGATGAGAAAACAAATAACATAACTGCTTACCAAAGCAACAACATATGCTGGCGCGAAGCGCAAAGGTTCAAAGTGACCTGAAACAGAGGTTCATTACACTGGCGTGGCCAGAAATACAAAATCCGCCATGTCAGGCATGGGGTTCCACATGGAGTGGCTGAGGCTCTCGCGGCCCGAGGCGACGCATGTAGAGAGAGCTCAGAGAGGGGGCCCCTATGCGGGGGTGGCTTGTAGAGCCTGCGGTCCACCATGGCTGGGCATGGGGATCCACCTCGCCAAGGCATGGTGCTTGAAGAAGTCACCTTGCCGAGGCGTGATGGCTTGGGAGTCTTCTCGAACGGCCCGCGGCAACGTATAGTAGAGAGGGGAGCCCGAAGTTTTTCCTCGTGGAGGATGAATGGTGCGAGGCTCTCCCTTGATGCAAAAAATTGCTCGTCGAGGACGATCAGGGGTAGAACTTGCGCAGGTGCTGGATGTTCCAGGGGTTGGCGATAGGGATGTCGTCCTCCGTATCGAGCCACGCGGAGCCAGGCCTGGCGATGTGCACGACTCTATAGGGGCCTTCCCACATCGGAGAGAGCTTGTGGAGGCCTGCCCTGGAGAGGATTCTCCTCAGGACAAGGTCTCCTGCTTCGAGAGTGCGCGGCCGGATGTGGCGGCTGTGGTAGCGACGGAGGTCTTGCTAGTACCTTGCCGCTCTCAGGGCCGCATTTCGGCGGAGCCCTTCGAGCAGCAGCAGGTCGTCGTTGCGGAGTTCGTCCAGCTCAGCCTCCTTGAAGGCCAAGACTCGTGGAGAGCCATGGGTGATCTCGCTGGGGAGGACGGCTTCAGCGCCATAGACGAGGGAGAACGGCGTCTCACCAGTTGGCTTTGTTGGCGTGGTGCGGATGGACCAGAGCACCGAGGGGAGCTCGTCGATCCAGTGCTTGCCGCTGGCCTTGAGGCGATTGAAGCTTCTCGTCTTGAGGCCCTTGAGCACCTCGGCGTTGGCTCGCTTAGCCTGCCCGTTGCTTCGTGGGTGCACCACCGAGGCGTAGCAGATTTGGGCGCCGAGGCTGCCGCAGTAGGACTTGAAGGCGCCACTGATGAATTGTGAGCCGTTGTCGGGGATGATGGGGTTGGGCACGCCGAAGCGGCAGACCAGGCTCCTGATGAATTTCACCGCTGATTTCGCCGGAATGGTGCGCACGGGTTCCACCTCAGGCCACTTGGTGAATTTGTCGATGGCGACGTAGAGGTAGCGGTAGCCCCCGAGCGCTCGCGGGAAGGGCCCCAGGAGGTCCAGCCCCCAGACCGCGAACGGCCAGGAGAGCGGGATGGTTTGGAGTCCTTGCGCGGGCTGGTGGATCTGCTTGGCGTGGAATTGGCAGGCGTCACAGGATTGGACAATTGCGGCTGCATCTTGAAGCACTGAAGGCCAGTAGAAGCCACTTCGGAAGACCTTGCCTGCAAGGGTGCGTGAGGATGAATGGTGGCCGCACTCTCCGCTGTGGATGTCGTTGATGAGCTGGCGGCCTTCCTCGGCAGGGACACACCGCAACGCAACCCCATTGGGGCGCTTACGGTACAGGTCTCCGTCGTGGAGGCAGTAGGACTTGGCCTGGCGAGCAACCCTTTCGGCTTCAGCATCTTCTTCGGGGAGGACTCGATTTTCCAGGTAGCTCTTGATCTCGTCGATCCAACCAGTGTCTTGGCGTACCAAGGTCATCAGCAAGCGATCGCCTGAGGGCAGCCCGCAGTTTGGTGCTCCACTTGATGGGGCTGGTGGGAGCTCCTCATTGATGCTCGTGTTGACCGCTGGTTGCTTGACGGAGGACTTGGCGAGTCTTTCGTCAAATACTCCAGGCTTCTGTGCTTCCCTTCTTGCTGCTCGCCTGGTGAGTTCATCTGCCTCTTGGTTTTCTCCTCGTGGGATATGCTTGAGCTCCATGCCCCTGAAGTGCTTCTCGAGTTTGCGTACCTCTTCAAGGTAGGCCACCATGTAGGTGTCCTTAGGCATGTAGCTTTTGTTGGAGAAGTTGACGAGGAGCTGGGAGTCGCCCTTGATGAGGATGCGCTTGATGCCGAGGGCAATAGCAGCTCTGAGCCCGGCGAGGAGGCCTTCGTATTCAGCAATGTTGTTGGAGACCTTGTCGTTGTCCTTGAAGCACAGCTGGACGGCGTAGTAGAGCTTGTCGCCTGTCGGTGAGGTGAGGACAGCACCAGCCCCTGCACTCCGGGCCGCGAAGGCGCCATCGAAGTGCATGGTCCAGTGGCCTGGTTCCGTCCCTCCTGAGGCTGCGGCTTCCTCCTCTTGAGGCTCTTCTTCACGCGTGTCCGTCCATTCGGCCATGAAATCAGCCAGCGCCCTGCCCTTGATGACCCTTGTGGTGTCAAACTCCAGCTCGAAAGGTTGTAGCTCGATGCCCCAGCTTGCGACGCGATCTGTTGCATTTGGGTTGCGCAGGACTTGCTCCAGGGGGTATGAGGTGACCACCTTAATGGGGTGACCCTGGAAGTAGTGGCGCAGCTTCCTGGAGGCGCCGAGGAGCGAGAAGAGGAGCTTTTGCTGCATGGGGTAGCGCTCGCGAGCGTCCCGCAGCACTGTGCTGACAAAGTACACGGGTTGCTCGACGAGAGTAGTCGTTGGCGTGGCAGCGGTTGGCTCCTCTCGAGGCTCGGTGGAGTCCTTGTCGAGGTTTTCTTGAGGCCCCACTTGTAGGGGCTCGGCGTGAGGCTGGAGGCTTGACAAGGGTGCTTCCTTGTCGGGGGGCTCTGGGCTTGGCGAGGCAGGGCACTGCTTGGCGGGGACTGGCTCTTCCCTTTCAGCCACCAAGACTGTGCTTGCCGTCTGAGGAGTGGCTGTAAGATACAGCTTCAGAGGCTCGCGAGGGCGTGGGGCAACCATGATGGGTGGGCTCGCCAGGTATTTCTTCAGGTCCTCAAAGGCCTTTGCTGCTTCAGGGGTCCACTTGAAAGGACCGGACCTCTTCATGATCTTGAAAAATGGCAGCGCCCTCTCGCCGAACTTGGAGATGAAACGGCCAAGGCTGGCCATACATCCCGCTAAGCGCTGCATGTCCTTGAGGCGACGAGGAGGCTGCATCTCTTCTATGGCTCTGATCTTGTCGGGGTTTGCTTCAATGCCGCGATGAGACACCAGGAACCCGAGGAGTTTGCCTGAAGGGACCCCGAAGACGCACTTGGCGGGGTTCAGCTTGATGTTCACCTTGCGCAGGTTGGCAAAGGTCTCCTCGAGGTCCTTGATGAGCGTGTCCTCTTCGCGGGTCTTGACCACGATGTCGTCGACGTAGGCCTCTGCATTCCTTCCCATTTGAGCCCCCAAGGCGATCCTCATGAGGCGCTGGAAAGTGGCACCGGCGTTCTTCAGGCCGAAGGGCATGCAGACGTAGCAAAACACACCACAAGGGGTGAGAAATGCTGTCTTCTCCTCGTCCTCCTTCGCCATCTTGATCTGGTGATAGCCTGAGAAGGCATCCAGAAAACAGAGGAGTGCGCAGCCGGCGGTGGAGTCCATGATTTGGTCGATCCTTGGGAGGGGATAGGGGTCCTTGGGGCAGGCCTTGTTGAGGTCGGTGAAGTCGATGCAGAGGCGGCTACCTCCGGTGTGCTTGGGGACGACCACACCGTTGGTGAGCCAAGTGGGATGGACAACTTCCTTGATGATGCTGGCTTTCTTCAACTTTTCAACTTCCTTGACGATGAAATCTTGCTTCTCTGGCGCCTGGCGCCGCGCCTTTTGCTTCACAGGGCGTGCGTTTAGACACACGGCTAAGTGGTGCTCGATCACCTCCCTCGGTACTCCAGAAATATCTGACGGTGTCCATGCGAACATGTTAGCGTTTGCCCCGAGGAAGGCGACGAGCACGCTTTCCTATTTGGGAGGCAGGTTGGCGCCGATGGAGACGCTAGCCCCTGAGCCGTTTGCCTCAAGAGGCACTTGCTTCGTCGCGGCCTTCTCCTGAGAGAACAGCTGCTTCTTCTTCGCGGGGGCCTCGGGAGGGGCTCCTCATCCTCGTCAGTGGGTGACGCCACCGCGGCAGCCTTGTAGGCTGCTTGCGCAGCGTACAGGGCGTCTGAGACCACGCCGCGGATGACGATGGTGCCACCCGAGCCAGGGAGCTTGACGATGTTGTAGGCGTGGTGGGTCACTGCCATGAACTTGGCGAGGGCGGGGTAGCCGAGGATGGCGTTGTAGGGCAGGCCGATGTGCGCGACGTCGAAATCGATCAGCTCGGTGCGGTAGTTGGCTGGGTGCCGAAAGTGACGGTGAGCCTCACCTGCCCCAAAGGGGTGGTGAGACCCTCTGTCACCCCTGAGAAGGGCCTGGTGGGCATGAGCCGCTCGTAGGGCACCTGCAGCTTCTCGAATGTCTCGACAGAGATGACGTTGAGGCCTGCACCCCCATCGATGAGCGTCTTAGAGACGGCAATGTTGTTGATGGTGGGAGTGCAGATGAGCGGGATGGTGCCAACAGTTGAGGTAGACTTGGGGTGGTCGCTGGAGTCAAAGGTGATGGGGTACTGGGACCACTTGAGGGGCCTGGAGGCCTCAACCCCGGGAAGGGCTGCCGCGACCTCGCGAACGAGTTGCTTGAAGTGGCGGTTCGAGCTGGGGGCCTGAGCCCCGCCGAGGATGCAAGCGGCCCCGCGAGGCACCTGGTAGCCCTCAGGAGTCTCGGCAGGGAGGTTGTCGTTCATGGGCTGGGCGGTGTTCGCTTGAGGGTTCTGCTGGTAGTTTTCGTCGTAGTTATTGTTCCAGCATCGCCCCCCGCGGCCGCCGCGGCCGCCGCCGCGGCCGCCGCGACCTCGCTGGCCTCACGAGCCTCGCGAGCCTCGTGAAGCCTCTTGAGGTCGTAGCAGTCCTCGGTGGCATGGGAATGCCTGTTGTGGTAGACGCAGAAGGGGCGATCATCCTTTTTCTCGGGGTCCACGGCTGGAGTGGCAGCGCGAGGCTGCTTGGCGTCAGGCTCAGCCGCGAGGACCGCAGTGGTCTTGCGCTTCTTGGTGGATTTTTTCTTCTTATTGGACCCCTCGGCGGGGTCCCCT
Source organism: Puccinellia tenuiflora (assembly GCA_012064385.1). Lineage (NCBI taxonomy): Eukaryota > Viridiplantae > Streptophyta > Magnoliopsida > Poales > Poaceae > Puccinellia > Puccinellia tenuiflora. Next base: position 379,864 of record QRDG01000575.1, on the reverse strand, counting down.
GGCTCGCTCTTGACGAACAAGCGGCCCTCCTCAGCCTTGGCGCACTTGTCCGCCAAGTCGAAAAGCTTGACGATGGTGGTGATGTTGTCATGGATGCCAAGCTTCTCGAGCATCCGCACATCCGTGACCCCAGTCTGGAAGGCCGAAATGACCTGCGCGTCGGTGGCGTTGGGGATCTTGTTGCGCACCTGGCTGAAGCGCTGGATGTACTTACAGAGGGTCTCGCCAGGCTTCTGGTGCACGATGCGGAGATCGTTGTACGTGAGGCCGCGCTCGTACGTGCCCTTGAAGTTGGCGACGAAGCGCCGGCAGAGGTCCTCCCAGGTGTTGATGTACTCGGCGGGGAGGTTCGTGAGCCACGAGGACGCGGAGTCCTTGAGGGCCATGGGAAACCAGTTCGCCATGACCTTGTCGTCGCCTCCTGTGGCCTAGATGGCCAAGGTGTAGAGCTGCAGGAACTCCAGGGGGTTGTTCTTGCTGTCGTAGCGCGGAGGAAGATCCGGCCTGAACTTGACCGGTCAGACGACGCGACTGAGGCTGCGAGTGAACGTAACCGTCATGCCGTAGGTGACCGGGCCGTTGGCGAGGGTGGCGCCCCGCGGTGGCGACGTCATGGACGGCGCGGTTGTGGCGATCCTGGTTGCGCTCGATGCTCACGCGTGCGTCCTCCGGGGCTCGCTGCACGATTTGGCAGTCATGCGGCGATGACGCGTGCGATGCAGCGCGGTTGTCGCGAGGAGGAGCCCCGGCTGGAGCAGGTTGCGGTGGAGCCGGTGGAGCTGGAGCGGGCGCGGGGTGACGAGGAGGTGCGTGCGGCGCGCCGTGCGCCACGTCCCCTGCGCGTGCAGAGAGAACCAGCGAACGAGATGGTGCGGGAGCGGCGACGCGAGCGGCGCCGACGAGCTCGGAGAGGCGGTTGAGCCAGGCTTCCTGGGCCTCCGGCGTGGGACGGTACTGCAGCAGCTCCTGCGCCATGAGAAGCGTAGTCGTCGGGCTGGGCGCAGGGCGGCCCAGCGAGGAGGCAGCACGGTCCCGCGACGGGTGCAGGGAGGAGGCCTCCTCTTCGCCGAGGTCGTCCTCAGCGTGGTCGATGTCGTCGTCCTCCGGGTGCTCGACGCGGGGTTCGGGGTCGATGTGGCGCTCCGGAGCAGCACTTCCGCGCGGGCGGCCGCGCGGGTTGCCAGCGGGAGCGGTGGCGGCGCTGGCCGTCCGGCGAGCGAGACGTTCGGCACGAGAGATGCCGGCCATGGCTGTGTCGAGGTTGAAGATGCGCCTCAGCCCCCTACCTGGCGCGCCAAATGTCGGAGAACTGTCCCAGGAACTGGGTGTGTCTCACAAGGATCGAGTAAGGGGCTGAACACGGAATCAAACAACCCTCAATGTGCCTCGGCGACGGTGCTCGTCGAACTCGCTGTGGGACAACACTGCAGAGATTAACGCACGGTATTACCCAGGTTCAGGGCCCTCTAGGTGAGGTAAAACCCCTACGTCCTGCTTCGGATGTATTGCACTTGCTTGGAGAGGGTTGAGTACAGAGCGAGCTTGGCGAGCTCAAGGTGGCTACAATGGCTAACCCTAGAACCGGAGAAGAACCCCACGAACCCCTTGCCTGAGCGTGCTCCCCCTCCTTTTATAGATGTCTCAGGCCTCTTCCCCCCAAATGTCTTGGCGGGAAGGGCTACCACATGGTGACGAAGGAGGAGGTGCGGTGCACGATAAAGGTAGAGTCCACCATAAAGGTAAAGTCCATGGACACGGTCCACGGCAGGGGGCAGCGTCACCAAAGCTGGAAAAGCCACCGTCCAAACAGGACGGTGGGCTGGCGCTGCTGAGGTGGGATGTGTCCCACGGTGACGTCGCCTTTGGAGGGTAGCTGCAGATGGTTCCCTTATCACCAAAGTGGCAATCCTTGGGGCTCCTTTGCTTGGTGCAGCTTTGTTGACTCCTTTATACATAAGAATGGCAACTGTGGCGCTGCCGTCACCGCGCGCTAGCGCGGTCGTCACTCTGCGGAGGGTGAGCAAGCTTCATGAGGAAGGAACCCCGTGAGGCAAGAGGCCTCGCCGAGCCTTTCGGCTTGGTCCTTAGCAGAATTTGCAGGTGGCATCCGAGATGCCCTCTCAAGGAGAGGTCCCTCGCCGAGGGAAAAACCCTTGGCGAGGGGGAGAGGTCCCTCGCAAGGCTCGCCAGGCTTGGAGAGCCTGGTCCTTAGCGAAATCTTCTGAAGAATGTTGTGGGCCCTGGCAGGCCGGGCCGTGGTACCCTGGTTTCCACTGTGCCGACAGTTACCTCGGTATCGGACAACATCACGGGGGTGAGGCCCTCCAGGTCGAGTAGCGAGGGAAGTTGCTGATGCCACTGACGGAGGGCCGCCCTGGTCTGGAACATCTCCTCCGCCGGTAGGCCTTCTCCTGAGCTTCAAACATGCGGAGACGCTGCTGTAGCTCTTCATGCTGACGAGACAGCCTAAGCTCACGGGCGTTGAGCATCTCCTCGTCCGCTGCCACCCGCGCCTCACGGGCATACACCTCCTCCTCCTGGGAGGAGAGAGAGGGCGCCGATCGCCCAACCTCGGCCTTCGCGAAGGCCAAGAAGTCCCCGATGTTGGGGAACGTCCTCGAGAACCCTGGCGATGGGTCTGCTGCCCGTGGGCTAGGGTGGGGACTCGCGGGCCACGAAACCAAGGTGCCGCGGGGAGCCTGAACAGTCTCAGCGCCAAGTTCTGGGTGGGCCGCTGGGGGCTCAACGTCACCCTCGCCCCCGGCGTGGTCCTCCGCCTCATGATCTGCATTGACAACGAAGTGTCAGCCTCTGGGGGCGACGTCACGGTCACCCGAGGGCGACGAGGACGGCTCCGGAGGGAGTTACCTGAAGACGGCATGGAGGTTGCCGGGGCCCGACCCGAGGCGACATGTTCCTGCTCATGAGGGGGCGACGTCTGGGCCGCCATTGACGGCAACCCTTCGGTTCCTCTCTCCGGGGATCCAGCCCTTGGAGGGGGACCGGCAGGAGACGGGAACTCCTTTGCAACCGCCGCGGAGCTCTCCGCGGCCTCTCCCGCCTCCTCATCTTCATCGACACGAGCGCGCTTCCGGGGGCTTCCGGACCCGGAGGACCTGCAAACGCATGAAGACGGTCAGGGCAGCTACATTCCCTGGCAGGCATGGAAAGATCAGGGTAGAAGTCCAGACTCACCTCAGGGCTCGTTTGGCCCCGGAGAAGCCCCATCGCTTCTCCACCAAATCTCCGAAGAGATCCGGCGTCGACACGCTCTCGTCATCTCCATCGTCAGCATGAATCGGGGGCGGGAGGGCTTCGGATTCTCCATCTAACTCTTGCCCCGCCGGCATATTTGGAGGTGCTGGCCGCTCGAGGGGCGGCTCTACCTCCGTGCCTCCTTCACTCGCGGGCACTTCCCCCTCACCTCGGAGGGATGCGGGGGGCAAGCGCCGGGCCTGCTCTTCCGGGGCCACCTCTCCCTCGTCTTCATCGTCAAAAGGCCCAGGTTCTTTCGGGGAAAAGTCACCGAAGGACAGTCCCACCGCCATCAAAGACCTCCCGCGGGATGTCAACTATTTGGGCACCGGGGGTGGATCTAGGAACTCAGTACCCTGAAGCCCGTAGGCATTGCACTGTGGCATGGGAGGCATGACGTCTCCACCCTCAGGATGGTCGAGCAGCAAGATAAATCCCGGCGGAAGATAGTATGGCACCCCCGGGAGCTGGGCCAGCCTCCTAACGGCCGGGAGGAGGACTTCGTCCTGAGAGCTTACATCCTTGGAGTTGGCTAAGTTCTCGGCCGGGGCGGTTGGCACCACAAGATGGGGGTTGGGGTTGTCCACCAAGATGAAGTACCAGTTGTGCCTCCACTCTCCCCAGTTGACACAGATCTTCACCCCCGGGTACTGGTGCGCCGACTCTTTCTTAAGGCAGAAGGACACTCCGCCCACTATCCACTTCAACCTCCCCATACGAGGCATGAAGTAATGTCGGAACAGTGCCACGGAGGGCATCACGCCGACGAATGCTTCGCAAGCGTATGCGAAGGTCGCCAAGATCAGCACCGCGTTCGGGTGCAGGTGGAGCATATGCAGCCTGAATGCTTCCAGGACCGCGATGAAGAAATGAGAAAAAGGAGGGAGCAATCTCATCACGGAGAAGTCATGGAAGGTCACCACCTCGCCTTCCCGCTGGGGGCCTACGTCCAGGCGGATCTTCAGCTGGTCGCCCCCAAGGAATTCTGCGGCGAGCACACTGCGGGCGCGAGCAATCCCCTCCTCGCTCGCGAACAAGCTCGGGGAGTACAAGGCTCGGATCACCCTCGGCAGGGGAAGGGGAGTGGTCCGGGCAGGGCCCGCCACCGCTTCCTCCTTCTCGGCGGATTGCTTCACTTTCCTCACTGCTCTTTTCTCCCGCTTGGGCGCCATGAGTGGGGGAAGAGGGAGAAGCGCGCGGCACACGGCGAGAAGGAAGAAGACGAAGTGCGATTGGGCGGCGATTTGGGAGAAGTAACGGGTACAGTTCCCACGAGCCGTGGCTTATAAGGCATCCCACGCGTCGCGTCGTGGCCCCACCAATTCGGTCGGTGAGGGGATCGAGGAGACGTTCCGCTCGGGACGCTTTCTTCCCGTTGGGTTCAAGACGGACGCTGGCGGTCCGCGCGGATCGCAACGTTCACCAAGGCAAAGAAGACCCGGGGGCTCGCGCTGGTCCCTTGCGAGCGCGGCCCCGACAGATGGGACAAGACAGTCAAGGCAAGACGCCAGGGACCCACTTTGACTTTTTTGGTCATAGCCCCGGTGGTAGAAGGACGTGCGCGCCGGGACTATGCACGGGGGCTACTGTCGTAACAGTGGAACACGGGGTTCCCCTGATGCGGTCAAAGTGGGTCCACCACCAGTGGGCCCACCAAGAAGGCGAACAAGGAAAAGGTTCAAGACCAGCAGATGGGCCCCCCATCTGTCCCACGACAACCATGCAAGGACGACATCGACAACCACGACTAAAGGTCGGCTGACCTCCCGGGGTCACCCTCAACCCGGCAGACGACGCGGAGGTCCTGGGGACCCGGACGCCCGGCAGGAGGCCAGGCTCACCCCCGGGATCCAACCTCCGTACAAGCGAAGAGGATAAGCTTGCCAGCTCCGGCTGGAAGCTCCTAGAAGACTTGGGCGCCAAGAAGATGGAGGCACCGCGGGGGGACACGGTCGGTAAAGGTGTCAGCCTTTGTCCGCCCGCCCTGCAAAAGGTGGGCGACCGCACCTAACCCCCCTCAGAAGAATACTTGGACGAGAAGAGGCCACGTCGCCCCATAAGTAGAACTCGGAGGGGTTGTCCTGCCAAAAACCCCTCCGCCCCCAAAGGTGCCCTTGTGGTATCCCCATAGCCTATAAAAGGAGGACCAAGGCACCTGGGGAGGAAAGGGGAAGGGAAGGACGAACGAACGGAGGAGGAATTCCAAAGAGGCGGAGGCTAGGCTAGGTAGCGCACCAGACGAGAGTAGCATAAGCGAGAGGTGATCTCCTCCGGGACAAGATCTGCTCGTCTTCAACCTCTAGCCAACACCTCTCGGGTTCTCACCCGCAACCACCTCTGTAAGCTACACCATGATAAACCACTCAATCCAGACATGCATGAGTAGGGCTTTAATTTAGCCTCCGGGCGGCCTGAAGCTGGGTAAACTCCGTATGTCCCTATGTTGCTTGCCAGTACGTAGATCGGAGGTCTTGACGAGGTTCTCCCAGAAGTAGGCGTCTCCCAGCCTCCTTCACGCCCCGTGTCAAACCTAAAAAGGGGGTATCATTTACTCCCGGTGTCCGTGATCCAAGACACGACAAGGTAGATCTCGACGAAGATCACAAAGTTGATGAAGACGAATCCAGCGCATGCGCCCCCTACCTGGCGCGCCAGATGTCGTGTCTTGGATCACGGACACCGGAAGTAAAGGATACCCCCTTTTTAGGTTCGACACGGGGCGCGAAGGAGGCTGTGAGACGCCAACTTCCGGGAGAGCCTAGCCAAGATCTCCGATCTACGTACTAGCAAGCAACACAGAGACACAAGGAGTTTACCCAGGTTCAGGCCGCCCGGAGGCTAAAATCCCTACTCCTGCATGTCTGGATTGAGTGGATCATCATGGTGTGGCTAACAGAGGTGGTGGCGGGTGAGAACCCGAGAGGTGTTGGCTAGAGGTTGAAGACGAGCAGATCCTTTCCTGGAGGAGATCACCTCTCGCCTAAGCTAATCCTGATTGATGCGCTACCTAGCCTAGCCTCTGACTCTCTGGAATTCCGTCAGGGACTCCGTCCTTTTCTTCCATCTGGAATTCGTCCTTTTCTTCCGTCTGGAATCCGTCCCCTCCCTCCGGTGCCTCGGTCCTCCTTTTATAGGCTAAGGGGATCCCACAAGGGCACCTTTGGGGGCGGAGGGGTTTTAGGCGGGAAAACCCCTCCGGGTTCTTCTTATGGGGCGACGTGGCCTCTTCTCGTCCAAGTATTCTTCTGAGGGGGTTAGGTGCAGTCGCCCACCTTTTGGAGGGCGGGCGGACAAAGGCTGACACCTTTACCGACCGTGTCCCCGCGCGGAGCCTCCATCTTCTTGGCGCCCAAGTCTTCTAGGAGCTTCCAGCAGGAGCTGGCAAGCTTATCCTCCTCACCTGTACGGAGGTTGGAGCCCGGGGGTGGGCCTGGCCTCCTGCCGGGCGTTCGGGTCCCCGGGACCTCCGCGTCGTCTACCGGGTTGAGGGTGACCCTGGAAGGCCACCCGGTCCTTAGTTGTGATTGTCGATGCCGTCCTTGTCCGGTTGCCGTGGGGCAGATGGGGAGGCCCATCTGTCGGTCTTGAATCCTTGCCTTGCTCGCCTCCTTGGTGGGCCCACTGGTGGTGGACTCACTTTGACCGCATCGGGGAACCCCGTGTTCCACTGTTGCGACACTATTTGAAGCAACTAAAAGGTAAAAAAAAGAGTACTTCCTAACTACAAAAGCTAAAAGCTCCGAACAAGAGATACATGAAAAACAAGAGCTAGAAGCAAGAATAATAAAGGCTAAACACTCAACACATATAAGTGAAGAACATGAGTGTTTTATGAAAAAGCGGAGTGTGTATCTCTCCCAAACAAGCATGCAAGGATCCAACTTGTTGCGAAGACCAGAGCACAAAACATAAAAAAAACGGAAAGTAAAAACAACCTGACGCTTGTGACTGTTGATGAAGAAGGGGATGCCTTGGGCATCCCCAAGCTTAGATGCTTGTGACTTCTTGAATATTGCATATGAGGCTCCATGGGGTGCCTTCCCAAGCTTAAACTTTTATCCCTTCTTGATCTTCATTCATCACCTCGCCCTTGGATACTTGAAAACTTCCTTCACGCAAAACTTATAGCAAATTTCATTAAAGGGTTAGTCCATGAAAACAATATCTTCCTTCCGTTTTAAAGCACATATCATGAACTTATTTTTAAACATTAGATATTGTCACAAAGATCAAAGTAAATTTCTTGAAAAGAACGATACTTTGCCCGTAAAAGAAGCAATGCAAAACTAAGACAGAATCTGTCAAAAACAGAACAGACGGTAAATATGAAATTTTTCTGGGTACTTCTGTACCTCAAATCAGAAAACGTAAAATTATATAAAGGTAGACAAAATCCTTTTGCTTGCTGTCAAAAAATTTCAGCCACAGATGACGCTCTGTGATTTTTAGAATTTCGAACAGTGAAGAACGAAAATCTATTCTGGACAGCAACTCACAAATTAGTCTCCCTCTCTTTAGAGGCTATTATTGGCACAAAAAAACATATCAAAAAGATACAAGGGAGTTTTACAGAGGTAACATCACCCAAAACACAACGAAAACAAAAATAAAACAGTAGGGAAAAATAAAATGGGTTGCCTCCCATAAGCACTTTTCTTTAACGCCTTTTAGCTAGGCACAATGATTTTATAATGATGCTCTCATAATAATAAGAGTTGAAATAAAAGAGAACATCATGAAGCAAATATCAAACCACAAGTAGGAAAAGGGCTATAGCCGCCGGGCACTAGGGAGCCTTGTGATATGCACGAATGCACATCTTGTGCATCCTACTTGGCTCACTCACACCATCCCTGAAACTTCTGTGTGTCCAATCTAAGTATGAGGCACAAATCCAAATCATGTTTGTTTTTGTTTCATCTTTCTCCGAGAATGCGGATGTTTAGTTTTGTACTCTTTTTCTAGAATGCCAATGATTAAAATGTCGTGACACCGTGTGATACAGGGATGGTCTAGCGAGCCTTGTGATATGCACGAGTACACACATCTTGTGCATCCTACTTGGCTCGCTAGCACCATCTCTGTAATTTGTGTGTCCAACCTATATATGAGGCATGTTTTCGATTTTGGTGCACTCATTTAACTATTATTTGATTTGTGTATAAACTCTTGCTCTTCTTTTCTTTGACTAACACTTTTATCTTTGCCTCATGTGCAGAGAGATGAAGATGTCCGAAGCAAGCAGGATGAGAGGGCTACAACTACAAGAGCTACAAGAGTAAAGTAGAGCCGGAGCGGAAGAGAGGAAGAACATGCATATATACTCTTCTTCTTCATCGCCATTACAATTCTCCTGTCTGTGATTGTAGTTTAGGTTACTACTTGCTTTAGAGAACTTACGACCTAAACTATCGACTTCCGGAGATGTGTGTGTATTCATGCATATGTATGCAAAATATTGGGTCTCACTTGTATATTTCGGCTTGTAATGCATGCATATATGTGATGAACCAACTATTTGGTCACTTGTCTATTTGTATCTATTGAAATTCTGTCAATTATACTGTTTCTGTCAATTATACTGTTTCTGTCAATTATATATTGCTGGAATATATATGTATTTACCTGTATATTTTGCTGTAATACATTTATGCTTTTATTTGAAAATATAAATACATATTACTAGCGAACAGGAGCCTCGTTCGCCAGTGGTAAGCCCTGGGAATACCGCTGGCGAACACGCGCTCGGTTCGCCAGTGGTAAGTGGTTTGTCGCTGGCGAACGAGGCAGTGGTTCTCCAGTGGTAAGTTACTTACCGCTGGCGAACACCAAGCTGTTACCACTGGCGATATGAGCGCTGGCGAACCACCAGTTCGGCAACGGTAGCCAAATCAATGATAGGGCTTTTCCTACTAGTGAACTCATTTAAGTCTAACCCTCAAATCTTGTAAGAAAATAAATGATTGGAGCACAAAGTGACTAGCATAGGAAGGCAAAACAAGTGCAACTTCGCAAACTTCAACATGAAGAGAGGGAACCGAATTTTATTGAGATATTTAGAATCATGTTTCCCTCTTTCATAAAAACCTTCAGTACCATCATGAACAAACTGAACAACATAAGTATCATATAAAGCATTCTTGTCATGATCCACATGCATAAAAGTATTATAACTCTCCACATAAGCAAAATCCTTCTCATTAGTAATAGTGGGAGTAAAATTATCATAGCCATCATTGTAATCATCATAAATAGGTGGCATATCATAATCATAATAAACATTTTCCTCAATAGTAGGTGGACTGAAAATATCACATTCATCATTATAATCATCATTTATAGGAGGCATAGTATCATCAAAGCAAATTTCCTCCTTCAAGCTTGGGGGACTAAAAAGATCATATTCATCAAAACCGGCATCACCAAGCTTGCAATTTTCCATAGCATTAGCAAAAATGGTATTCAAAGAAATCATACTAATTACATTGCTAATAGCATGATTATTATGCAAATAATATTCCATAGGTTTTTAAATTTTCTCTTCAAAAGCATCATGACCAATTTCAAGATAAATTTTATAAAGCTCTTTCATTTTTTTTCCATTAAACCGAACTAGCAAAATAAACAAGAAACAAAAATATTTAATTGCAAGATCTAAAGAATATATCTTCAAGCACTCACCTCCCCGGCAACGGCGCCAGAAAAGAGCTTCGTTGCCGGAGTATGAGTGCCGCTTACCTTACCTCCCCGGCAACGGTGCCACAAAAGAGCTTGATGTTTACCACGCGCTTCTATTCTTGTAGACAGTGTTGGGCCTCCAAGTGGAGAGTTTTTTAGGACAGCAGCAATTTTTCCTTAAGTGAGTAACCCAAGGTTTATCGAACTCAGGGAGATAGAGGTCAAAGTTATCTCTCTCAAGCAACCCTGCAATTAATATATAAGAGGTCTCTTGTGACCCCAACACACCCAATACACTTGTCAGATGTATAGGTGCACTAGTTCGGCGAAGAGATGGTAAAATGCAAGTGATATCGATGGTAACAAGTGGTATTTGTAATCTGTAATAAAAATGGCAGCAAGCAAACATGCAACAAAAGTGACTAGAAACGGTGTTCTGATGATTGGAAACAAGGCCTAGGGATCCTACTTTCACTAGTGGACTCTCTCAACAGTTGTAACATAATTGAACACATAAAACACTTTCTCTAACATCATGTAACAAAGACGTCGCTTGGAGAAAACCGTGCAGGGCTACAAAAGCACACCTCAAAGTTCGGCCACCACAATTCATGCGTAGGTCTGTCACACCCTAAAGTCCGAACACCACACACGCCACCCACACTGTCACCTTGGCTTTGTGTTGTCAACATTGACTCCAGAAATTATACTAGATAAATTGAGCAACATATCCATACATAATGAAGGGGAAAAACATCCATAAATTCAACTATATTACAATGCTCATGATCACATAAAGATCACACCATGGGAGAGAGAGAGAGAGATAACCACATAGCCTCAAGTAGAGCCCTTAGCCCCGATGAAGAACTACTCCCGCTGCATCACGGGAGGCAGCAACGGCGATGAAGATGACTCCGGGGGCAATTCCCAATCCCGGCAGGGTGCCGGAACAGGAACTTCTATCCCCCGAAATAGGGTTTTTGGTGCCGGTTGCGCTCGGATGCATTTCTGGAGAAAACCTTCGATGTTCTGACTTTTTAGGTTAGGAGAGAATATATAGGCGAAGAGGCGACCCGAGGCAGTGGATGAGGCGGTGGGGCGCGCCTGGGGGTCTCCTAGGGCTGTGGGCCCCTCTCGGACTTGTCCTTCTGGCTCTCGGTGTTTTCTGGCGAAATAGAATTTCTGTAATTTTTTGTGAATTTTCCAAGCACTTCGGATTTTGGACCTTTTCTGCAATGCACATACATAATAAACAGAAACTGACACTGGGCATCTTGTCAATAGTTAGTCCAACAAAATATGCCAAAATGATATGAAAACATAATAAACACATGTGGCATTTGATATAAAATAAGCATGGAACATCAAAAATTATAGATACGTCTGAGACGTATCATCGCGTCGTCGCACGTGCTCCCTGGCCCTCGCCGCGCGTGCTCGTTGGCCGCCACGCACTCGTCGGCCGCGTCGTGTCGCTGTGCGTACTCGCTAGCCGTCGCGCTCGCGTGCTCCCCGTACATGGACGCAGGCCTGACGCCGCCGCCGACGAGCCCGAAGAACTCCGGTGTGTAGGTGTGCGTGGTGTGGAGCGGCATTGGCTGGCTGCCAAGCGCGCTCGCCGGTCGTGTCGCCGTACTCGCTCAACAGACGTGTCCCCTCGGTTGCTGGGATAGACAGACGAGGCGGCGCAGCGGAAGGCGGCTCGGCGGGCCTACATGCCGCAAGGCTCGCCGGACCTGCTGGCGGCCTCCATCATTACTCTCAGTCTGATTGGTCAGAGCACACGAGGTGTTCGATGTAATGTCCATGAGAGAAAGAGTCTGGGTAGAGATGCTGATAAGTGGGCCCCACATCTAGTCTAACGGCTGTTTGCTCTTGACCATCACTGTCGCCACGTCAGCATGATAGCGGGCCCCATCCATCAGTTCCGGTGTTAGACGAGCGTCTCAGATGGTTAGCAGAGATGTGGTGGTTTTTTGTTACGTATTAGTACTGAGATGGTGGTTTTTTAAAACCCTAACGTATTGCGGTGGTTTTTTGAAACCCTAACCGTAATTGTGGTGGTTTCTTGTAATTAACTCCATATTGTAGGACATGTGTTAGCTGTTGCAGCCATTATAGCTTCCACTGCGACATCATAATCTGAGTAAAGTTCGAACGCCAATTGGCACCAGTTAAGAATCATTTGAAGGCGATACAAGCAAGATATAGCATCTCTGCTTCTCTATGTCCCAATCCAGATCATACGGCAGAGTGACTTTGAGAGGATGCCAGGTGGTCCCAGTTACGTCGTGGAACTACCGGGTGAGGCCTTCTTCCCATGGGACTTCCTCACCATCTTCCCTCACGTTCATGCATTGCAAATTGCATAAAAATGGCATTCAACAAAGATATTTTTTTCTCGAGTTCATTCATTTTTCGATTGTGATTATGAAATGGTCCACAAAAATCAACACCATTCACGAAATAATGCATAGTCCGGTAATATTTTGCTCATATAAATAGTTATGGATGCATGTGGATGGACGTTTGTACGTTATTTAATAATTAAATTATGTGTATTTATTTATTTTCGAAAAGAGGAACGCTGCCTCGGCCTCTGCATGAGAGTGATGCACACAAACTTTTTTTGCTTATTGCGAAGTTTGTAAGTATTAAAGTACATAATTCAAGAATCGATCAAAATGAAAATGAAAAGCAGCCAACAAAAGACAGATAATCTAACATCATCTATTGTACCACTAGTAGGAAAAGGGCTATAGCCGCCGGGCTCTCGCGGGCAGACATTTGCCAGTGGTAAATATCGATGGCGAATGTTAGTTCCACTTCGCCAGTGGTACTTGTGCTACCACTGGCGAACACGCTCTCCTGTCCGCCAGTGGTAAGGGCGTGACCGGGGTGACCCCGGCGGGGCCATCTACCGCTGGCGAACACGGAGCTTGTTCGCCAGCGGTAAGTTAAGTACCGCTGGCGAACATGCTTTCCTGCTCGCCAGTGGTAGGTGGCCCCGCTGGGGTCGCCCGGGCCCTCACTTACCACTGGCGAACATGCTGAAGCAGTTCGCCAGCGGTATTTTAAGTACCACTAGCGAACAAGCTGCCAGTTTGCCAGTGGTAACCTGGAGCCTCCACTTCAACTCGACCAGCCCCCATCCCCAGTCCATTATTCCACCTCACTCTCTCCTTCAAACTAGCTCAAACCTACCCCATTAAATCCCCACCCCCCATCATTTCCCACTAGTTTTAACCAATAAAAACTAGTTTACTTGATAGATCTAGCCTCACCTCCCTCTCTAAATCATATCCACCAAAGGATTTCCCTCCACAACTATTCTAGATCTAGATCTAGCCCCACTCTCTCTCTCTCTCTCCAACACAAAGACTCAAAGCTCCAAGCATTCCACACCACTTTCTCGGTGAACTTGACTCGATCTCGTACGTGTGGTCATCTAATTATGATGGATCGACTATATATAAATTAAAGATTTTTTTGTGAAATTTGACCGAAAATTGCCGGAATTGACTATATATATATGTGTGTGAAATTGTGCATGTTGTGGTTGTGTGAAAATGTGAAATTAAAATGAGTTGCCAATATTTTGCCGGGATGTTGATTAATTTCCGTCTTGGCAAATTTTGGCACTCCCTCTTAGGTCCTATTTCTATGAAGGTCATCCCGAATTTTTTCGTGGAAAATAATATATATATATATATATTATATATATATGGTTCTAATAATTGTATTATTTGTTCTACACCGTGCAGGCGAAAATGGTCACTTTGATCGAACGTGTCGTGAATAGATACTTGAGGCACGCGACGGAAGACATGTTACGGAATAATCGCAAAATGATACAATGTCCGTGTCGAATATGCAGACTAGAGGGCGCCCTCGACCCCTTTAGCGTACATTTGCTGGAGCACCTGCTCAGGCGTGGTTTCATGGAGGGGCACACTCAATGGATAAGTGATGATGAAGATGATGACGAAATCCATGGGACGGCGGCAGGAAATGATCAGGAAGGGCAGCAGGTCAATGATGACAACGAGGTGCAAGAAGATGATCAAGAGCCTGCTCATCCGACACATGATATATATGCTGGAGAAGACAGTGATAAACAACACGTAACGGAGGAAGACGAGGACACGCGGACACCATTAACTTCAATCATGCGGGACCCTCATCTCAAAGAACTGCTTCTCAAGAAGATGACTAACCCCAGATCTACTGCAAGAGAGCAATCTAAGCTGGCGCAACTAGAGATAGACTCGAATACTCCGTTGTATCCAGATTGCGAACCGGATGACTCCTGCTTGAAAGTAGCGCTCGATGTTCTGCAGATGAAGGCAAGATACAAATGGAGCGACGTAAGTGTCGACGCAAGTCTGCAATACTGGCAGAGCAAGCTTCCGAAGGAGAACACGTGTCCTAAAAGTTGTGACGAGGCAAAGAAAATCGTGTGCCCCTTTGATTTACCGCACGAAAAATACCATGTGTGCATCAACGACTGCTACATCTTTCGGGAAGGGGACGCGGACAAGACCGCATGTCCGGTGTGCAAGGCTGCTCGATACAAGAAATGGAGGAATAAAGCTACTCGAAAATTTGTGTGGTACTTTCCGCTCATCCCCCGTCTGCAGCGCTATTTCACGGACCGCGAGGAAGCAAAGCTGATGCACTGGCACGCAGAGAGAATGGAGAAAGTTCTGAAAGATCCAGAGTAGAATGAAAAGGTAAATCTGACACACCCTTCGGATGCATGCCAGTGGAAAGCATTAGACGACGAATATCCAACTTTTGGGGCAGAGCCAAGGAACATTAGGTTGGGTGCGAGCACCGATGGGCTCAATCCATTTGGCAACCAGAGCAGCACACATAGCACCTGGCCCATGTTCGTATGGATCTACAGCCTCCCGCCCTGGCTGTGCATGAAGAGGAAGTACATACACATGAGCATGCTCATTCAAGGGACGAAACAACCGGGCACCAACATCCATCTGTATCTGAAGCTACTGAAATATGAGCTACACACGTTACGGGAGGAAGGCGGGGTCAACACATGGGACGCCCTCGCAGAAGAATATTTTCCTATTAGAGACGCCTTGCTCTGTACGGTGCACGACTTGCCCGGCTACGGATACGTCTCAGGCCAGGTGTGCCATGGACATAACTGTGTGAGGTTCATGGATGACCCGATGTTTATCCAGCTTTCGAAAGATCCCGGGTCTTCGAAAACCGTCTACATCGGCCATCGAAGGTGGCTACACTTTAAAGACTCGTGGAGAAGGCGTGGAGACCTTTTCAACGGCCAAGATGAGCTTCGGCGACCTCCACGTAAGAGGTGCATCGAAGAAATATATGATTTGCTGAATGAATGGGAAGAGTGCCCTCGGCCTGGAAAGAAGCAAAAGGCGCCAAAACCACTCCTGGATGTTTGGAAGACGAGGTCCGTGTTTTGGGACTTGCCATACGGGCCCATTCTCGGTAAGCCTCATTTCCTAAATCTAACGCATATCACGAAGAATGTGTTCAAGAGTCTGTTTGGCACTCTGCTCAACATGCTGGAGAGGACGAAAGATGGGCCGAAAGCAAGAAGCGACCTGATACATATGGGTATCAGGGAAGAGCTTCAGGAAGGACGCCATGCTATTGATCATGACCAGTTGGAAGAGGAGACGGACGGTCCCAAGGGCAAAAGGGTTAAGAGGAATGACTATTACTACCCCCCTCCTGCTTCACTCTAAGTCCAAATGAGATCGAACAATTGATCAAGTGCCTTCTAGGAGTCAAAGTGCCTTTGGGTTGCCCGGGGCTAATAAGCAGATTTTTAGACCCGCAGAAACAAAAGTTCAGCGGGATGAAGTCTCATGACTGTCACGTGATGATGACGCAGATACTTCCGGTTGCGATCTGAGGGATAATGGACAACCACGTCCGTGAAAACCTTTTTGGCCTCTGTAACTTCTTCGACGTGATCTCTCGAAAGTCAATCACCGGGAAGCAACTCTCAAGGCTGCAGGAAGAGATCGTCGTGATACTATGCGAGCTTGAGATGTACTTCCCGCTCACATTCTTTGACATTTGTGTGCATCTGTTGGTCCATATCGTGGATGATATCATCCATCTCGGGCCGTTGTTCCAGCACAACATGATGTCGTTCGAAAGGATGAATGGGGTCATCAAAGGATTCGTTCGTAACAGGGCCCATCTGGATGGAAGCATCATTCAGGGCTTTCTCACCGAAGAGTGCACCTCTTTCTGCACGAATTTTCTGGATGTAGAGGACTGAAAGAGCATGGTTGCCCCCATGTGTTGTTTTGGTAATTAATGACAATCTCTATGGACTAATGTGTGCTCTGAGTTATATTTGCAGTGTTGGTCCATAAGGAATGTGTGGACTCCATATGTTGGAGTCAATGCTAAAAGAAGAAGACTATATGTTGATCAAGGCTAAGTGCAAGTTGATCAACATACAAGATTAGGGCATGTGAAGAAGAAGATCATTTGTTGATCAAGATCCTATGTTGTCCATGGTGGATGGCGTCATATGGTGATCATCTGTGTTGATCAAGATCCTATGTTGTCCATGGTGGGTGGATGGCGTCACGTGGTGATCATCATCAAGATAAAGGTCATGTGAAGATATGTCGAAGAGTGTCTCTCCCATCTTGGTGTATGGGGGAGCAATATGCGTGTCTTCACCAAGCAGAGCAAAATCAAGATAGGTGATCCACTTGAGAGTAGATCAAGATCGTCATCATCTAGCTCAAGTGGAATGCGCAAGGCAAAGGTATGATCTTGATAGGGTTTCTATTTTACCGGTCTCGCAGTATAGTTGGGAGACCGGGTTTTAGGATAGGTAACCGTACTATCAAGAGGGGCTCTCAAGTGAGCTTTAGCGTATCGGTCGTAGAGAGCTCAAACCTTTGCATCCTTGGCATCATCTTTATTGGTTCCTATTTGGCTCTTATCGTGGTGTGGTATTGGTGCTTGTCATGCTTGTCATGACAAGGCCAAGGTCACCGAAAACGGTTTTCATATGTGTTCCCTATTGAGTTTTCGGTGTCAGAGATTTTGCCGGTCCATCTATGCGGAAGGTTTCACTCTTCCATTTAGTAGCAAAATCTCCCTTGCTTGGTTTCAATATTTTCACTTGTTAATGGATAGCATTTGTCGTCCTCTTTCCAACAAAAGTGGTTTTGTGTCATTCGGACTTCATTTGCAAAAGATATGGTTTTCCGGTTTTAATAGATAGGTTTTACCTTTCATCATTTGGTTTTACCATATATTATTGAACAATGATGTTTCTATGTATATTCTTGTTGTGCTCGTTGTGACGATTCCAACGAGTCCAAGATTACCGAAAACGGAGTTCGTATGTGGAAGATATTGCGTTTTCGGTATCGGTCGGTTTTTTAAACAAAAAATTAGAAAAGAAAAAGAAAAAGAGGGGGCAGCCGGCCTCACCGCTGGCCTGGGCCGGCTCCCAGGCCGTCCCATTCGGCCACCCACCCGGCCACTCTGCCGGCCTGGGCCGGTTCCCTGGCCGGAACCCTCGGGTGGGCCTCCGGCCTCCGCGCCGGCCTGGGCCGGTTCCCCGGCCGGCCCACCCGGGTGGCCTCTCCCGATCGCTTGCTTCCCCGGCCCCGCTGCCGGCCTGGGCCGGCTCCCAGGCCGGCCCATTCGGGTGGTGCCCCGGCCTCCTCTCCGGCCTGGGCCGGCTGCCAGGCCGGCCTGCCTGTTTTGCATCTCCTTTTTCTTTTTCCTGCGCACGAAAATGACCCAACGGCTCCATTTTCGGAGCCCCTATTTAAGGGGCTTCTTCCCCAAAATAAAGTAACCTTTTTGCCAACTCTTGAGCTATTTTCTCTCCTCCATTGTTGACCTCTTGAGCTTGGCTTTCTCTCCTTCTCTCCACTAGTTCGTGCTATTTCTTAGGGAAAAAGAGAGAGGAGATCTAGATCCGTATTTCCACCGGTTGATTTCTCCTCTAAGTGAGGGGAACACTTTGGATCTAGATCTTTGGAGTTTCTTGGTGTTTGTCCTTCGTTCTTCCTCCTTAATCCCTCCCAAGCATTAGTTGGTTTGGTTGGATTCGGGTTGGAAGAACTTGATCACTTAGTGTGTTCTTGCCATTGCATTAGTTGCATCGGTTTGAGTTCTCCACGGTGGTTCGTGGAAGTGAAGTTGAGAAGCTTGTTTCTCTTGGGTACTTTGGTGCCCTAGAGCTTGTTCCTCTAGGGCACGTTGGTACCCTAGACGGTTTGTTTTCTCGGAGTCTTGGTGGCTTACGGGATTTGTTGGGAGCCTCCAATTAGGTTGTGGAGGGAGGCCCAACCTTGTGTGCTTCGGAGCTTTGGTGGCTACGAAGACTTTGCCGGGAGCCATCAATTGAGTTGTGGTGTGTGCCTCGGCCTTGGGCATCGAGTCTTGGTGGCTCGGTGCATTTGGTGAAGACCCTCCAACTTGTGGAGTGAGCTTCACCCTTGTAAAGGTTCTAGTTGTCAACCTCTACGGCAACATAGTGACAAGTGCCTCGCCACATTGGTGGTAAGACACAACGGAGATACGGTGTGCCATATCAAGGCTACTCGGTGTTTCACATTGGTGAACACCGCGACGCTCCAACGGAGACTAGCTTCCATTGGGAAGTGAACTTCGGGATAAATCATAGTCTCCAAGTGCCTCGGTATTTCTATCCCGAGCTTCTTACTTATGCTATTTACTTTGTGATATACATCGAGCTTAAAGTCATATACCTTGCTATCACCTAGTTGATCATATTGCTTAGCATAAGTTGTTGGTGCACATAGGTGAACCTAGCTAGTTGAGGTTTTGGCTTGATAAATTAAATGTTAGTTTTATTCCGCATTTATTCAAGCCTTAACCGTAATAATTTTAAATCGCCTATTCACCCCCCCCCCTCTAGGCGACATCTGTGTCCTTTCAAGGACCCTGTTGGTTTACCCGGAAATAAGCACACTGGCAAGCTCGATGGAGCAGGTCACAAAAAATGGCCGGAGGGAGTTGCATGTGTACCACGCTTGTCGACGCGCCGATTTTAACAGGGCAAAGTCAGTGGCTCTACAACACATTCAAATTGTCGATACTTGGGTGGAAAATCACAAGAGCCTGATTAAGAAGAAGTACACTGACCAGGGCAAGCGGAGGATAGAAGGAGAAATAATCAGAGAGCACAACTCCTCTTTCTTGCTTTGGTTCAAAGATGAGCTTGACGCTCCACCCCGAACGGCTAGTGTGGAAGCTAAACTCTTATACGCCTTGTCACGTGGCCCTGCCCCCAACCTCGCGACGTTTCATGCATATGATATCAACAGGTTCACTTTCTACACTGAGCAAAAGGACAAAACTTTGGATTATCAAAACTCAGGTGTAACAATGGAATCCTACACCGGTGACAAAAAGTTAAGATACTACGGAAGGATCGAGTAGATCTGGGAGCTTAACTACTCTAGAGAGAAGGTGACGATGTTCCGCGTCAGATAGGCTAGGATGTCGACCGTCCAAAAATAAGACAAATACTTCACCACCATGGTTATACCCGAAGCCGGCACTTCATCAAGCGCGAATGTCACCGCGCAAAATGAGCCATGGGTACTGACTAAGAACGTCTCCCAATGCTTCTCCATAAGCGACCCATCATGGCCTAGCCATGTCGTCGTCAGGAGAGGCAAAAGAAACATCGTCGGAATGGACAGTGCCACCAATGAGGACGAGTTCGACATGTTCGGTGACCCAAATATCGACGATGATCAAGATGATGATGATAAGGCAACATACACCACAAGAAGCAGAACCACGCTACCTAGGCAAGGTCTTTCATTCAAAAGAAGAAGTCATGATGTGGGGCTAAATTATGCAACTGCGACCAAAAAAGGCAAGAAGAATGCCAAACGCTGAGAAAGACGCGTTGTGTCAGCATTGCATGCGACTATGTATCTCTCTTTTATATCGGACTTGTTTCGATGATGATCAAGTGATGTGATATTGCATGCGACTATATATATGTATCTCTCTTTTGTATCGGACTTGTATCGATGATCAACTGATGTGATATTGTGCACTTACACTTTTTTTATTAAGTCACTATTTTTACCAATTTTAAAATCATGAATTAGAAAACAAAACAAGAGAGAGATAAGAAAACAATAAAACAAAAAAAATAAAGGGAAAACAATAATATGGAAAAAAATAAACAGAATGAAAAATAATAATACTAAAAATATTTAAACACTTACCGCTGGCGAATACCATAATTTGTTCGCCAGCGGTAAGCTCGTACCACTCACGAACAGGGATAAGTGTTCGGCAGTGGTAAGTACTTACCGCTGGCGAATCAGGTTTCCTGTTCGCCAACGGTAAGGAGTGCTTATGTCACTTACACGCGGGCCCGCGCACGCCTCTCTCTCTCACCCATTTGTCCCCGTCACGCCCGCTAGATCCCCGGCCCAATTCAAACCGTCGCCACGCCCGCACCGCCGCCATCGAGCACCACCACCGTCGCCACGCCCTCCCCGCCGCCCACCACCATCGCCACGCTCGCGCCGCTGCTACCGAGCACCACCACCGTCGCCCGCGCCCTCCTCCTTGCGCCCTCCTCCCCGCACCCCTCTTCCTCGCGCCCCTCCTCCTCGCGCACACCGAGCACCACCACCGCCTCGCCATTGAGCACGTACGCCGGCCGTCAAGAAAGGTGAGCACCCTTCTCCTCTCCCTCCTTGCCCTTCTTCCCCACCGGCCTCTCCCTCATGCGCCCACTAGGTGTTCGACGTAGGTCCCGGCCTGATCAGTTGGAGCGGGTGGGCTTGGTGGTGCCGCTGGGGCAGCCTGAGCACCGCATCCAGTGGGTGGCCATGGCGATGGAAGGCCCTCCCCTTCCCGCTGTCGCCTCCCCGGCTGGCCCGGCCCTCCCCTTCCCGCCATTAGTTTTAGGTTAGTTTCAAATTAGGTTTATTTAGTTTGAATTAGGTTAGTTCAAATTAGTTTCAAATTAGGTTTAGGTTTAGTTAGTTTTAGTTAGTTAGGTTTTAGCTTTAGGTTAAGTTTTAGCAAAATTTTAGGTAGAAAATAAAATATGTCAAGGTTTAGGTTTAGGTTTAAATTTAAATTTAGGTTTAGGTTTAAAATTTGGTTTAAATTTAAATTTTAGGTTTAGGTTTAATTTGTTTTGTTTTATAGTAATCTTATACTATATATGTTTGCATCTGCTGAGAGCACAAATGTTTCAAAGCCTAGGCCCATTTTATTCGTTAATTCATTCCAGCTTTATAGGATAAAAATGTTTCAAAGTTGCTAATTCCAATTGATTGCCATCTGCAGGAAGTTTAGAAGAAACCTCGACGCTTTTGTTCAGTTTTCAGGTGAGATGGTGGATATGTGTGTGATGGTGGTGGTTAGGGGTGTAAACGGATAGGATAATTTCCGTACCGAATCCTATTCCGAAACCGTTTTAAACAATCCATATCCGGTTTGAAGAAATCCGACGGATAAGGATATCCGATTCCGAATTTGACACCGGATACGGTATAGGATATGGTATGAAAAATAGCCCCAAATATGGATTATCCGAAAATTAAATAGGATTATCCGATGATTTTAATCCGAATAATCCGATTTTCTACCGAAATATCTAACCTAATAGAATATAATTATTAGTTAGTGAGTTGTAAATTTCGTCCATTAAATAAAAACTCACTTACATAGTCATTGTTACGACTATGGAGTACAACTTTGTTAGGCTATTAGCATATTGAACTATTATTTTTGGTTGTATGGTTCGCCGATGAATTTATACGCATACATATCCGATTAAATTTTTTCCGCCCCGAATCCGCTTCGGTTCCGTACCCGAATCCGTGATATGATATATCCGACCCCGAATCCGCAACCGGTCATTATCCGCTCTGCTCCGAATCCGATTAAAAAATATGGTATAGGATATGGTAACGACGAAATCCGATATGTTTACATCCCTAGTGGTGGTGGATGTGTGGTGGTGGTGAATGTGTGATGGTGGTGGTGGATGTGGTGCTGAATGGTGGACTTTTGTGTTAATGCATGTGTGATGGTGGTGGTGGATCTGTTGGTGAATGGTGGATTTCTGTGTTAATGCATGTGTGATGGTGGTGGTGGATGCGTTGAATGTGCGCCCTAGAGGCCATTATGAAATGTTTGTAGGTACCCCATGAGGCCCTTGGGATTGCCGGAATGTTGATTAACTTCCGTTCCGGCAAATTCGGGTACTCCATATGCCCTATTTTTAGCAAAGGTCATGCCGAAATTTTCCGTGAATTTTGGCATAACTTTTGCTATACAATAGGACATATGGAATACCCAAAATTTCCCGAGACGGAAGTTAGTCGACATTCCGGCAAATTTAGACTCATGGGGTACCTTAGTATTTAATTAAGTGGTTTTTTCTTATATTTTTTTGTACTAACACTAGTAGAGAAAAGCTTACCCGTGGCGCACCTACTTTTACTACCCGTGGCGCACCGTGGTGCGCCACGGGTACCACGTCACTGGTATTTTTTACCCGTGGCACACTGTTGGGATGCGCCACCAATAATACTACGTATCCGTGACGCACGGAGCAGATGCGCCACTAGTAAGCATTTTTTAATTTAAAAAAAAGCCGATGCGTCGCGCAAGCGGGGAGCTTCACACACTTTTTTTTGTGAATAACACCCCAGATCTATTAGCAACACAGAGAAATACAAAGCACCCTGAAGAAACAGAAAATTACAGACAAGTCCCTGGAGGCCCAACCCACTGCATCCACCGATGCGGAGCGAGGGCGTGCCGCCGCACTGCCTCCATCGCTTCTGCAGGTCGTCGATGCGGTCGGAGAAGAAGACCGGCAGCAGCAGCATGTCCGGCCTTGAGGTCTGGTGCGTCCACGGCGTACCTATCGTCGGGCGGCCTCACAAAGACGACGGCAGAGGAGGCCGGTGAAGCAGCCGCATCTGGAATCGACGACCATGACGAGGTCCCCTCCTCCAAACATGGCCGTCTCCTCCTCTGAGGAGATGACCCGTCCCTGCAGGAGAGCGAGGTGGATGACGGTCGTCTATGGCCCGCATCGGAGTCGTCGTGGTGGCTGGAGTGCCGGCGCTGTCGTGAGAGCTAGTAGGTCCGGCGATGGTGATGGCCGGCGTCCCCGGATCTCGCCCGCCGCAAGGGCGGTGGATCCGACGAGAGGAAGATCGGGGAGGAGCGGCGACGGCGGCGGCGGCGGCGATTCGTCGGCTTCTCGGGCAAGACGGAGATTGAGGATTCGAGCCATCAAGTGTGTGTGTGTGCGAGCAGTTGGAGGATCTGGGGGAGAAGAGAAAGGGACAAGCTCCACTCGTTGGCTACAGGAGCAACCTCCTCCACTCGTTTTTTTGAGGGAAACCTCATCCACTCATTGCTTGCACAGCTGGATGCGGGTATGGATCTAGGATAAGGAGAGAGAACTGAGGCTAAAGGAGAATGGATGGGACGAGTACTACTCGTGGCGCATCCCATACGAGTGCTCCACTGGTAGCGAAATACCAGTGACGCATCATATTGTTGTGCGCCATGGGTAATGTTTGAGCATCCCGGCCAGCACAGCCGCTACTTACCCGTGGCGCATCGCATTTTTGATGCGCCACGGGTATTTACTTACCAGTGGCGCATCTGCCTCGATAACCAGGTGCGCCACTGATAACCATCCCACCTATAAGCCTTTTCCTACTAGTGTAACTTTGACTTAATTTCCTCGTCAGTGCGAAGATGGATCACAACGACCAGGCCGGGGGTTCTCGGATAGGAGGCGACGATGCGTACCTGTTATTGCTTGGACAGTACACCGGCGCCGACGAGGAGAGCGAGCATGCCGATGATGAGATGGAGGCCCCATCTTCTAGCGAAGCCGAGCGTGGTGATGCTGGGACCACTACTAGTGGCGCCGAGGAGAGGGCGGCCCTTCTGGTAGCAAAGCCAGCTGAGAGTGTAAACGCAAGAAGAGGGAACCAAACAAGCTCTCCAGCACCCAACATGCATTCACAGAGGTGGACCCTAAAAGCGGTCTTCCTACAAAGCTAGAAAAATATGTAAAAGGGTACGGCCTCCAGCTTGGATGCATCGCTCGGGAATGGGGGAAAATCAACGATGACAACCTAAAGGCGAAGGACAACGAAGGTTTGGCCGCCTACCTCATTGATAAGCTGCACACACGATACAAGTTCTCGGCACCCTACGATAACAAGGATCTCAAAACCAATATCGTTAACACACAAGCCCTCGGCAAGTTGGGAAAAGCCTTTGCAACTTGGAGAGGAGATGTGAGGAAGATGATTGAGGAAGAAGGTGCCGGTTTCGACGAGATCCACAAAGTGTGGCCCAGCATTTCCGAAGAGGACTTTGAAGAATTCAAGGCCATAGAAGCCACTGCTACAAAGCAGAAGCAGAGGAAGTGGGGGAAAGACATGCAGAAGAAGAACGTTGCTCCCCACAATCTCGGAAGCCGGGGTTACGCCGGAAAGGAGCCAGTTTGGCAAAAGGAGGACGCACGAAGGGAAGGGCCGAACCCCTACGACAAGATCAAAGACCCGCTCGCCCGAAAATTTGTCAGGGCCCGATTCAGGGATCATCCCAAATCGCCCGGGGAGCTTCTCTTGAATGCCAAGGTGAAGGAACTTGAGAACAAAATTCTCGAGGAACAAGAAAAGGAAGAACAGGATCAATCTGAAGGCTCCTCGAACCAGAAGGGCCCGTATCAGACACCTTTTCTTAGAGCGCTAAATGAGACAATGAAGGTGTCGTCGGATAAAGTGTCGCATCGTGGCCGTGTGGTCGGCGCCGGAATGGGTCATAAACATTCCTATTACTTCCCCGACTCCAAGGAGAAGCGAAAGGAGCGGAAGATGGCCGAGCAATCAAAAATGGATGCGTCCATCGATGCAGCGGTGGAAAAAGGCTCAACTCCTTCCTACCCAACATCTGTGAGTCCATCGGGACTTGGTTTGAGGGGGAAAACAAGGGCCTCCCCCCGTGATCAGCTTAGCAGGCTCCAGCAACTCGAGCGGTGTGGCGGCAGTTGTGCAGAGCCCGGCCGTAGGGACGACCATACGCCGGCCGGCAACAATGCAGATGGTAGGGAGGAATCACCGGCCATCACCGCGCCTCGAAGATCAAGCCCTCCTGTCTTGATTACCCCATCGGGGACTGCTGTTGTATTAAAATAAGTTGGGTGGTGCCCCAAGCGAAGGCGGAATTGCAGCTAGTAGCAGTTTTCCCTCGTTTAACGAACCGAGATTTATCGAACCAGTAGGACTTTGAAATCAACAACGAGGTGAATGTTGAAGATCTCTGGCGCTTGACCTTCAACAGACGTGGACCTACACACACACTCAAGCAAAATGCTTTGCCCCCAACGGCGGAAAGGTTGTCAATCTTTCCGGTCTCGCAGAAAACAAAGCGGTTAATTGTATGATGAAATAGATGAAATATGAAAAGTGACCAGAGGAGTAATGATGATTAAAAGCAAGTAAATGAGGTTGTAAACAATGTAAAAAGATGGACCGGGGGCCATGGGTTCACTAGTGGAGTCTCTCAAGAAAATAAAATATGCATGTGATGGGTGAACGAATTACAGCTAGGCAATTGACAAGATCATGACACAAACCCAATTTAGCTATGACAAAAAGGACATGATAATATTTATGGAGGCATCACGACAAGGAACAAAGACCGTTAAGTCCAACTGTGTCTTTGTCTAAAAAGTCCACCGTGGGATCGCTATCCAGCCTGTCACCCAACGGTATTAAGTTGCAAGCAACAGACAATTGCATTAAGTAAAGTGCATGAAGTAAGCAATACTAATATCAAAAGAGACATTAACACCGCTATTTTACCCTTAGTAGCAACAGCACACCCTCGCCCTTAGACGTTTCTGTCACTCGTGCCTAGGAACAAAAGGGGGCATGAACCCACTATCTAGCATAAATACCCTCTCTTGGAGATACACACAATCACTTGGCCAAAGTAACTACGCACATCGGAGAGCATGCAAGAACATAAATTACTGATATAAGAATCATGCACAATCTGAACATAACTTCATAATCCATCGGATCCCAGCAAACACATCACATAGCATTACAATAATCGATCTTGATCATGTTAGGTAGCTCACAAGATCATAAGACATGAAGCACAAGAGAGAGACTACCAACTAGCTACTGCCATGGACCCGTAGTGCAAGGTGAGACTACTCACAAATCATCCCGGAGGAGGGCATGACGATGAAGAGCCCTCCGGGATCGATCTCCCCTCCAGCGGAGTGTCGGGATCAGCTTCAGATTGGACCCGAACTAGGGTTTTCGGTGACGGCGCGTTGGGGTCGAGTTTCTAGAAAATAATGGCCGCCTCGACGTTTTTAGATTATTTCTGATTTTATAGGCGTCGGAGGGGGCTGAGGAGGTGGCCCACGGGCAGGGGTGGGTCCCCCCTAGGCCGCGGCAGGAGGCCGCCTGCGCCCTGTGGGTCACCTCCGAGGCTGCCCTTCAGACTCCGTCTTCGTAAATTTTGGTCCAATTCCGAGAATATTTCCAGAAGTAAATTTCTGAAACACAAAAACAGCATGGATCACTCAAAAATTATAGATACGTTTGAGACGTATCAGCATCTCCAAGCTTAACTCCTACTCGTCCTCGAGTAGGTAAGTGATAACAAATAATTTTTTATGAGATATGCGACCAACACATTCTTGATCAAGATAGTGATGCAAATCAAAGGATGTGAATGAAGAGATACAAAACAGTTGTCTATAATAGATAGCAAGAAAGCAATGAATAAACAAGTTGAATCATCCAAGCAAAACCTTTCATAAATAGTATGTCAAAGACATGAAAACAATGTGATCAACATATTTGACTAATTCACAAGGATAATAATTCCATGACAAAAGTGTTTGAGAATCAACACAAAGGAAGATGTAAGCATTAGCAAAGAGCTTCAACTTCCAATGGCTTATCTTATAGATAAAGTCAATATAAAGATTCATGTTTAATCTTGATAATGTAATATGCTCAACGATACCCAGGGTCAATGCTAGATGTTTGCTTTTTGTGGAGATAGAAGGAAAAAGGGAAAACTGACTCAACATTAAAAGTAAAAGAAAGGCCCTTCGCAGAGGGAAGTAGGGATTAGTCATGTGCTAGAGCTTTTTGGTTTTTAAAACAGAAGTAAAAATATTTTGAGGTATGCATGCTTTCGTCAACGACTTCACAATAGAGAAACTATCTAGTCCCTCATGACAAGCAAGGTTTTTAGACTTGTGAGAGCAGCTGGTTCTTAGAAGAGCGAGCACGCTCTTCTTTCTCCTTGGTTTCACCACTGTCCAATGTTTGGGCTGATTTCTCAGATTTGCATTGCGCGGAGGAGAATTGTGAGTTATATTTATATTTTTGCTTAAGCTGCTCTCGGATTGATTCAAGTGAAGACGTAATCCATCAACACCGGGTGAAAGGGGGGAAATGACCTCGCTTGTCACAAGTTATATCTAGCTCTCTACTGCTCCCTCATGAGCTTAAAAACAGAGGCACAAAGATGAAGTATTTTGAATTTTTAAAGGTAGCACATGACAAATTTACTTGGAATGGTAGGAAGTACCATGCATAGGTAGATATGGTGGACTCAGCTGGCAAGAAAGTTTGGCTTTGGGGATTGGATGCACGAGTGAACCATACACTCAGTACGAATTTTTAGGCTTAGCAAAAAAAAAGGTGTTTGAAGCAAACATCTAACAATAACCGGTAACAGAACAACATAAGACATTTACCGGTCATAAAAATAAAAAACTCTACACCATCTCCCTTGTTAACCAAACAATTCTTTTGATGGAAAGATTAGCACTCTGAATTAACAACTGTGAAAAACCACACAATTTCAAGCTTTCAACCATATTTCTTTACTAATCAATTCCACTCAAATAACCAGCAAGTTTAAGCATTCAAATTAACATCTCAAAACAATTGAGAAGCATCAAGTATCCACACCATGATCTACAAAACTATGCAGGCTTTTCATTTTATTCTATCATCACACAAACAACATTTTGTCGCATTGACAATTCAAGCAATTAACAACTCTCCAACAAGTATAAGTGAAGAACAAGAGAGTTTAACTTAACAACTAGAAGCTCTAAACAAGATAAAAGCTAAAAGCGAGAGCTTACTAGAAAACAGATAGTAGCTAAGAATACTCAAAAGATATAAGCGCAGCAAAGGAGTATTCAAACGAAAAAGCGGAGCGTGTCTCTCTCCCACACAAATAAAGCTAGGATCCAACAAAGATATGACTAGTAAACAAACAAACAAAACTGAAATTAAAAAGACGCTCCAATCATAGCACATAATACGTAAAGTGATAAAAACGAAGTTCAACGAAGACGACCTTATGATAGTCGATGAAGATGAGGGGATGCCTTGGGCATCCCCAAGATTTGACTCTTGATAGTTCTTGATATTCAGAGGGGGTGCCTTGGGGCATCCCCAAGCTTGAGCTCTGATCCATCTTCGATTTCTTCATATTCCTCTCCTTTGGAACTTAAAAACTCCCTTCACACAAAACTAATTTGATTAGAGGGTTAGTGCTCATAAATTAAAATGCACATGTGTTCAACTCATGACAAATTGCAAACCAACTTAATTAAACATTAGCTACTATTTACTAAGCCTCAATGTGGCACTCCACCCCTAGAGTATCACATATGACGATGGTAAAGAGACAAATGCAAAATAAAAGCAGAATCTGTCAAAATCTGAACAGTCTGTAAAGATCGAATTTTTCGAGGCACTTCTGCAGCTCAAATAAAAAAACTTAAAACTAACGAAAGATAGATAAAAGCATCAGGCTTGCTTTAAAAAATTATCAGAAAAATATAAAATTCTGGCGATTTTAGTATTTTCGTGCAACAGGCGCACAGAATCTGTTTTTGGACAGCAACACAATACCTCGCACTTTCAATGCATTAGAGGCTAAACTTGGCACAAAAAACCAAAAGAGAAAGATACAATGAAGTTGCTACAGAGGTAATAACTTCATGACTCAAGAAAATCAAAAAGCAAACTGAAATAAAAGATGGGTTGCCTCCCAACAAGCGCTTTTCTTTAACGCCTTTTAGCTAGGCGCAATGCCAAATATCAAGTTTTTTCGGAGGCCTTTGCAACATCAAGAGCATAGCTTGACCTTATGATTGATTCAAAAGGAAACTTCTTTCTCTTTATAGGGAAGTGTTCCATCCATTTTAAGGGGGGAACTGAAACCTTATATTTCCCTCTTTCATATCAATAATAGCACCAACAGTTCTCAAAAATGGTCTTCCCAAAATAATAGGACAAGAAGCATTGCACTCAATATCCATAACAATAAAATCAACGGGAACATAATTATCATTAACAACAATAAGGACATCATCAACTCTACCCAAAGGTTTCTTTTTAGAAGAATCAGCAAGATGAACATTTAAATAGCACTCTTCCAAAGGATTTAAATCAAGCATATTATAGAAACTTTTAGGTATAACAGAAACACTTGCACCAAGATCACATAAAGCATTGCAATCAAAGTCATTTATTTTCATCTTAATAGTGGGTCCCAACCATCTTATAACTTCCTAGGGATAGAGGTTTCATGCTTTAGTTTTTCTTCCCTAGCCTTGATAAGAGCATCGGTAATGTGTTTGGTAAAGGCAAGATTTATTTTACTAGCATCCGGTGTCTTAGCAAGTTTTTGTAGGAACTTAATGACTTCAGTAAGATTGCAATTATCAAAATCAATTTCATCATCTTTAAATAAACTAGGAGGATCCTCTTTAGTGGTTTGGATAGTATAAACTTTAACAGTCTTCCTATTCATTTCAGCAATTCTAGCTTCTTCAGCCTCTCTAGCCCACCTAGCTTTCAAGAGAGCCATCATCCTTTCATTTTCATTACTTTGAAGAGAGATAGAATTTAAAGATTTAGTATGTTTGTCTTGATTTGGAGCGGTTCTAATTTTCAAAATTTCAACATCATGAGCAAGAACGTCTACTTTAGAGACTAGACTATCCAGTTTTTCCAACTTCTCTTCAACAGTTTTGTTAAAAGCTTTTTGCGAAATGATAAATTCCTTTAAAACATTTTCAAGATCAGAGGACACATTCTTATTAGGATTATAAGAATTACCATAGGAATTACCATAAAAGTTGCCATTATTGGGAGGATAAGGCTTATAGTTGTTACTACCAAAATTATTTCGATAAGCATTATTGTTGAAGTTGTTTCTATTAAGAAAATTAGCATCAACTTGATCCTTTTCTTGGGCAATTAATGAAGCAAGTGGAACATTATTAGGATCAATATTGGACAGATTGGTAGCAAGAATAGACATAATCATATCAACCTTATCACTGAAAGAGGAGATTCCCTCAACAGAATTTACCTTCTTACCGCTTGGAGCTCGTTCGGTGTGCCATTGTGAATAATTTGTCATCATCTCATCCAAGAGTTTAGTTGTTGCACCTAATGTTGTGGACATGAAGGTGCCTCCCGCGGCCGAGTCCAAAAGGTTCCTTGAAGAAAAATTCAAACCTGCATAAAAAGTTTGGATAACCATCCACATAATTAATCCATGCGTGAGACAATTCTTAACCATAGATTTCATTCTCTCCCAAGATTGAGCAACATGTTGATTATCAAATTGTATAAATTTCATAATGTTACTCCTTAGTTGTATGATTTTAGCAGGTGGATAATACTTTCCAATAAAAGCATCTTTGCATTTAATCCAAGAATCAATGCTATTTTTAGGCAAAGACAATAACCATTCTTTTGCTCTCCCTCTCAAAGAGAAAGGGAAAATTTTAAGTTTTATGATGTCACTTTCTACCTCTTTATTCTTTTGCATATCACATAACTCAACAAAGTTATGTAAATGAGAGGCGGCATCATCAGTACTAGCACCAGAAAATTGCTCTCTCATAACAAGATTTAGCAAGGCAGGTTTAATTTCATAAGATTCCGCTTTAGTAGCGGGTGGAGCAATTGGAGAGCATATGAAATCATTGTTATTAGTGCTAGTAAAGTTACACAGCTTGGTGTTTTCAGTAGAAGACATAATGATAAGATAAAATAACAAGACAGGAATAAAGACTACACTAATTTTTGGGGTTTTAAAATTTTGAAACAGGAAAATAAACTAAACGAGATATAAAGCAAGCAAGACAAAAACAAAGTAAAGAGATTGAGAGTATGAAACTCCCCTTGATGTAGCTCCAAAGTCCCCGGCAACGGCGCCAGAAAAGAGCTTGCTGCTGTATTAAAATAAGTTGGGTGGTGCTGCAAGCGAAGGCGGAATTGCAGCTAGTAGCAGTTTTCCCTCGTTTAATGAACCGAGGTTTATCGAACCAGTAGGACTTTGAAATAAACAACGAGGTGAATGTTGAAGATCTCTGGCGCTTGACCTTCAACAGACATGGACCTGCACACACTCAACCAAAATACTTTGCCCCCAACGGCGGAAAGGTTGTCAATCTTTCCGGTCTCGCGGAAAACAAAGCGGTTAATTGTATGATGAAATAGATGAAATATGAAAAGTGACCAGAGGAGTAATGATGATTAAAAGAAAGTGAATGAGGTTGTAAACAATGTAAAAAGATGGACCGGGGGCCATGGGTTCACTAGTGGAGTCTCTCAAGTAAATAAAATATGCATGTGATGGGTGAACGAATTACAGCTAGGCAATTGACAAGATCATGACACAAACCCAATTTAGCTATGACAAAAAGGACATGATAATATTTATGGAGGCATCACGACAAGGAACAAAGACCGTTGAGTCCAACTGCGTCTTTGTCTAAAAAGTCCACCGTGGGATCGCTATCCAGCCTGTCACCCAACGGTATTAAGTTGCAAGCAACAGACAATTGCATTAAGTAAAGTGCATGAAGTAAGCAATACTAATATCAAAAGAGACCTTAACACTGCTATTTTACCCTTAGTACCAACAGCACACCCTCGCCCTTAGATGTTTCTCTCACTCGTGCCCAGGAACAAAAGGGGGCATGAACCCACTATCTAGCATAAATACCCTCTCTTGGAGATACACACAATCACTTGGCCAAAGTAACTACGCACATCGGAGAGCATGCAAGAACATAAATTACTCATATAAGAATCATGCACAATCTGAACATAACTTCATAATCCATCGGATCCCAGCAAACACATCACATAGCATTATAATAATCAATCTTGATCATGTTAGGCAGCTCACAAGATCATAAGACATGAAGCACAAGAGAGAGAGACTACCAACTAGCTACTGCCATGGACCCGTAGTCCAAGGTGAGACTACTCACAAATCATCCCGGAGGAGGGCATGACGATGAAGAGCCCTCTAGGATTGATCTCCCCTCCGGCAGAGTGCCGGGATCAGCTTCATATTGGACCCCGAACTAGGGTTTTCGGTGACGGCGCGTCGGGGTCAAGTTTCTGGAAAATAATTGCCGCCTCGACGTTTTTAGGTTATTTCTGATTTTATAGGCGTCGGAGGGGGCCGAGGAGGTGGCCCACGGGCAGGGGTGGGTCCCACCCGTGGGTCCCCCCTAGGCCGCGGCAGGAGGCCGCCTGCGCCCTGTGGGTCGCCTCCGAGGCTGATCTTCATACTCCGTCTTCGTCTTGGCATAAAAATAATCTCCGTAAATTTTGGTCCAATTCCGAGAATATTTCCAGAAGTAAATAAAGTCCACTTTTCATCCCTCAACTTATTAGAAAGTTTACTTTTTGTCCTAAAATTTCTGTTTGGTCTGAAATGAACCCTGAACTCTTGAAAAAGTCCATATCACATCTAAAACTCTTGTGTGTAGCACAAAAAAGGGTTAAACCAGGCTGAATTAATTGGTACTGAATCTTGATCGCGTGTTTCACCGAGTCAAACTCCCCACTTGCATTGTAAATCCCTAAACCTTCGGAGCACCCGTGGCGCCCCACTCTACTGTCATGCGGCTAATCCACACCACCCTACTCTGACATGACCCTCGAGCTTCTCTAACCCGTCCACGACTCAACTCACCCACATCTCCAGCCCGTTTGCACATCCAGACCTCCCTACTCGCGCAGACTGACGTCAAGTTCAGCGTTGCCGCTACACTCGGCGGCGACATCCCGTCAACGCCGCACTTGTCGGAGGGATCTCGTGGTCAATTCATGCTGACATGCTTGTTTCCTCAAATTGTGCGGCACAACTAGCCAGTCAACTTCAAGAGGGTGAAGAGATGGGGCAGTAAACGTCACTGTTTTCAGGGTCATGCAGGATGTGAACTTTTTCAAGAGTTCAAGGATCAATTTTGGACCAAACAAAAGTTTTAGGATCAAAAATAAACTTTCTCAATAATTCAGGGATGAAAAGTGGACTTTCTTCTTTCTGAAACACAAAAACAGCAAAAACAGGGAACTGGCACTTGGCATCTTGTTAATAGGTTAGTCCGACAAAATGCATAAAAATGATATAATTGACAGTAAAAACATGTGACAATATCACAAAACTAGTATGGATCACTCAAAAATTATAGATACGTTTGAGACGTATCAGTGACCCGCGGTCCGTCGCCGTTAGCCGAGCTCAACGCCCTCACGGTAATTAAGCGTCGTAAAAGACTCGACAAGTTACATATTACTTCATTCTTTGGTGTCCTCTCTAGCGCCTTACACATGTTTTCGCAGGCTGACGAGACGAGATGCACATTGCTCCTTAGTGTGAACGGTGAGCTCAGGACGTGGCAAAGGGTAAGATCGTGACACCTCTCAACCGCGTTTTCCACGGCAGCCCTATGGCCGATGATGTGTTCAGGGTTACAATCAGCCGGGCTTTACCGGGTTGCGGTAGTTTGTATCCTCCTTTTCAACCAGACGAAGCCGATAGCGAGTTAAACCTCGAACAATGCGTGCTTTGGCCCATGATATGGCCAAAAGCACTGATTCATGTGGACCCTTCTGTCACCACCCCAGTGCAGCAAACACAGGATGAAGAGGAAGCCAATGATGGCGATGATGACCCCAATGACTTCGTCACTGATGATCCTTACGATGATGGAGCTCACGATGTCAGATATGCTGGCGAGGGTCCAGTTGACCATGATCTAATCCGTACGGATCTCGGGCAAGACGCTGATGTCCCGAATAAATATCAGTGTACGAAGAGTCTATTCTGTTCTCAAGATACGCCAGAAGCTTCCCCCGAGCAAGCTGGTTTGAGACAGGACACAGTCAAAGAGGTGATCAAAGATGCGATGGTGTCGAAGGAGTCTAAGGAGACGGGACGAAAAAGATCTAAGAGGAAAGCTAACATTGACTCCAACAGCCAGCCGGTGCCGGGTACTAAGTCGAAGCCGCCGCACCGGGTAATGGACAGGGTACCCATCCCCGACTAGCATTCGGTACATTGTATGAGTACAGCGATGATGTCGCCGAGGCTGGTAAAACTCTTGACTGGGGATATGAGGAGCCTACATGATGGTATTCTTTTTCAATAGGAAAGGCTTCTCAAAGAGAAAGATCCAACATACTGCTGCTGTATTAAAATAAGTTGGGTGGTGCCCCAAGCGAAGGCGGAATTGCAGCTAGTAGCAGTTTTCCCTCGTTTAACGAACCGAGGTTTATCGAATCAGTAGGACTTTGAAATCAACAACGAGGTGAATGTTGAAGATATCTAGCGCTTGACCCTCAACAGACGTGGACCTGCACACACTCAACCAAAATACTTTGCCCCCAACGGCGAAAAGGTTGTCAATCTTTTCGGTCTCGCAGAAAACAAAGCGGTTTATTGTATGATGAAATAGATGAAATATGAAAAGTGACCAGAGGAGTAATGATGATTAAAAGCAAGTAAATGAGGTTGTAAACAATGTAAAAAGATGAACCGGGGGCCATGGGTTCACTAGTGGAGTCTCTCAAGTAAATAAAATATGCATGTGATGGGTGAACGAATTACAGCTAGGCAATTGACAAGATCATGACACAAACCCAATTTAGCTATGACAAAAAGGAAATGATAATATTTATGGAGGCATCATGACAAGGAACAAAGACCGTTGAGTCCAACTGCATCTTTGTCTAAAAAGTCCACCGTGGGATCGCTATCCAGCCTGTCACCCAACGGTATTAAGTTGCAAGCAACAGACAATTGCATTAAGTAAAGTGCATGAAGTAAGCAATACTAATATCAAAAGAGACATTAACACCGCTGTTTTACCCTTAGTAGCAACAGCACACCCTCGCCCTTAGACGTTTCTGTCACTCGTGCCCAGGAACAAAAGGGGGCATGAACCCACTATCTAGCATAAACACCCTCTTTTGGAGATACACACAATCACTTGGCCAAAGTAACTACGCACATCGGAGAGCATGCAAGAACATAAATTACTCATATAAGAATCATGCACAATCTGAACATAACTTCACAATCCATCGGATCCCAGCAAACACATCACATAGTATTACAATAATCGATCTTGATCATGTTAGGCAGCTAACAAGATCATAAGACATGAAGCACAAGAGAGAGAGAGACACCCAACTAGCTACTTCCATGGACCCATAGTCCAAGGTGAGACTACTCACAAATCATCCCGGAGGAAGGCATGACGATGAAGAGCCCTCCGGGATCGATCTCCCCTCCGGCAGAGTGCCAGGATCAGCTTCAGATTGGACCCCGAACTAGGGTTATCAGTGACGGCGCATCGGGGTCGAGTTTCTGGAAAATAATTGCCGCCTCGACATTTTTAGGCTAAAAGGCAATTTATAGGCGTCGGAGGGGGCCGAGGTGAGGTCCCACGGGCAGGGGCGGGCCCCACCCGCGGGTGACCCCCAGGCCGCGGCAGGGGGCGCCTCTGCCCTGTGGACCTCCCCTCCGGCTCTCCTTCGGACTGGTACTTCGTCATGGCAAATAAAAATTCCCCGTAAATTTTCGTCCAATTCCGAGAATATTTCCAGAAGTAAATTTCTGAAACAAAAAGACAGCAAAAACAGGGAACTGGCACTTGGCATCTTGTCAATAGGTTAGTCCGACAAAATGCATAAAAATTATATAAATGACAGTAAAAACATGTGACAATATCACAAAACTAGCATGGATCACTCAAAAATTATAGATACGTTTGAGACATATCAGCATCCCCAAGCTTAACTCCTACTCGTCCTCGAGTAGGTAAGTGATAACAAATAATTTTTTATGAGACATGCAACCAACACAATCTTGATCAAGATAGTGATGCAAATCAAAGGATGTGAATGAAGAGATACAAAACAATTGTCTATAATTGATAGCAAGAAGCAATGAATAAACAAGTTGAATCATCCAAGCAAAACTTTTCATAAATAGTATGTCAAAGACATGAAAACAATGTGATCAACATATTTGACTAATTCACAAGGATAATATTTCCATGGCAAAAGTGTTTGAGAATCAATAGAAGGAAGATGTAAGCATTAGCAAAGAGCTTCAACTTCCAATGGCTTATCTTATAGATAAAGTCAATATAAAGATTCATGTTTAATCTTGATAATGTAATATGCTCAATGATACCCAGGGTCAATGCTAGATGTTTGCTTTTTGTGGAGATAGAAGGAAAAAGGGAAAACTGACTCAACATTAAAAGTAAAAGAAAGGCCCTTCGTAGAGGGAAGCAGGGATTAGTCATGTGCTAGAGCTTTTTGGTTTTTAAAACAAAAGTAAAATGATTTTGAGGTATGCATGCTTTCGTCAACGACTTCACAACAGAGAAGCTATCTAGTCCCTCATGACAAGCAAGGTTTTTAGACTTGTGAGAGCAGCTTGTTCTTAGAAGAGCGAGTACGCTCTTCTTTCTCCTTGGTTTCACCACTGTCCAATGTTTGGGCTGATTTCTCAGATTTGCATTGCGCGGAGGTGAATTGTGAGTTATATTTATATTTTTCCTTAAGCTGCTCTCGGGTTGATTCAAGTGAAGACGTAATCCATCAACACCAGGTGAAAGGGGGGAAATGACCTCGCTTGTCACAAGTTATATCTACCTCTCTACTGCTCCCTCATGAGCTTAAAAACATATTCACAAAGAAGAAGTATTTTGAATTTTTAAAGGTAGCACATGACAAATTTACTTAGAATTGTAGAAAGTACCATGCACAGGTAGATATGGTGGACTCAGCTGGCAAGAAAGTTTGGCTTTAGGGATTGGATGCACGAGTGAACCATACACTCAGTACGAATTTTTAGGCTTAGCAAAAAAAAGGTGTTCGAAGCAAACATCTAACAATAACCGGTAACAGAACAACATAAGACTTTTACCGGTCATAACCATAAAAACTCTACACCGTCTCCCTTTTTTACCAAACAATTCTTTTGATGGAAATATTAGCACTATGAATTAACAACTGTGAAAAACCACACAATTTCAAGCTTTCAACCATATTTCTTTACTAATCAATTCCACTTAAATAACCAGCAATTTTAAGCATTCAACTTAACATCTCAAAACAATTAAGAAGCATCAAGTATCCACACCATGATCTACAAAACTATGCAGGCTTTTCATTTTATTCTATCATCACACAAACAACATTTTGTCGCATTGACAATTCAAGCAATTTTTCAACAACAACTCTCCAAAAAGTATAAGTGAAGAACAAGAGAGTTTAACTTAACAACTAGCAGCTCTAAACAAGATAAAAGCTAAAAGCGAGAGCTTACTAGAAAACAGACAGTAGCTTAGAATACTCAAAAAGATATAAGCGAAGCAAAGGAGTATTCAAACGAAAAAGCGGAGCGTGTCTCTCTCCCACACAAATAAAGCTAGGATCCAACAAAGATATGACCAGCAAAAAAAACAAAACTGAAAGTAAAAAGACGCTCCAAGCATAGCACATAATATGTAAAGTGAAAAAACGAAGTTCAACGAAGACGACCTTATGATAGTCGATGAAGATGAGGGGATGCCTTGGGCATCCCCAAGCTTTGACTCTTGATAGTTCTTGATATTCAGAGGGGGTGCCATGGGGGCATCCCCAAGCTTGATCTCTGATCCATCCTCGATTTCTTCATATTCCTCTCCTTTGGAACTTAAAAACTCCCTTCACACAAAACTTCTCATAATTTGATTAGAGTGTTAGTGCTCATAAATTAAAATGCACATGTGTTCAACTCATGACAAATTGCAAACCAACTTCATTAAACATTAGCTACTGTTTACTAAGCCTCAATGTGGCACTCCACCCCTAGAGTATCACATATGACGATGGTAAAGAGACAAATGCAAAATAAAAGCAGAATCTGTCAAAAGCTGAACAGTCTGTAAAGATCGAATTTTTCGAGGCACTTCTGCAGCTCAAATCAAAAATCTTAAAACTAACGAAAGATAGATAAAAACATCAGTCTTGCTTTCAAAAATTATCAGAAAAAAGATAAAACTCTGGTGATTTTAGGATTTTCGTGCAATAGGCGCACATAATCTGTTTTTGGACAGCAACACAATACCTCGCACTTTCAATGCATTAGAGGCTAAACTTGGCAAAAAAAAAACCAAAAGAGAAAGATACAATGAAGTTGCTACAGAGGTAATAACTTCATGACTCAAGAAAATCGAAAATCAAACTGAAAATAAAAGATGGGTTGCCTCCCAACAAGCGCTTTTCTTTACCACCTTTTAGCTAGGCGCAATACCAAATATCAAGTTTTTTCGGAGGCCTTTGCAACATCACGAGCATAGCTTGACCTTATGATTGATTCAAAAGGAAACTTCTTTCTCTTTCTAGGGAAGTGTTCCATCCCTTTTTTAAGGGGGGACTGAAACCTTATATTTCACTCTTTCATATCAATAATAGCACCAACAGTTCTCAAAAATGGTCTTCCCAAAATAATAGGACAAGAAGCATTGCACTCAATATCCATAACAATAAAATCAACGAGAACATAATTATCATTAACAACAATAAGGACATCATAAACTCTACCCAAAGGTTTCTTTTTAGAAGAATCAACAAGATGAACATTTAAATATCACTTTTCCAAAGGATTTAAATCAAGCATATTATAGAAACTTTTAGGCATAACAGAAACACTTGCACCAAGATCACATAAAGCATTGCAATCAAAGTCATTTATTTTCATCTTAATAGTGGGTTCCCAACCATCTTCTAACTTTCTGGGGATAGAGGTTTCAAGCTTTAGTTTTTCTTCCCTAGCCTTGATAAGAGCATCGGTAATGTGTTTGGTAAAGGCAAGATTTATTTTACTAGCATCCGGTGTCTTAGCAAGTTTTTGTAGGAACTTAATGAATTCAGTAAAATTGCAATTATCAAAATCAATTTCATCATCTTTAAATAAACTAGGAGGATCCTATTTAGTGGTTTGGACAGTATAAACTTTAACAGTTTTCCTATTCATTTCAGCAATTCTAGCTTCTTCAGCCTCTCTAGCCCACCTAGCTTTCAAGAGAGCCATCATCCTTTCATTTTCATTAATTTGAAAAGAGATAGCATTTAAAGATTCATTATGTTTGTCTTGATTTGGAGTGGTTCTAATTTTCAAAATTTCAACATCATGAGCAAGAACGTCTACTTTAGAGACTAAACTATCCAGTTTTTCCAACTTCTCTTCAACAGTTTGTTAAAAGCTTTTTGCGAAGTGATTAATTCCTTTTAAAACATTTTCAGATCAGAGGACACATTCTTATTAGGATTATAAGAATTACCATAGGAATTACCATAAAAGTTTCCATTATTGGGAGGATAAGGCTTATAGTTGTTACTACCAAAATTATTTCGATAAGCATTATTGTTGAAGTTGTTTCTATTAAGAAAATTAACATCAACTTGATCCTTTTCTTGGGAATTAATGAAGCAAGTGGAACATTATTAGGATCAATATTAGACTGATTGGTAGCAAGCATAGACATAATCATATCAACCTTATCACTCAAAGAGGAGATTTCCTCGACAGAATTTACCTTCTTACCACTTGGAGCTCGTTCGGTGTGCCATTGTGAATAATTTGTCATCATCTCATCCAAGAGTTTAGTTGCTGCACCTAATGTTGTGGACATGAAGGTGCCTCCCGCGGCCGAGTCCAAAAGGTTCCTTGAAACCATCCACATAGTTAATCCATGCGTGGGACAATTCTTAACCATAGATTTCATTCTCTCCCAAGCTTGAGCAACATGTTCATTATCAAATTGTCTAAAGTTCATAATGTTACTCCTTAGTTGTATGATTGTA